>JAQJVK010000007.1:50311754-50706407 GCA_035578135.1 Flexamia atlantica | reverse complement strand
GTGGAATTAACAGAGACGGCCCGGAATGGATAGTTTTAGATTCGTAGCGGAAGTAATTAATTTCTTTGTAAGCATTCAATAGGTTTATGGCGGGGCGTGTTGTTGTTTCTCGGGCCTTCGACGTCCATTCCACCTTCAGGATATCGTCAATCTTAACCCGGATACTAAGTTCATTATTACTAAATGCTGAAACGAGGAATATATCTGAATCAATATCCTTAATGAAATATTTTATTTTTAACATGTCCTTTGTTCATGGAGCAGTGATTGTGGAAAATCCTTTCGTGATGTTTTTTCAACTCTACAAATGTAAATATGCATGCTTAAACATAAATACATTAGTAATGATAACATTTCAAAACAATCAGTAAGTACGCCTTATAGTTAAGATAAAAAAATCTCTGCCCCACTTGCCGTAGATTGGATCATCAAATTCTAACATAAGTTTTAAACTAAGAAACTACAGTAAATGGTATATTGGTTTACAGTTAAAAATATCCTACTTTTACCACCTCAAAGCAATATGACTTGCGAATTGAATATTTCCTAGAATTACCAAACGCATGGTGTAAGGAAAAAAGAAAGGTGTGTGCAGAGTCAGCTGGTGTGACGTAGTTGGGCTCACGCAACTAGCGCTTAACGACGATTAAAAATACTAATCAGTTAATACAACTCAATCAACATATTCATGTGTACTGTCTTAGTTCTCTGCCGTCATACCGCTAGGTCCGCCAGATTCTTGAGCCCAACTACGTCATAACCAGCTGACTGTGCACACACCTTTCTTTTTTCTTTAACACCATTGTACCAAACGGGTGTAGTTTTGATAAGTATTCAGAGCACAGTTAGTCATAACTGAATTCAAAATTCGAATGGGGTATTCCAAAATCTTGCGTTGTTTTGTAGGTTGATTAAAGGATTAATCACCCTTTTAAAAATAAAACTGGGGAGTTCATGAAATTTGTTATCTAAATATTTTCTACGACTCCCATTCTCCTAGTTTTTAAATAATTAGTCCGGAAATTCAAGTTTTGAAAACAGTTAGTGGACAGAATCGAATATTCAGACTAGTATGTTGAAATTTGAAATTTTACATACTGCATCATAGTTTTACAACAACGTGAGAAAATAATGATTACAGTGTAGGCCTGCGTATTGTCTTTTTTTGAAATCGTTTTCCAAAATTTTATGAATCCATAGTGCTTTGCACTATGATGTTTAAAATGGTGTATATAGGTAATATGGTATACCTCCATACTTTTTTGAGCGTCACCTACATTTTCATAAAATATGTGTATTTCACAAACCTGTTTTATTTTTGTAGCCATTTCTAACTCTCCTCTAACTTAATTCATTTTTTTACGTTTACCTATAGTCGTCGTTTCGTTCTTTTACGGTAGTGCACAGAAACGAATTTGGAAAATACGATATTGTTCAATTCAGAATGAGAACCAGAATCTTTAT
The DNA here is from genome assembly GCA_035578135.1 of Flexamia atlantica. Lineage (NCBI taxonomy): Eukaryota > Metazoa > Arthropoda > Insecta > Hemiptera > Cicadellidae > Flexamia > Flexamia atlantica. The sequence continues at coordinate 50,704,943 of JAQJVK010000007.1, read as the reverse complement.
TTTCCAAAAACTTACATCATCGAATACTTACAAATTTTAGGATTTTTTGTTGATGGTTTCCTACATAATATCATAATTTATCGCTCAGGGGGAGAATGCATGAACTCTCATGGTAATTTCTGAACTTGAAACTTATGTTTTAAAAATGCTTAACTTAAACTCGAAAGAATGATTTGACAATAAAAACATGATGACTTAATAGTAATAATAATACAAAAACAATACAATTTTATTTTTACTTTACAATTGCCACAATTTTATTGCAATCGTCATTCTCAGCACTGTCTGAAATAATACAAATAATAAGATAAACTTATCTTATAGTCAGTAAGTTTTTATGTAGACCAAAGGTTGTCATGTAGCATCCACATTGATGCAGTTTGTTCAAAGCTATCATCCGGAATTTTTGCTCTAGGAGCTCTGTCAAAATATTGCCCTATTCAGGTACTGAAGATGGCTTATTATGGACTCATTTTTCCTCATCTTTTATATGGAATAGCACTTTGGGGAGGATGTACTAACGTTGAGTTTTCAAGACTATTCAAACTGCAGAAAAAGGCAGTTCGAACAATAGCAAAATTAAAAAACGAGAGAGTCGTGCAAGCCAGCTTTCAAAAATTTGCAGCTGTTGACAGTCCCGTGCCTCTACATTCTAGAAACACCCGTCTACTCTACGTCCAAATGTCCCATACTCGCGGCCGAGACACACATGATTATAACACCAGAGGCCGGGATAACCTTCGAGCCGGACAGCACAGAACTGTAGTATACGAACATCTACCATCACAAGCAGGCGTTCATTTTGTCAACAAGCTGCCGGATTTAATGAAAAATGCCCTATTGCCCAAGGCACTGAAGGCTCGCCTAAAGCGGTTTTTACTGTCGAAGGCGTTTTATGATGTCCCTGAGTTCTTGTCGTATGATTGGGAGCCCGGTGATTTGGCGTAGACAGTGTGGTTGCCGAAGAGACTCTTTTTAATTGGCGAGTGAATGAAGCAGAATGAATGTCACGATGTACGTTTGAGAGGCTGTATGAATGCAACATTTTAGGTAGTGAGGAGACACCTAAGTTGGCCAAAATGAAAGTAAACAAACTATTATCTTCTTACGAACTTAAGCATAAAATCCAGCTGTGCTGAAAACATAGCTAACCTGTTTTAGTAAGAACTTGCACTAAAGGGAAAGTTCTGATGCAATATTGCAATCGGAAGTTCTCTTGCGCAACTTAACATGTTACTGATGGGCTTTTTCAAATTAAGTATGTATTAACACGGAGAGGGTGCGTCATGGATGCGGCATGATTAATAGTCCTAGGTTTTCTTATTAAAATAATATGTATGATGAAAAAATAGGCGAGTTTATGAAACGACATTACCACTTGCTGCAAGTCAGCATCTGACAAGAACGATTGTTTCATATTGCGTTCAAAATTTATCAAAATTGATCCAGGAAAACTAAACAAGCAGGTAAACAAACTAAAATAAATGTCAGTCAAGAAATATAATTAAATTATATTTTACCGCTTTGTAAAAAGGTTGACTAAAAATAGAGAATTCTAAAAATAGGTGATATTGTAAACATTCTCTAACCTATAAGATTACCACGAATGACAACAAAACAATATTGCAAACAAACACAACGTGGCGATTTGACAGTTCAGAGAAAATGTAAACAAACACCATGTGTAACAACAATGTTTTCAATGTGACTTGTATAAAATTTTTTTATGAGCTAATTAGTATGCTTTGGCCAACTTAGGTGAATCCTACTCTACCTATTTTTAGGTTATGACGCTTGTAATACAATTTGTGTCAATTGTTTCACGCAATAAAGAAATATTATCATTATCATGAAATATTATCATTATCATGTACACAGAGACACCGCTTGCAGTGTCCGCTGTATCGCTGGCTAATGACCAAGTGATCCGATGAAAGTCGCTATCCGGCGTCACTTGTCAGTTTCATTGTTAATGACAGTTTTCATGGGTTCGTCCCCGTTCCGGCTCGTGCCCCATCTGTCCTCCTCACCTCCTTCCGGCCGTCCTGGTCCTCTAAATCTCAAATCAACAAGTGTCCTATTAGGGGCCGTCCATAAATTACGTCATCGCTTTTTGACCATTTTTGGACCCCCTCTCTAAAATCATCCTACCGTCATAATCTACCTGACCCGATTCCACCCGACGTCCACTATTGAAAAATGACTCATAGAGTACAAACACCCAAAATAAAGCCTGTCTTTGGAAAATCCCTATGAAAGGTGTCTTCTATCGGGTTGTTAAAACCACCAAATTAAGTTTTAAACCCATTTAGGGTTGATTTGTTGCTAATCAGTGGTTCGAACAAGAATTTTTGGAACGTTGTAGTACTACATTTAATGTAGTAATGGACGCTGTCACGGCCTGCAAATCTAGAAACACTAATCATTAAAATTTGCACTTACAGCAGCTTCGTTTTGACTTAAAGCTAAATGACCATCATAACGAATATTGTAAAAATCAAGTTCATAGTTTCTAATGATTTTTTAAGCTGTTTAACTTTTCTTTGATGAATTTAAATCGAATGTTTGATATCTTCCAATCTAAATTAGTTTTAAAACAAAATTTGAAAAACGACGTCATCTCAGCGTTTACCCCCCCCCCCCCCCACTTTCAATATCTCAGTAACTAATGGGCGTAGAGCAATGATTCAAAATACTAAATTTTTTTCGAGCTGAATTCAATGGTGTAAACTAAAATTAGATAACTTTAATTTTTTATGAAAGAAACTCAAAACCCCCATTTTTGAGGGGTTTATCCCCCAATTCTCCGCCTCCCTTACAGTGGGCCGATCGGGCTGGTTTTCGAACGTCTGAGGGATTACCACTTTACATGTCTGTACCAAATTTCATTAAGATTGGACCATTTTTACGGCCGCTATCGTGTAGTACTGGGTTTTACGTATTAGATATGCAAAAGTAACTGATTTCCAAATTTCCAAAGTAACTAATAAGTGATTCTGACTAATACTAATACATCTTTGCCTTATTCATTCTACACTCTACTCCAATATAATTAATTCGACTTTCTGTTTCTTTCATCGCTTGTGTTAACAAAATAAATGAGGTAAATTTTCCTATTATGATTCAAAACTATATAATGTGAGGGTTACCTGATAATACAATTTCTAGCTAATTCTAGGCAGTCGCCGGGCAGGAGATATCACATTCTGCATATTATGTACTACGAATATTTAGTATTATACAAATATTTATATATATATATAATAAACATAATTTGTTATATGTAATTTTAAAATAGGTCTATTTAATATCGTTGTGGTTGTTTTGAAAGCAGTAGTAGGCTAGTAGGTTTGCATAAAATTTATTTTTGTAATATAATAACTGTAACAGCAACAAATAAACTAATAATTTTGTAAAATTTATTAAATGTTATTGAATTTTTATTCTGATATTTTTTTCAATCGATATAAATCTATTTTTATCAGGTTGTTAACAGTTTAAGGCTCAATTTTAGCCAAAGTTTCTCAAAACAGTAAACTGTGAACGTAATATGAAACCTGATACAGATATTAGGTTTTTTCAACTAATATTTTGTTGTAACTGATATGGACGTAACTAATATCACAAAATATCTAATACTTCCTCTTGTCGTAATGGCGTTGGCCCGAGACACGTGGGCAAACAGCCAATATTCCGCAGCTGCTACTTTCCTGTTTATTGCTCCAATTCAGTTTGGTTTTCACTTTGCTCCATCCTTGATTTTACAGCCCATGAAAAGGCGATCATAACCGGAAATGTCCTCTGTAGTGTCTAGGACCGGCGGGAATGTTTACAGACTACTAGCAGTTCGAATTTTAAATCTCTATTTGGTTCGTTTATTGTACGCGGTAGTAACCTATATTTTATTACATGTCTCGGGATCCTATTTCGCAATACGTAACCATGGGCGGATATAGGTCATAATATTTGCGAGTGCCAGGTCACCTAACGTTCGAAGTATTGTATGCTGAAATTCAAACATCAAACTCTTATTTAAATGTCCTTTTTTAGGCATATTCCAAGCAGGTACTTATTTTATTTAACAACAGCCATTTGTGATGCAAATACCTCAATCAAAGATATGTTGACAACATTTTTCTTCTTAATTGCCAATAAATCCACCCAAAAATATATCTCATCCAAATAGCACCCCCTGCCACACCCAAAAATCCGCCCATGTACGTAACGTCGTACCTTCACTTAAAGCAGCGACTACATAGTACAACCACATAGGGGACTTTTGAAACGTTCACCTCCTAACCATGGGCGGATTTCTGGGGGTGCCAGGGGGTGCCCGGCACCCCCTGATTTTGGTAAACTTTTTGCGTGAAAAAAAGCTCTGCAACATAAATTTTCATAATTTGAATACAGTCATATGCTTTCGATCCAATTTTATTTGGTTTTTGGTTTAGTTTAATTTACTTATTTGCATCCCATTCTTTTGTAACAAAATTTTAATTGTTGAAGTTTGTCTCAAACTATGTCAGTTGATTGAATTCGTCATGTTCATTTCAAACTCCATATTTTTCCGACAAACTCTTATCAAAACTGCTTTCAAGTTCAAATTAGCTTACGAACAACCTGCTTTGAAAACATATATGGATTTTATAGAGTCTCAAAATGTTTTTCTTGCGATGATCAGAAATATTATTCTAGTAGTTTTCATAAAACGAATTACAAATGATCGGTACTTTTCATGATAACAAATTACCTATAGCAAAAAATGGAAGGGGGTTCTTGTTAAATAAAAGAAATAGGTTCTTAAAATAGACCTTAAAATGTGTTATTTAGAATATTACATACCTCCTAACCCCATATGAGTTGGTACCCCCCAAAGACCACAACCTAAATCCGCCCATAACCAGTTCAAGCAAGCTGCAAAGTCAAAAATTGTGATCCAAACATTTCCCTCTATACCTTTTTGTTGCCTGGACTGAAAGGTATATAAATACCGTTATTTTGGCCTTTCGTTGTTTCACGACGACCGAATTCGCACCGAGTCCTCCTCACATTCGTTTCACAGTGATTATGTCTCGGCAATTAGCCTGCCACGGTCAGCGGCGCAGCGCGCGGCCGGCGTCTCACCCCACATCCCGCGTCATGCCACGCCGCCGCCGCCCGCGCCGCGCGGCCAGCCGGCCAGCCATTAATCCGGTCAAACCGATGCTAATTAATTTTTTCTGGGTAGCGATTTGCGGCGATGATATAGTATCGTGCCGTTACTGTTACGAGGACGGTCATTCTGATCATCTGGGTCAGAAGGCGGAGGAATATTTAGGGGGTTTCGGATAGTCTTGCAAAGTAGGGAATATGTTAGGAAGGACAGAGTATCTCTTCTCTGGGTGCCTGGGCATGAAGGGATCGAAGGGAATGAAAGGGCAGACATGCTAGCGAGAGAAGGGGCAGCTACCCCTCTCAATGGCCCAGAATCATGCTGTGGACTGGGCGATGCCTTCTTCAAATGAAAACTTTATAAGGAAGAAGAGATTAAAAGAACACGAAGGTGGGAAACACTTCCTGGCTGTAGGCAGGCCAAGGAACTACTTGGCAACTCCAACCATAGGAGATCAGAGGCTATGATTAGACTCACCAAGAAGGACTTAGCGATACTGACAGGGTTCCTCACTTGTCATTGTAGGCTTAAGAGACATCTTAGGAAAATGAGAATAATAGGGGAAAGTGACTGCAGATTTTGCCAGGATAAAGAGGAAACCCAAACACATCTACTGGTAGAATGCGTTGCAGTTGGACGACAAAGAGCCAAGTGTTTCAGAAAGTCCCCAAGACTGACGTTGGGGATTTGCCCCATCTAGAGACCAATCAGCTTATTCGCTTTATCAAGGAGTTTAAGCTTGATGAGGTGCTTTAAATGAGCTAGAAACGGAGGTACAATAGATCTTTCTGGTCGCAGTGCAATTTTTCCCCGGCATTTTCAGTATTAGTATCAGTAGTCTTGCAATAGTTTTTGAAGGCCATGAGTTCTAGCCTAATTAGGATTTAGAGTATGAAAACACGAGGTGACTCTAGCCAGTAGCGTTATACGGGGGATACATCCCCCTTGACCTATGGTTGGTACCTTTATCTTGATATTGAGCTTCTGTCTTTCGACTAAGGAGAAAAATATATATACAAACATAAGTGTAACAAGTCGTCTATGAACGGCCGTAAAACAACGACGCGAATGGAACGGTCGCGGGTGAACGACTACGTGACGGGAGTATGACGCCGTGAAAGGCACGGACGGCTGTAAGAAAAGTGATTGCGCATAAACCAATCACTTGAAACTGCGTTGATAACTTTGCTAATGTCACGTACAGCGTGAAAGTTAATTACACACAACATGTTTTCCCAACTGCTGGTAGGCGATGGGAATAATTTAATTATTTTTTCATCTTCTCGCAAAAATGGTCCGATCTGAATAAAATGTATATGATCGAAAGAATGGTGTTTTCGGCATTTGGGAACCCCAAAACAAAAAGTTACATTGGTGCCGGGCTTGGATCTTACCATGAGACCTATGTTAATAGCTTATTCCATTTAAGGAAAATTCCCCCCAAAATTTCCCTTACATCGAACGAAATATTTTAGTCACCAAATGTCACACAATCATTTTTATCTTATTCCTCATTCTCTGTTACGGTACGACCTGTCTTGGTCCGCAACCTTCAAGAAGCAGACCGATTAGAAAGGCGCGATCTTTCATGGCACATGCGCACTGACCATGCTGTGCGCATGAGCATGGACCATGCACAACGCATGCGCTCTGATCACTTCCGTTCTGCTCCCTTAATCACTCCCACCCAAATTACTGTAGGCCAAAAGAATCCCGGCTTTCTCTGTTCATACTTATCACATGAGAATGTCGTTGTTAAAACGATCCATTCCAAGTACTTATAACTCATCCTCTTCACCGCCACTGTCCTTTAGACTTTGGGTAGGTCATGGTAATTAAGGAAAAGAAAGAAAGAGAAAATGTCATGAGTCAAAGACTCAGGTCAGGTTAGGTTAGGTGGTGGTATGATGTTAGGTCAAGGAATTCCGAGAGTTTGTTGTAAAAAGGATGGTCTATTAGGAACTGCTTTAAAAGGTGCTTAAACTTTGTGTGCCTGATTTTAATTTTATAACATCTGGGAGAGCATTAAATAGTTTACAGCCTGTGTAAATTGGATGGTCCTGAGATTTCTAAAGTCTGTTGTATGGAAGGTCATAGTCATCCTTTCTTCTTGTACTGTAGTTGTGAATAGAGCTTCTGGTTGAACCTATATTGGTGTTACTTGTCTGGCAAAGATGATTGTTTCATAAATGCAAAGAGGGATGACATTTAATATTTTATCTTGCTTAAAGAATGGTTTGCAATGTGTCTCGAGTGGAAGGTTGTTGATTATTCTGACGGTATTTTTTTGAAGTATCCAATATTTGATCTATGAGAATCAAATAGTTTAAACTGTACGATTGTTTCAACAGGTGCATCTTTGCGTCGTATTAATTCCCCAATTCCACTGGTTGTTCCTCGAAAGTGTCCAAGAAACGTATATCGATGGCCACAAAGCGAATGTAACTGCGGTCGGTGCAGTGTTTTGATGCACTCACTGACACACGGGTCGCGGTTCGATCCCGAGGTCTGTAGCTTTTTGATAAGACCAAGCTGTCATTTATGGGCGAATTTAGGTCATAATCTTTGGGGGTGCCAGCTCACCTAACGTTTGAGTTAGGAGAGGTGCTGTATGCTCGAATTCAAAATTTGCGAATTTGAATTCAAATCAAATTCAAAGATTTGTGGTACGGCGTGGCGTGGCGCAGCGTGGCGTGGCACGGGGTGGCGTGGCACGTCGCCATGGGCGCCCGCAGGGGGGGCCAGAGGGGGCAACTGCCCCCCCTGAGAAAAGGAAAATATATTTAAAAATACATGAAGCTTTTAAGTTTGTTCAAGTTGACCAAACAAAGATAATCTCCGTAATTTTTAATCAGGAATGGTCGGGTCCCAAAATTTTGGGAAAATTGAATTCCCGATTTTTGGGCGTTATTTGTATTCACTTCGGGAAATTTTCGGGACGTCATCGTTTTAGCGATCGCAACTAAACTGCCAGTGTAGCTTCGCAAAACTCGCTACCGGCCGCGGAAAACGAACTCGCGTATTTGCCGTTTGCCGATCGCGAATAAACAGCAGATCCAGGTTAGTGCGATCATCCGCTAAAACTGTCGTGCGTATTAGCCGATCGCAAATAAATGGCAAGTGCAGCTTTGCAAACCTTGTGTTCGGCCGCTAAGCCCATCGCGTGTATCTGCCAGTCGCGGATAAACGGCAAAAATAGCTTTACGCTATTCGCGGACGTCCACGAAATACGCTAGCGCGTATCTCCCGATCGCGGATAAACGGCCGATGTTGCTTTCCGAAACTCGCGATCGGCGGTATTTGCCGGATCGCTGATAAACGACAAAAATGTACCATTACGAACTCGCAATCGTGTGTGAAAACCAATCTTATGTATTCACTAATAGCGGTTAATCGACGGAAATACCTTGCTAGAAGGCGTGACAGTGATGAATGTTCATATTATTGGCCACATAATGGTCAGAAATTTTGAAATGGCACTGGTTTTTCCTATTGATTCAATTTCCTATTCTAATTCAGGATGCAATTGAATCTTAGCAGCTGAAGAATGATTATTTTTCAAAAATAAGTAAAAAAATTAACAAAAGTAAAGAACTTGAGACTTTTAAATTAAATTTACAACAAACTAAAAATCGGTATCATAATTGAAGAAAGAAATGAGAATATGTTTGAAATGTTTTTGAAAGGTAACTCTGGTTTTTAGACAGCCAAAAATACGTTTTCAAGTACTTTTATCTTACTGTTTAGCTGCGGGCCCAATAAGGGATACCTGTATATTTTCTACACCCCAATAAAACCCCAGGAAAAAATAACTGTTTGCCCCCCCTGGAAAAATATGCTGCGGGCGCCCTTGCACGTCGTGGCGTGGCGTGGCGTGTTGCGGCATGTGGTGGCGTGGTGCGGCGTGACGTAGTACGGAGTGGCATGGTGCGGCGTGACGTAGTACGGAGTGGCATGGTGCGGCGTGACGTAGTACGGAGTGGCGTGGTGCGGCGTGACGTAGTACGGAGTGGCATGGTGCGGCGTGACGTAGTACGGAGTGGCGTGGTGCGGCGTGACGTAGTACGGAGTGGCATGGTGCGGCGTGACGTAGTACGGAGTGGCATGGTGCGGCGTGACGTAGTACGGAGTGGCGTGGTGCGGCGTGACGTAGTACGGAGTGGCATGGTGCGTCCTGGCGAGACACGGCGTGGCACCTAAATTAACATGGTTTTTGCATCAAGTGGCAGGAAGAGGCGCATCTCCAAATCAGCTGATTTTACATATAGCCTAACACAATGCTATTCGACTAAGTTTTTGCCGCGCCATGCGCCACTGTGGTGTGCCAATGGCCTGAATCGTCACCAAATACAAAATACATTTACACCCTTCTTGTTTCCAAAGCATGACAGCATGATACCTTAGTGCTGACTTGTTGGATAAACCACCAAGGGATTTTAATCGTACAAGGTATAAAATGTGTTATCCTCGTCGATGATGTTATTTCCAACATATCGTGGCTGCAACGACCTTCGCTACTGTGGTGATGGCCAGCCAACCACACGGCTGCAAATAATTTCCCAAGCACAGAGACAACGACCATCGAGATTATTTAATTTGTTTGTAGCTCAGGAATATAATAAACAATCAAATTCAAATTCAAAATTCTTTTTATTTTAAAAAAATTACAAATTACAAATTTATATATAATTCAATTATAAACGTCATGGTAAAATTTTCCGTACTCTCTAAATTCATTTCAGAGATTAAGACCAAGTTCAATTACATCTTTGGCGAATCGGTTGCAGTGTGTGAGGAAAAATGCCAATAAACCTAGTATGAGGTAGTTAATTGCTGATAGTAAAGGTTTTTTTTAACGCAACCCAACATTTTACTTATCAGTGAAGGATTATTCCCCCCCCCCCCAAAGATCCCCGAATTTGACCCCACCATAAAAGTTTCTTTGGGGATACGTAAAAAGTAATGCCTACAAAAACAATTCACAGGATATTCGGCACCTCAAAACAAACATAACAAATTTAATGCATGAAATTCAAAGACGCACCTTGCAACACGTGTTCGGGAATTTGTTGGAGAGAGCACAACTTTGTACAAATGACAATGACGGATTGTTTGAACACATAATGTAAACTAAAAGTGATCAAACTTAAATAACAGGCTGTATAAAATGTAAAGATTAACAAAACACTTATTTCATATTTATATGTGCACTATTCAATCTTGAAAAGGGGTTGCGTTTAAAAAACACCCTATACAGGGTGTCCGGAAATTATGGTAAAATATTTTAGTATATGATTGTACAGGTAAAAATTAGAAAAAAAGTTCATATAGACATAGGTTCAAAAGTGCTTCGTTTTCTGTCTGTGTGTCTGTTTGTGATTTTTACATATTTAATAATATCTCACGAACCTCTTAACATATAAACTTCAAACTTGGCGTATGGATGACCACTACTATTAAGAACTATTTTTGCATGAAGTATCAAATTTCTACCTAGTACCATTTCAAAATGGTGACTGTGTTTTGTTTTCAAAGCTAAATATCTTAAAAACCGGAAATTTTAGAAACGTTAAACAAGAGACAAAAAAGTTGTGAAATTTAATACAATTAACAATAGGATTAAATTTCACAACTTTTACGTCTCTAGAATAATTTTTCTAAAATTTACTGTTTTTAAGATATTTAGCTTTGAAAACAAAAAACAGTCGCCATTTTGAAATGGTACTAGGTAGAAATTTGATACTTCATGCAAAAATAGGTCTTAATAGTGGTCATCCATATGTCTAGTTTGAAGTTTATACGTTAAGAAATTTGTGATATATGATTAAATATGTAAAAATCACAACACACAGACGGAAAACAAAGCACTTTTGGACCAATGTTTATATGAACTTTTTTTCTTATTTTTACCTGTACTATCATATACTAAAATATTTTACCATAATTTCCGGACACCCTGTATAAGCCACATGAAATAGATCTGACTGCGAGTCAGGCCCGATAATTGCAATTATTGCGTCGCGATCTTGGTATCATTAGGTCGGCAGATCCCCGTCCAGACAATGCCGTGCCCGTAACGCTTTCTAAAACCAAGGCATTTCCCGTTATATTTCCCTTTTAATTGGCACTGTCACTCCTTCCGCCATGATGTGTTTACGTGATTCGGTGTCTTTGATATTTAATACCATGAAAGTAGTCTTACTCACTTCAAGTTCTTATTTTTTCCTTACAAAGCTTTGGAAATGAAAGTAAAATTAGTCGAATGAAGTATGAATACGATTAATATTACATTTCTACATCCCTTAATTATTTAGATTCGATTTAAATGCTGAATATTTCATGACTTATCTATTTTACACTTTTGGAAATCTAACAGTGTAATCTATAACGCTGTCTGGCATCAATGTAGGCCTATGACTCCTTGCCAGAAAAATAGGGTGGCTCCCTTGGTCTGATTATCTGGGGTGTCGTGTTTTGATTAGGCCTATTACTTGTACTTTGGACGGTTGAAAGGCCTGCGAAACTGTAGGTAGGCTCTTATGCTTCTGCCGGCTAATAGGATGAAAGCTGTCCCAGTGTCATCTTATCGTTGCTAGAACGGCTGAAAGACTAGAACATGTTTCGATGTCAACTTATGATTACTCTTTACGGCCGGACGTGTAATGATTACTACGAATAAACCTAAAGGCTCTAACACATCTTAGTGTCGTCTAATGATTACTCCGAACGGTCGAAAGACTAAAACATGTCTCAGTGGAGTCGTGGTTGAAACACTTAAACGACTCAGTGTCATCTCCATTATTACTCCGAACTGAAGACTGAAACACGTCTTAGTGAAATCACGGATGAAAACAAGTCGCTGAGACGTCTTACTCGGATTAGCTGAAAGGCGTAAACATGTCTCAGTGCCTTTTTATGATTGTTCTGAATGGCCGAGACATGGGCGGATTTAGATCATATTTGGGGGTGCCAGCTCACAGTATTGTATGCTCACAGCTTTGAAGTATTGCATGCTTAAATTCAAACATTAGACTCCTATTTAAATGGTCCGTTTTAAGGCGTATCCCAAGTAGTTGCCTACTTTATTTAATAATAAACATATGTAATTTACGCAAATACCACAATCAAAATACTAGCCACACTACTTGTAAAAGTGGTTAGTTATTTCCTAAGCTTGTCATTATATTGATTTTGTATTTTTGATTGAATGAATTAATCATTATTTCATTAAATTAAGTTTGAAACATTTTCCCCCGTCACTGCCAACAAATCCTCCAAATATTTGGGGGTGCCAGGCACCCCCAGAAATCCGCCCATGGGCCGAGAGGCTTAAACATGTCTCAGTGACGTTTTATGATTGCTCTGAGTGGCCGAGAGACTTAAACATGTCTCAGTGACGTTTTATGATTGCTCTGAATGGCCGAGAGACTTAAACATGTCTCAGTGCCGTTTTATGGTTGCTCCGAATGGCCGAGAGACTTAAACATGTCTCAGTGACGTTTTATGGTTGCTCCGAATGGCCGAGAGACTTAAACATGTCTCAGTGCCGTTTTATGATTGCTCTGAATGGCCGAGAGACTTAAACATGTCTCAGTGCCGTTTTATGGTTGCTCCGAATGGCCGAGAGACTTAAACATGTCTCAGTGACGTTTTATGATTACTCTGATTGACCGAGAGACTTAAACATGTCTCAGTGCCGTCTTCAGATTACTCTGACCGGTCAAAAGGCTTTGACCTGCCCCAGCGTCATTACATGGTCGATCTGAACGGCTGAAAGACTTTAAAGTGCCCCAGTGTTGTAGTCTGAAAGGCCGGGGCTCAGTACGTGTGGCATTACACGGCCGAAGGACCGTCACTTGTCGTGTGCGCCGCGCCGCGCACGAACGACGATTTCTCAGCCCTTTATCAATAACCTTCGGTGCATAAACGATGAGAGCCCGGCCACTTCGGACAATGGCGCCTTTCTTCCTCCAATCCGGGCAAAATAGAGAAAACACGGTCCGGTCCGCGAGTAACGGGCGACCGGTAAAAAACTCGTCGATGACAAGGAGCCGGCTATTCTCCATGCATGCCCTCGGATTCAATTTGGACACATCAGAAGTCTTCTCAAAACGTGTACGTGGGGCACCCGAAAGTTATGTGATCTAGATTGACAATTAATTTATTCGCTTGGTTCTTTTAAGCGTTTTGATTTTTATTGCTCAAAAGGTTCTTTATGACAAACATGCAATATTTAATTGTGTTTGAGAAACTTTTTGCAAACACTATGAAATGAAATATTAGGAGAATACTGGCATCTTTGGCTAGCCATTTTTTGAAATGAGTGCGAAAAAAATAAACATTCAAATACATAAGCGACTGTTTTTTCTCTACAAGCGAATTTAGAATTCATTATTTTACTCGCCATAACATATTTTAAAGAGTTTTGGAACAACGCTAGAGTTTGAATCTTTCCAATGTGCCCAAAAATATTAATATCTTAAAATACATACTCAGAAAATTTAAAAAGCTTAAAATCACATTTCAATCCAATTTAGCGAGATTTTTTGTTATTTCCGATATTTTAACATGGGGAATGAGTATGCAGGTTCGCTGCGACAGGTATGTTAAATTTGTGTGGTTTCATACAATATTTAATAGATCTGAACAAGAAGAAGCCATATACCAAGTTTTATTAAGATATGTTTAGAAATAAGGAAGACATAGACTTTTTTTATTTCCCATAAGAATAACATGGGGAATGAATAAGGAGGTTTGCGGCCACAAAAATGTAAATATCGGGAATTTTAGACTATTTTTTAATTAGATCGCATCTAGATACCACAAACCAAGTTTTATTAAGATATGTTAAGAAACAAGCAACATATAGAATTTGACTTATTTCCTATAAGAATGGCATAGGGACAATGTATTGTGTTTACCGAATGCTTGCTTGTTGATCGGACCTTACGGCCGTTATCGTCTTATTAGCGGCCAATATATATATTCGAATAGTGTTTTTTGCATCTGGGGCCCCAAAACGAGGAGTTATCCATGCTGCTGGTCTCGTTCTGAGGCCTTACCAAGAGACCCATGGTAAAAGCGTCTTCAATACGGTGGGAATCCCCTAAAAGAAAATATTTTGTTAAAAAAAACTATCACATTTTCGTGAGAATTATTATTTTGCTAGATATAATTCACTATGAGCCTGAGAAAGGACCTACATCACTCGCTATAGGTTGTAAATATGAGCGTTCTACCCTATGCGTTATGGAGGATCAATTTAGGCTACAAAGTTTTACAGAATTAAGTAACCATATATAAGTACGTTATGAAACTGAGGAAGAAGCAGTACGAACCGAGGTGTGGTAGGTCCGGTCGTGGGACAATATATATTGTATGTATATTAGGGATGCAATTATATTGTATGTATATTAGAAGAGCCAGCTTCGGGCCTGTACTTGCCTCGTTATCTAAGGCAGTAAAATGTCTTCGTGTGAGATTTTAGATAAATCTTGCTCGACGGATCTTGTCAGCGATTGATTTGAACATATTTTGGGAGTTGCTCTTTAATAAATTATGTTTAAACAGTTTTACTTCTAAAAAACAAACAGTGATGAACATAGCCCTGATAATGCATTCATATCTTTTTAGAATGAGAGAAAATCTCTCTTTCGTCAGAGCTAAGAATCAATTCAATGTACAATATACAATAAAATAATTGAGTTTGAGAGGGATTGGGAGTTTGATTTATTAAATGGTTTAAATACCTGATTTCAGGTAATCCTTCAATTGCTTTAGCAATTAGTTTCGCCTAATAATGTCTTCGGGCTTCTCTAGATGTAAAATTATTCCTCTTCATAGAAGATCGTCGTATACGCACACGCGTCCGATAAACATTAAAAACATAATAAAAACACAAACGACAACGGACATTAACACACAAAAAGACGGCCGACTTTACAAAAAATATCGAGGACACGCAATCCCGGCGGAAGTTGGATCCAGGCTTTAAGTTGGATCCTAAAAGCAGGTATTTAAACCATTCAATATTTTACGGTAATCCGGAGGTCACACCAATAAAAATGAAGTTTGATTGAGCAGATCATGATAAATAAATAGTTGAAATATTAATATGCAAGTTCTAGATTCAGAATAAAGATTCAAACGTACGATATTTTACTTCGTCCTAGTTTAGGGTTAAACTATAAACTCAATGAAAAATGCACTTTTTCCATGTTTTATGTTTGTATTTTTGTACTTTCTTGCCTTTAGTTTGCATATGTTAATATACACTTGCAAAACACTCCTGGTTTGAATTATCTTTGCCCTTTGCATTCTTTTACAAGCGATCACTCTACACAATTTTGAGTAAAATAACTACAACATTAATTACTAGCCTGGCCTCACTTCGTCAGAATGATTTAAATTTGTTAATAAATAAAAGATTGAAGGTTTTACGTTCTTAAATGCAATTACTTTAGTCCGACAAATTCGACGTATTGTCTAGACTTTTTTTGCCCTGAATGATCAACTAGAACTAGTTGGTTTATAAGTTACGAAGAACCTATGTAAAAGTAAGAGAAATTTAAGCACTGATTTTAAGTTAAATTGACTGAAATTATGTAATCGCATTTTGTATGTAATGTAACACAAAATATAATTTACACAATAAAAAATCGTGCATTCTAAGCTGGTGTTTGGTTGGCTATTTTGCAACAAAATCTTAATTGCATCTTAATTTTTGTTAACTGATAATATCGCTATATTTTAGATGTTAATTATCGTTTTAAAACTGAAACACCGAGATTCTTATAAGCAGTGGCACTTAAGGGGGGAAAGGATACACCATAGAATAATATAGAGCCGTTATTTACCAAATAATATTATTAGTATGACAAACCTATTCGTCGATATCAAACATTCAACTAATCAAATGGTCCTCTCTAAGAGTGCACCTTTCCCATGATCCACGTACACGCCCTCGTGTCGGGACTGTTGCCTTGTTTGTCACCAATGACGTCACAGCGAAGGCCAAGCAAGTTCCTTTCTCTGTCAGTACTGAACTGCTCGGACATCGAGAGCTCGCCGTCGAAAGTTCACCATCAAGGTTACCATCGATTCCAACATCTAACTTGGCACAAACCCTTTCCTCCCTCAAATCCGACTGTGTTACCATCGATTCCACATCTAACTTGGCACAAACCCTTTCCTCCCTCAAATCCGACTGTGTTACCATCGATTCCACATCTAACTTGGCACAAACCCTTCCCTCCCTCAAATTCGACAATGTTACCATCGATTCCACATCTAACTTGGCACAAACCCTTTCCTCCCTCAAATCCGACTATGCTACCATCGATTCCAACATCTAACTTGGCACAAACCGTTTCCTCTCTCAAATCCGACTGTGTTACCATCGATTCCACATCTAACTTGGCACAAACCCTTCCCTCCCTCAAATTCGACAATGTTACCATCGATTCCAACATCTAACTTGGCACAAACCGTTTCCTCTCTCAAATCCGACTGTGTTACCATCGATTCCACATCTAACTTGGCACAAACCCTTCCCTCCCTCAAATTCGACAATGTTACCATCGATTCCAACATCTAACTTGGCACAAACCGTTTCCTCTCTCAAATCCGACTGTGTTACCATCGATTCCACATCTAACTTGGCACAAACCCTTCCCTCCCTCAAATTCGACAATGTTACCATCGATTCCACATCTAACTTGGCACAAACCCTTCCCTCCCTCAAATTCGACAATGTTACCATCGATTCCAACATCTAACCTTGCACTAGCCTTTCCCTTTCTCGAATCCAACATCATTTGCACATCGATTGCAACATCTTTGGCACTACCCTTTCCTCCCTCAAATCCGACTGTGTTGTCATTGATATTCCAACATCTAACTTGGTAAAACCCTTTCCTCCCTCAAATCCGACTATGTTACCATCGATTCCAACATCTAACTTGGCACAAACCCTTTTCTCCCTCAAATCCGACTATGTTGCCATCGATCTTAACATCGGAAAATATTGCCTCACTCTAATCCGTCTAGTCTCGAGTGAAAGAGAAGCGCTCCATTCACCGGTGTAAAATTTTACTACAACCGTGACAATATAAAATATAATGATAATGTTTTAAAACGATTTCAAGTGTTTTTCTTTTAGGACAAGAGGCCTGTAGTGTAGGATAATATCTGTCTGGATGATTTGGTGTTAATTTTAATGAACATGTTTTTAATTTATTTTCATTCGATTGATTGGAAGTCGGTTATTTTTAATCTGATATCTTTGGCATTTTCCATACTAACTCCACTACAAACCATGGATTATAGGAAACCATAGACTCCTTGACATCGAATTCAAAAATATTCAACTTCGGCCACTCATTGAAGTCTTTAAAACACCGATGTTCGTTGTTGAAAACTATCTCTCAGTCGTGTGCCAGACCACAGCCGACCGAGGGCTTGTGTGCTCACTGATTTACGAGATAATAAATAAACTTCAAACTGCTTGCCTTGGGGATCCCCTGTTGGATAGGTTATGTATGTTCCATAGTTCCATACTTAGTTCAGACAATTCTGTACGGGAGCAACGTGCTCCCATGAACGTATTCATTGGTGCTATGAACAACCCATTGGTATAAGTTGTTCTCACTCGGAAAAATACTCTCATATGACGAATTATTATGAAAAATAGTATTTATTGGTAGGATATAATTAATTTGTTATCTCTGATTCATTCATTATTCTTCAGTGGTGAATTGATGATGATTTAAAAGTATGTCTTACAAGCTAAACTCGCGGATATGTCCAGTTCATTGACATAGGCCTGCTGATATTAACAACAAGCTAGGTTCGTTGGTATTCGACATGGTACAGGCACGTCCAGAAATATGGGCAAGCATTCTACTAATACTTGCTGGGAGAGCAATGAGTATATCGGTGGAAAAATACCGCTTTGAAAACTAAAATTAATGATATATAATAAAACACTAGAAATCGCATCTGCAACCTCCTTTATTAACGTAGAACTTAAACCATCTATTCCTGGACTTTTATTATTTTTTAAACTATTGATTGTAGCCTGAAGTTCTTCCAGCCTTACCTCATCTAGAAAAAAAGAACTTACTTCACTCTTACTGAGAAATATATTTTTATTATCTAGCGATAAAAAATCTTGAGATACGGTAGTACTTAAATTCAACTTTTCTACGACACTCAAAAAACAATCGTTAAATTCCCCAGACACCACAACTGAATCATCTACTAAAACATTTTTTACTTCCAATTGTGAAAAGAGTGACGCCAAACTCTCGAAAAGAATTGCAGGGCTTTGGGCGCTGACACGTTTGTAGCCAAAATACAGTTCCCTAAAAATAATCGAGCGAAACGAAAACATGACTAGATTATCGGAAACTAGATTACTTATTAGATGCGTGACCAGAATCTTATACGTAAACAGAGTATAAAAAGGTATGTAAATTTAAAATTACATGTTTTAGAACAAAAAACAAGTTTTATGTTTTTTTTAAATAACACATAAAGTTATTTCGTCATTGATTTTAAATGTTAATAGTTTAAGTTATTTGTGATTGAAAAAAATTACAATGCTTATTGTTTTCCTCATAAAATGTTAATTTTCTTGCGAAGTTCCTAGGACTAATATGATGAAGCTATATTAGGTCTTCCAGATTTTATAAATTCCCTTTGTCTGAGACACTACAGCTTTTCTCGTACTGTAGTAAAGATGCTATCATATTTTTGACTCGCTTCATTTACAATTCCTTGTATTCATCTTACTTTCATTATCTACGAGTTTTAAATCTCATTTTGCACTCCCAGCTTTTAGGCGATGTAGGTCACGTGACTCGTTCGCCAATCATCATTTTCCCTGTCCCCGTTCTGCACAGATCCTCCTCATTTCTTTGTTCTCAGTTTCCGTTGTCATTCTTTCTATCGCATTTTTCTCAAAACTACTCACCATTCCTTCTATCTTCGTCTTAAGGGAGCCGCTGTTCATTCTCACTACTCATAAGGATCGTCACGAAAGAGGAGGCAGGAAGAATTGTCAGGACGTTTCGATTTTTTGGCTCAGTCATCAATTTTCACTTAAATTTCCCAGTGTCCCGAGGAAGGACCTTGAAAAGCGAAGCACTCCCGATTTTCTAACGGTCATTGAAATGATTCCGAAAATTCATAAAAATTGTAGTCCACATCGATAAGAAATGTAATAAGCTACAAGCTCTACAAAGTATAACTGGCACATCATGTAATTAATGCAAGTAGCACTGATAACGCCAGTATTGTCATTAAGCGAGTTTTTTCTGTCAAGGGTGTAATATTACTGTATGTTACTGAGGGAGTACATGCCACCATCCTATATGGGGACATTTTCCTAGAAACCAAGTTACCAGATATTAAGAGAAACTGCGCAAAATATAGTTTAACATGAATTCATAACAAGGTATAAACAAACTTTGGAGTACTAAATAATCTAGGGTAGTTGGTCGTTAGTAATTAGGGTAGTCGGTGTGATTGTTAAGGTTCTTGCTTATAACATGTAAGTATTTTATATTGTATGTATTTTTATTAATATGTTACGTACTTTTTATAAAGCTTAGGAGTTTGTGATTTATTACTTATTTTGAGATATTTGAAATTGTCTAACTGCAATTTATAAAATATTAATAATATAGATGAGCAAGTGATCACCTCCAAACAGGCATAGCCTTAGAGGAATTTTCTCAAAACAAACTAAATCTTATGATTAAATTTAAAAAATGACAGCCTGGATGTACATATGTTATTTTTGTAATGAATATGTTTATATGTTTTTTTTTAATTTTATTTTTTTTTAAAGAGGGTGGCGGCCTCTTTTTCACCTTGCCTTTGCCCCGCCCACATAGACTATTGATCTGTGCGTGGACGTTATCAAGCAAAGCCAAGGAGTGAGCCGGTACAGTACAAGGGTGGACAGTACTGCTAAAAGTATGCGACAAGCTCGAGTCTCGAACCTGTGACGCTTCGAGGCCACAGTTCCGAGGCCGAGTGCGCTACCGACTGCGCCACCGACTCACTTACACAACATGTGTTACACAACAATGTTTTTATGTATTTATGCATTTATGTTATGAGAAAATAAAGATTATTATTATTTGTTTTTTTTTTGTGCGCACACAAAGCATAATTTATTTGACATCTAAACCAGAAAATTTTAAACGATCTTCCTCTGGTGATAAAAATACAAACAATATCGTCGTAACAATGGTATTACTATAATATGAGATTTTCTCAAATGGTAAAATTATTTCTCACAAAAGAAAACCTCCTTGAGTAAACTATTCTCCTCCGGCCTCACTGGCGTTCGCTTCCAGCTGTTTCTCCGCCAATCGGGTTCCACTGCATCCGTTACAGTCGTGGCGAGGGTCTTGTGTTAATTGCTGACAAGCGTCTGTATTGTCTTCGCAAAACGACTCTAAATATGGAGAACCGGCTAAACAGCTTTCGTCGATTCGTTACCGTTTTGCTACTTTGAGTCCTGTTCTTTCACTTTCTTGGATCTTCGAGTAACTTATCAAAAGCCCCAGGACACGGTTACCCGCCACAGTCACCGGCCACTGTGTCTGCTCGGGGCTCGGGCAACTGCAGCGGACACTGTTACTGCCACAGTTACCGGCCACTGTGTCTGCTCGGGGCTCGGGCAACTGCAGCGGACACTGTTAACCGCCACAGTCACCGGCCACTGTGTCTGCTCGGGGCTCGGACAACTGCAGCGGACACTGTTAACCGCCACAGTCACCGGCCACTGTGTCTGCTCGGGGCTCGGACAACTGCAGCGGACACGGTTACCCGCCACAGTCACCGGCCACTGTGTCTGCTCGGGGCTCGGACAACTGCAGCGGACACTGTTAACCGCCACAGTTACCGGCCACTGTGTCTGCTCGGGGCTCGGACAACTGCAGCGGACACTGTTAACCGCCACAGTCACCGGCCACTGTGTCTGCTCGGGGCTCGGACAACTGCAGCGGACACTGTTAACCGCCACAGTCACCGGCCACTGTGTCTGCTCGGGGCTCGGACAACTGCAGCGGACACTGTTAACCGCCACAGTCACCGGCCACTGTGTCTGCTCGGGGCTCGGACAACTGCAGCGGACACTGTTAACCGCCACAGTCACCGGCCACTGTGTCTGCTCGGGGCTCGGACAACTGCAGCGGACACTGTTAACCGCCACAGTCACCGGCCACTGTGTCTGCTCGGGGCTCGGACAACTGCAGCGGACACGGTTACCCGCCACAGTCACCGGCCACTGTGTCTGCTCGGGGCTCGGACAACTGCAGCGGACACTGTTAACCGCCACAGTCACCGGCCACTGTGTCTGCTCGGGGCTCGGACAACTGCAGCGGACACTGTTTCCCGCCACAGTCACCGGCCACTGTGTCTGCTCGGGGCTCGGACAACTGCAGCGGACACTGTTAACCGCCACAGTCACCGGCCACTGTGTCTGCTCGGGGCTCGGGCAACTGCAGCGGACACTGTTTCCCGCCAACTAACATCCGAAACGGCTTTCCACGCAAGTTTAGAAAAATATTTTCTTTACACCCTCCCAATGAGGAAAAGAAGGCGAAGAAGAAGGCGGAATTATCACGTCCACGTTATTTGTCTACAAGAGCGGGGGAAGGTCTGTGGTATACATTGTTTTAACGACTTAAAAAAAATACATTTTTTCAAATTTTTGCGTTTGTAGTTTTTTGTATAGTAGTTTTTTTGTGAAACTATTTGTACAAGGTGTTTTTTTAAACGCAACCCATATTATTTAAGATTTAATAATGCACATATAAATATGGGATGAGTATTGTTTTGTGAATCTTTACATTTTATTTAACCTATTATTTAATTTTGATCACATTTAGTTTACGTTATGTGTTCAAACAATCCACCATTGACATTTGCAGAAAGTTGTGCTCTCTCCATCAAATTCCTGAACACGTGTTGTAAGGTATGCGTCTTTGAATTTCTTGCATTAAATTTGTTTTGAGGTGCTGAATATCCAGTGAATTGTTTTCGTAGGCCGTATTTCTTATGTATCCCCAAAGAAAATTATATAGTGGGGTCAAATCCGGGGATCTTGGGGCGAATAATCCTTCAATGATAAAATTAGGTTTCGGGTTGCGTTAAAAAAACACCCTGTATAATTTGATGAGCTCTATGCTCAGAGCTCAGATTCCAGATCCCGAAACGTCGGAAACTGGTTTTTTACCTATCAGTGATGGTAAATGTCCGGAAAAATCGAAACCAAAATATAAGTGCAATACGAAGTTATTAAACACATAAAACATAAAACAGGGTTTACGTCTGATATTTTAGCTTTGGCCTATTACCAATGGGATTTCGTAGCAAGGATAGTCTTGTTGTTTAAAAAATAAATAAATAAATAAAATCAAAAATTTATTTTAACAACATATCCAAAAACTACTGGAACCACAAAAACCAAGCAAACGATTAAAAAACAATTAAACCCCAAATGCAACGATCGTCTATAGTAAAGCAATGTATAACGTTTGAGATCGGGAGCAGAGTGAAATTGAATAGGCCCTTTATTTTACGCCATTTTTAAAGTTGAAATTCATTCGTCTACTGGTTTTCAGTGAAATAAAGACTGTGAAATAATCTGTCTAGAATGGATTTTCAACGCTGACCTGTACGGACCGGCCTAAGAAAAAATATGCAAATGTGAAAGAAACCTAACAGGTTTCTATGAGCAGATGTTTACTGCTCATCCGAATAGCTATTACTTATTAACGTCCAAGATATTATATTAAAATTGAAGCCAGTTCTAATCAGTATAGCTATTGATTTGACCGGTATGAAGCTGTCTTTAAGCCCCTAAGAGAACATAAACGAACGAAGTGGTACATCACCACAGCTAGCTGCGAACATAAAGTAACGGATACCGTAACGGTTACCAAGTATACATACCGATTAAATTTAATCAACTGCAATCAAAACCGGAAATTAATCGTTGTTTGGTTCATAATATTTTATTCCTGAATATCGGGCAAAGCAGTTTGAGCATGTAGTAGCAAGAAGGTTATACTCTTATTACTGGTGGTATCGCCTAACGGCAGTTTTGCAATGCGGTCCTCTGGTTTTGTCTGGTTAGCAAATTCGATGTGGAGTGATATAGTCATATAGCATTAATCCGCCAAAAAAAACGACTCAGTAACGTGGGTAAAACTATTTTTTTATCAATCTTAAAAATAAGTTTTGAAAGATTCGAGGATGTTAAATTTGTTTACTAGTATTATCATAGCCTACTACAATTTAAGTAAATTCAGTCATGCATTGGCGGATTTAGGTTCTTTGGGGGTGCCAGCTCATAAGGGCTTAGGGGGTATGAGTTTTTTATGCTTGTATTCTAAATCACACATTTTATGGTAGTATATTTTAAGAGCCTATTTCCCTTATTTAACAACCCCATTTCATTTTTTTGCTCTGGGTCACTTTAATCATGAAAAGTACCGATCATTTGTAATTCGTGTTATGAAAACTTCTAGAATAATATTATTGATCATCGCAAGAAAAACATTCTGATACTCTAAAAAAATGCATGTGCGTTTTCAAAGCAGATTGTTTGTAAGCCAATTTGAGCTTAAAAGCAGTTTTGATAAGTTATGTTCGTCGGAAAAAATATGGAGTTTAAAACAAACATGACGAATTTAATCAAGAGACATTACTTTGAGACAAACTTCTGCAATTAAAATTTTACAACAAAGAGATGGGAGGAAAATAAATAAATCAAACGAAATCGAAAACCAAATAAAATTGGATCGAAATCATATTCCTGTATTCAAAATATGAACGTTTATGCTGGAAAGCTTTTATTCCATACAAAAAGTTTACAAAAACCGCACATTCTACCATCGTGATTTTATTTCATGATTATAAAATGGGCTGTGGAAATAAAAAAAAACTTCCTTGGTGATAGCCTTACATGGGAGGAATTGGTATTGGCAAGAGACCTCCTAACTTCGAAACCGTAAAAAAACCTTTTGCGAATTCATTGAAATTGCATAATATATAACAACTTGGAAGAAAATGATCTAGTGGCGGGTGGTCTGTTTTGTAACATTTTTTATCTACGACCATTGCAATAAGCACCAATTATGGTATTACAATAAACATTATAATGATATACATTAAAACACCAAAAACCAAGCAGTACTCTAATGACGACTTTAGAGTACTGGAGTCACTTTAGAGTACTGGTTCTAGACCAATGAGAGCTCGGCATTTGACGGAAGTAGTGTCATAATAACAATTACGCAATTCGCACATCAGCTGATTGTTGCATTACGATTCATGTTTGAGTTTACTTATCCCATCAGCTGATTGTTCCACAACGATTCATGGTTCAGTCTGCTTATTTGCCTAACCTCAAATTTTAGTTGACCTATTCCAAGATTATTAAAAGTCATGAGTTTTGTTTAATTTCGGGGAAATTTTGTTGTATATTGTTGGTCGTAGATAAAATAGTGTATGCAACGATTGTATTATGCCTTTAAGCCACTCGTGAGATATTTAGAACACTCGCTTCGCTCGTGTTCTAACTTACATCTCACTCGTGGCTTAAAGACATTCATTATACAATCGTTGCATAAACTACTATTAGTTAACTAGTTTTTAGTTTTTAGTTTTTAGTTTTCTAGTTTTTTATTTTTTTTAGTGTTAACTAGTTTTAAGATTCACCTCTCTGTTTAAAGTCATATTTGCGTTTACCTGAATTTTTAAAATTTTCTTAAAAGTTTTATCTCTTCTATAAATTATTGGGAAAGAGTTTTCGTTACTAAATTCTAGGGGTTATTGAAACCATTAAAAAATTAAATATGAATGGTATCGGATTTTTCTTAAAAAAATATTGTGTGTTGTGCTGAGCTTAAACTGAAGCGGTGAAGACCAGGTATCAATTGTTTAAAACTGAACGAGCATTCCCAGGGACGATTAATTATAAAGTTGTAATAATAATGATGATAGCTAGGCTTCTCGTCACGAGGTTTGCGAGGGTTGGCTGTTGTTAGGAGGTGTTTGCTGCTCCTGTTTTTCCCTATATTGGCCACCCTCTGAAAGAAGCGTTTCATTCCCCACTTTTTTAACGTCCTCCTCGTAAATCTGCGCCACAACTAAGTTTAGGTTAATTCAGGACTTAATTTATTGTACTACAGTGTATACAACAAAAAAGGTACCAAAATGAAGAAAATCAGATGGCAAGGTGACTAATTGGCCAAATTTTTAATAATATAAAATTTCCCAATAATTGAATACCTAAAAAAAGAGATCTTGCCAAACATAATTTTAAATATAATAAATTTCAATTGATCATTTAATTGTGTTTCTTAATTCCAAACCTCACAATGTGTTTCATTAAGTCATATTAAAATTCATGGGTGCCTCATAGGGCCCAGCCACCCAATCACTGCAACTCTCATCTATCTGCTACACACCAAATTGCATTATTAATTAGATGATTTTCTTAACAATTTAGTTGACCCGGGCTGTATTTATAAATTAATGCTTTGCTGGACAGTGTGTAAGAGCAAAATTGTATCTTAAAGCGCATTGTATTATTTAATCTGAGACCCTAGTCATCTAAAATGATTGTTGAAATCACTGGAGGGAATAAAAGCTAATTCCATGCTAAACCTAACGAATAACGTTTATTCGAAATCAAGAGAACAAACGACAGTGTTCCCTCTTTAATGGGGTTCCCTCTCCTATGGTAATTTTAATTTATCTGCGACACTGGCGGCGACATTTGAAACTGCGGCACCGTATACGGAGTCCACGTAAAATTGTCATATACTTTGCTGCGCGAAGGTTTACGCTGTGTCATTTGGCGTTGTCAGGCCGCAAAATGAAGTTTTACGCTCGCATGTAAAATGCCAGCGTAACTATAAATATTTGCAGAATGCCCAGCTTTTTACAAAATCGTTTCTATTTTCGAATTCAAAAGTTATTTCGCTAAAATATGTGGACTTTAAACCATGGTGAATCATTAACTGCTCTGTAGTCTTTCTTCTGAATGCATAAAACACAATCGCTTTCGAAAAAGCGATAAACACTCAACAAATGTACAAAAGCAAATGCTTGTGCCATATGCTTGCACGAGCATGCAAACGATGCACATGCACAACAATATACGCAATATTATGTGCAATGCACATTTATGCTTGTGCTTGATGATGCTTGTGGATCATCCTTTTTACCATTCTACCTGATTGACAACGTCTTGAAGATTTATACAAGATTGCTATAAGACTGATATCGAACATAAGCTTAAAAGATTTAAGAAGAATGCTAGTTATAGATGACGGGTCTCATGCCATTTTTTTGTCAACGAGGCGGACACAGGAGGTAACAGGTGTGCATTTCCATTTGTGGCAAATGTTCTTGTATGTCTTTACAATGGTATATTAGGATCTTTTCCGTTATGTGTCAGCAATCCTAAAATATTTTCTATAACGTTGTAATGAAACAAATACATCGTACCTTTATTCTGGAGGACAGTAGACGACAATATCACTGATAATTTGTTGTAATAAATCTTACTCTTATTCCGCCGACGCCACGAAAATTCACGCAAATATGAGTCAATCATAGAGCGCCGCGTACCGCACTGAACTTTATTTCGATGTTTTGTAAGCCGCCAGTTCCTTTCTACCGTTTATGTGTGGGCACCGAAGCTTTAGGTTAGGTTAGGCTAGGTTAGTTTAGATTAGTTTTGGTTAACCTAACCTAACCTAACTGCTAAAAAAAACTACTACTAAAAACTAACCTAACCTAACCTAACTACTAAAAAATACTAATTCGACCATTACAAAGTTAATTCCGCTCTGTTTTGCGTCAATGTAAACTAATATAAATTATTTTAGGATTGCTGACACATAACGGAAAAGATCCGTATAGTATATTAAATTTTGCGAATAGGATATGCTAAATAAATACAGCTCGGAGCGGGTCCAGGGCAATTTTTGAAGGTTTCTGCGTAGTTAGAGAACCCTCTTAACTGTTGACTCGAGCGTTAAATTGAACTGATTCCTCATTTAATCCACGGTCTTCTTATCGCCCCTCCTCCCAACCTTCCCCGCTCTTGTCCCGCTGAGCCCACCGCTTGAAGTATGAGGTACGAGCGGCAGGTACGACTAACTCAAGCGTTAAATCGATCCGACTGCCTCTTTAATCAGAGGTCTGCCAGTCCGCCGCTCCTGCTCTCACAGTAGTGATGGGCGATTCGCGAACGAATCGTTCAATTTGAACGAGTCATCGAGTGAATCAAACGAATCATGATTCTTTTCGAAAAAGAATCGATACTTCGCGCGAATCAAACGCATAAAATCTGGAATGTTATTCCTTTCATTCGTAAAACAAAACTAGGTGCAAACGCCAGTTTTTTTCAGATTAGCTATTAATAAAAAAAGCATAACAAACGTTTTTTATTTACCTTGAGGCTCCTGGATTATGTCCTTTTTACGGGTTTTTTGTCTCATCGAGGTCAATGACGTATTAATTCAAAAAAGTAGCTTGATAATCAGGAAAACAGTCCACACAACTCAACTCTTTTAAACTGTTTGTTCATATGTTTGTAACTCGGTGGTTTGAGTCTTCTAGCATACACTCAAGTCGCTTTTATTTCTTGGATCAAATTTAAATCACATATTTTTGGTTTGGAAATAGCATATAAAAGTAGACTCAGAATTAAAAATTATACTCTGAGGTCCAAATACAAGACACACATTTTTCACAAAGATTATTAGATGAATCAAAGAATCAATTCAAATGAATCGAACTGCTTATAGCTATCTCACAGGACTTCCGCTCGGCGGCGAGGGTCCGGGTTTTTGTAACGAGTCCTGGGCGCGATTGATGTAAATATCAGGGGTGTGCGAGTACTCGAGCAACGAGCTTTCCTTCGAGCTGAGTTTACACTAAGGGGCCGTCCATAAATTACGTCATCGTTTTTTGGCCATTTTTGGACCCCCCCTCCCCACAATCATCCTACCGTCATAACCCGCCTGACCCCCCCCCCACCATTGAAAAATGAAGTCATAGGGTACAAACTCCTAAAATAATAGGTACCCAGTCTTTGGAAAAGCCCTTTGAAAAATTTATTTTATTGGGTTGTTAAAACCTTGAGATTAAAATAAACCCATTTTGAGCTTATTTGATTTTGATCAACGATTTAAACCAGAGATTTTTTAACTTTGTAGTACTACATTGGCTATAGCAATGGACACTGACGCTGCCCGCAAATCAAAACATTTTAATCATTCAAATCTGCATTTACTTTAGTTTTGTTTTTACGTTAAGCTAAAATGGCTATGTTTATGGATATTGTCGAAATTGAGTACATATAATGAATTTTCTGAGCTGTTTAACTTAATTCTTACGAATTTACATAATTTTCCAAAATCTAAATTAGTTTTAAAACGAAATTTGAAAATGACGTCATCTCAGTGTCAACCCCCCCATGCACATTATCCTACCGTCATTTCCATTCTGGACCCCTCCCCCTATTTTCAGATGACGTAATTTATGGACGGCCCCTAATCGACTCAACTCCAAGTTTTACAAAGTACTTGATTTCAAGTGTTAGTCGACAGGTCGAGTCGCCAAGTTACTCCCGCTGTTTACCCAAAATCGTACACCAATCGAATTTTACAGCCATTTTTCATACGGTCAACACCATCTTAAGCCGCCAGCCTATAAAACTTCTCTCATTTTCTTTTAATTAAAGCGATAATTACAGCCAAAAAACGAAAAGTACTTTTTCCTAAATTCAAGTTTTCTCTCCCTTTCCCTCTTTTTTAGGGGAGGCTGGGGGTGAAAAGTTTTTGCTTTAAGAATGTTCACAGTTATTTCACCACCGAACGGATATTCGTACCAAATTTCACGTTTGTAGCTCATCGGGAGGTTAATTAGAATTCGTCGACCATTCAGTCAGTGATTGAATGAGTCAGTTAGTTACACATGCGGCTGTGTAGTTATTTAGACTCCATTTGTTATTAGAATACGCACGGTTGAAACTGAGAGTATCGGAAGAGGAGAACGAATCAAATCAAGTTTAAATCGAATGACAATCGCAATAAAAATATTGGTGTGAACTGATGTCATATCTCATAAAACATTATCCCGGCACACTAACACGTCATAGTATCGATACTTTTCTTTCGATATTATATCGCTTCTTATCGACATAGTTATTAAGATATTTTATTTCGATTCGAAATTTTAAGTATCGCAAAAATAGCAATATCAGAACGTGTCTGACTAAGGCCTGTTGTGTAACAGGTTAGGGCGGGTTGGGCAATGTAGGTTAGGTAGTTGACTTTCACATGTAGCACGGCCACAGCGCAGGCGCAGGCGCACCGGCCCGGTGTTGACACTGACCTGCTGTAACCAGTGTTGCCAGACAGAATTTGCCATTTTACCCGCCAACTCCGTTAAAAATCCCCGGTTTTACCCGGTTTTTCGGCAATAATCCCCGCAAGTACCAAAAACCGGGTATTTACCCGAAAAAACACCCGATGATTTTCAAAACACCCAAAACCGCGTAGTTTCCCGAAATTACTAGGTAAAGAGGGAAATCGTACATCAACAAACAGCACACTATACATCAAAATATGACTATTTACTTCTAGTGTTGATCTCAAAACCATGAAAACAAATTACTTCTCTCGTCTTATACGAACATGAGATATTTGAAAAGCAAATCATAGCTCGAAAATCCTCGGCTTTACCCGTTTTTTTGTGGACATAGGATGACGGGAAATCCCCGCAGCTCAAGTCTAAAATCCCTGGTTTTACCCGGTTTTCTTGATCCTCTCAAAATTCCGTAACGGCCTTCAAAATACCCGGTTTCTGACAACACTGAAACCAAAAAACCATACCGAATACACATTTTCAGCTAAAAATATCTAGAGTTTTAAAAACTCTTTGTATAGATCGTTCAAAATACCCGGTTTTACCCGTGTTTTTGGGTTTAGGATGCCGGGTAAATCATCGCAGCCCAAGTCTAAAATCCCCGGAATCCCCGCCGAACCCCCGCACGGCCTCCAAAATACCCAATAACCGGGTAAATACCCGGTTTTTGGAAACACTGGCTGTAACAGACATCGTTATACAAAGCAGAAGTTATGAATCTAAGAAAATCGTTTCAAGTATATTTTTATGCATCGATCACTGACGTGAAAGAATTAAAAGAGGTTAAATAGTTAGTTATTTGTGCGTGTTGAGTGAGTATTTAGATTTCAGACTTAATGCGTCACGTTTGTAATGGAAAATAGGGTTCAAATTAAACTAATAGTAATTTTTCGGCATTCGCGGTCTATTTGCGTTTCTTAACCGCAGCCGCTGCCGCGCCACGCCGCGCCGCGGGTCTGGCTTCCGGACACTCAGGCTCACTTCCGCCTCCTACCCTGTAATTAATTTTCGTCCTGTCGCTGGGAGTACATTTGTGGCCCAGTCGTGGTGTAGCCGTAAAATGTAATCCCGATATCAAAATTTTCAAGGGGAGAAATAATTCCGTCCTGATATAAAAAATACATTACGATCCTCTTCATGCCTTGTTCATTGACTATAACGCCCGAGCTATACTGTAAATAAATTGATTTCTTACAATCGGCTATTTTTGATATCTCTCTTCAATTACCTCTGTTTATTTTAAAGTGGCTGGTGGACCGAGCCTTACTCAGTGTTATTTCATGTTCACCAGTTCATCCAGTTACTATGAAATATTTCATTGTCATAAAATTGATAGATAGAAACTTTTTTTATTGCTCCATGGACTCTTCATCCCACTTGCTGTATTTTCCCTTGATGGCTGTAGATTCCAAACAGCTGTTATGATTACTTCATTTGTTTACAGTTTCCTTGTTTATTTTCGTTGCCATCACGGCAACCCATAAGGCCAATGTTAAAATTTGACAACTTTTAAATTCGATTTATTCCGTTAATAGATTTTCTCTGGCCAATTAATCTGCATTAAAGACGTCTTTGAGTAATTAATTACTTATTTACAGACTTTGAAGGTAATCCTTGGAGCCGTTTTAGAGATAATTGTGCAAGCACGCAAGCAAGCAAGCATACAAGCATACAAGCACGATAACATTACTCATATGAGAGTATAGGATACTGCAAATTCTCAGATTGCTGATTGGATGTGGGTATATTATATAGTGTTAGGTTAAGTTTATTTCTGATAACGAGGGGGGGGGTGCTAACCAATTTTGGTGGAAGGGATAAGAAATATTTGGGAGAGGGGACCATGAGACGGGGGGATGGAAACCCCTTGATTTCTTACTGACCCTCCCCAAGAAGCAGTCCAAGAATATATTTAGTTATGACAACATTTTTAGGTGGGTTGTTTTGAACTTGTGTACTGTATTTGTAAATGATTAATTCGACCATTTGAAATTCACCGAGTATGCAGGTCTGCTGCAGCGGGGGTATTCATACGTGCGGATTGGTCAAGAGTCAACGGATTGGTGCGCCCGTGTGCTCACTGCGCAAGCGCGGCCCGGAAGCCGGGGGCACTTGGTATGCGCAGCGCGTCGCCGACGCCGCGCAGTGGCTGCAAGGCGCAACCTACCTACATCCATCTTTCTATTCTTCTCCTATCCCTCGCTCAATCACCGACACTCCTTATACGAGATTTATTCACCCCAGTTGTGATAAACTCTCGATTTATGACGACTAGAACGTTTCCGTGCTGCAATACTTGGTTAGAGTAAACCGGTATGAGAGTTAAGAATGGACGTCCTGATTTAGTAAGTCGTGGAAATGTGTGATTGTTTAAAGAAAGTACTGTATTTTATGTGTATATTTTGAAATTGAATTTTAGTTTAAAAAGGTGTATCTTATCTTGTTTTTTACCGAGTTAGCTTTAATATATTTAAATACAAATATGATGTCAATCCATAACCCTAGGAGAAGACAGGCAGAAGTTTATTATCATTGAGTTTATGAGGATGTTTCATTTGTTTTATTCAAATGTATCGGCAGATGCACTGAACCCACAAAAACTAAAATCGTAAGGGTACTTCAAGACGCAAAACATTGTAGTATTAGAGGAATGAACAAAACGTTACGCATCAAAGCAATAGACGATCATGTTTATAGTTTTATACAGTGGAAAAACTGAAATATATTAAATAACTCCTGAATATCAAGAAACACTTAATTAAGTTTTGCAGGTGCTATGTTTGCAGTGCTATATTTGCAACAGACAAGTTACAATCAGACAAGTTACCAATTACCAATTTTTTGACAGACCAGGAGACTGTCCACGTTTAAAGTTTTGAAAAAATTAAAGATGAGCATACTTGAACCTTTTTCGTCCGTAAAAGAATCATCCAAACATAATTGACAGCTCCTGAAAGATTTGAATACATTACACGCTATGGGCAAAAGCATAACTTTATTTTGCTTTCAGCAAAATGATATGTGTGACCCGCGATGTCGCGTTTGAATATTTTTAGATTTTTTACTTATTTAGTACTTGCCAGATTATACTTTTCTTTCGATACTAAATCGACATCGATGCTGTTGTTCCTATAATTTAATCGATAACAAGTATCGAAAAAGTCGCAGTATCGGGACGTCATAATGTTTAACTGAAGGGGTCCCCCATAAAACGTTCTATGCGACAAAAACCCAGTTTCGAGTAATCAAGCGTTGAAAGTTGAGTGCTAAAATTGATTGTTTTTTTCAAGATTAGAACTTGCGATCATGTATAATTTTTAAATACCCTATTAAATCACCATAATGTAGCCTCATATTAAATTGTTACTTGACATTAAGCATTTTAAACCATTTTACTTGTTTTTTTCGGGGTTAAAACGTTCTAAATGACTGGCATTTGAAACGTTTTCTGACGGACTGCTCTTCTGCTTTGGAAGAAAACATCAGGGAATGTAGGAATACCAACATGAACGAAAATAAAACTGAATATAAAAAACATTTTTTTGATATAAAAATTCAAAAAAACTAATGTTGTTACATAACGTGCTACGTCATTTTGCTAAAAGTTATCCAAATGTGGTGCTTAAAACGTTATTATACCCACTTCTTTTGGGGGCAATTTTTGAGTCCTTAACTTCTTAGTTTTTGAAACATAGGGTAATACAATGTAATCGATAGCAAGTATCGAAAATGTCGCAGTATCGGTACCGGTCTGACACTTAAATGGAGCCAAGTGGTAAGCTTATTGGAGCGGGTTAGTTCTAAGCACTTTAGTTAGATGTCGTTGTAAAAACATGGATTTCTTCTTCTTCACTGAATCAGCCAATCAAAACCACGATAACGATATGCTAACTTCCTAACTTCCTATTCCGTTTTCCCCGATTTTCTGTCACGACGCGACGTGTACACAACCAAAACGAGTTGGAATTAATTTGAGTGTGGGAAAATACCTAAAGTACGTTTGCCACTAGTGTAAGTTGTTTCGTGAAATACTGTACTGCGTGATTCATTTGTGCTTAAAGCTACTGATAGAAAATAAATACGTAGATGTTTACATAAAAGCACTTAATGAAAATTAACTAAATTAATTTTTATTAATACTTTTATGTAAACATCTACGTATTTATTTTCTATCGATCGCTTTAAGCACAATATGAATCACTCAGTACAGTACGGTATTTCGCGAAAGAATGAATATCAAGCAACACTTAATTAAGTTTTGCAGGTGCTATGTTTGCAGTGCTATATTTGCAACAGACAAGTTACAATCAGACAAGTTACCAGTTACCAATTTTTTGACAGACCAGGAGACTGTCCACGTTTAAAGTTTTGAAAAAATTAAAGATGAGCATACTTGATCCTTTTTCGTCCGTAAAAGAATCATCCAAACATAATTGACAGCTCCTGAAAGATTTGAATACATTACACGCTTTGGGCAAAAGCACAACTTTATTTTGCTTTCAAGAAATTTATGTGTGATCCGCGATGTCGCGTTTGAATATTTTTAGATTTTTTACTTATTCAGTACTTGTCAGATTATATACTTTTCTTTCGATACTAAATCGACATCGATGCTGTTGTTCCTATAATTTAAACGATAACAAGTATCGAAAAAGTCGCAGTGTCGGGACGTCATAATGTTTACCTGAAGGGTTCCCCCGTAAAACGTTCTATGCGACAAAAACCTAGTTTCGGGTAATCAAGCGTTGAAAGTTGAGTGCTAAAATTTGTTGTTTTTTTTCAAGATTAGAACTTGCGATCACGTATAATTTTTAAATACCCTATTTATACCATCATAATGTAGCCTCATATTAAATTGTTACTCGACATTAAGCATTTAAAACCATTTTACATGTTTTTTTGGGGGGTTGAAACGTTCTAAATGACTGGCATTTGAAACGTTTTCTGACGGACTGCTCTTCTGCTTTGGAAGAAAACATCAGGGAATGTATGAATACCAACATGAACGAAAATAAAACTGAATATAAAAACATTTTATTGATATAAAAGTTCAAAAACCTAATATTGTTGCATAACGTGCTACGTCATTTTGCTAAAAGTTATCCAAATGTGGTGCTTAAAACGTTATTCTACCCACTTTTTTTGGGGACAGTTTTCCAGTCCTTAGCTTCTTAGTTTTTGAAACATAGGGTAATACAATGTAATCGATAGCAAGTATCGAAAAAGTCGCAGTATCGGTACCGGTCTGACACTTAAATGGAGCCAAATGGTAAGCTTATTGGAGCGGGTTAGTTCTAAGCACTTTAGTTAGATGTCGTTGTAAAAACATGGATTTCTTCTTCTTCACTGAATCAGCCAATCAAAACCACGATAACGATCTGCTAACTTCCTATTCCGTTTTCCCCGATTTTCTGTCACGACGCGACGTGTACACAACCAAAACGAGTTGGAATTAATTTGAGTGTGGGAAAATACCTAAAGTACGTTTGCCACTAGTGCAAGTTGTTGCGTGAAATACTGTAGGCCTACTGCGTGATTCATTTGTGCTTAAAGCTATAACAGCACTTAATGAAAATTAACTAAATTAATTTTTATTAATGCTTTTATGTAAACATCTACGTATTTATTTTCTATCAATCGCTTTAAGCACAATATGAATCACTCAGTACAGTACGGTATTTCGCGAAACAACTTGCACTAGCGGCAAACGTACTTAATCAATTTAATCCAAACAAATCGGTAAAGTCATTGAAATTGAAAGTCTAGCAAACAAAACAAGAAAACGAAAATATAAACAAAGCAGACGACGACGATCGTTATGCCGCATCGACGACGATCGATATATCGCATCGATCTTTTTAGTTTGTAGCACTTTAATCAGACAGCGCTACGGTTCCCTTACCATCGAGTTAACATGGAAGTGCCAACTCTTTACGAAGTTCATTATTACTCTATGGTATCGGGACGTCATGTTTACCTGTCCCCCTCCCCATCTACGTCCCCGGGCTATGGAATAACGAACGGAACCAAAAATATAAATTGGGCATGATCGGGACCCGGCAATCTCGGACCCGCCAATCAGCGCCGCGCCGCGCCTGCGCCGTCCGCAAACAGAAATTACCATATCAGTATCATAGCCTCATTTCCGCCCTGGGCAAATTGAGTGCAGGTTCTTCAAGTGCGCGGGAGAAGGAAAAACTGCAAACATTGTAACCGTATTTACTCGCAGGTGGTTTTGGTTTTATAAACGAATTGGGGCTTAGTTTCGCTAAAAGAAAATACAAACCATTAATTTGGGTGAACTATTCGTAAATTTGACATGTTACCTGTTTAATTGTGTTTTTCAACCTTCACTTTTCAATATAATTTTGGATAATCTCGTTCAGTAGGTAAGAAGAAGAAATAATAATAATAACAGTAATGATTAGGGGTGTGCGAGTACTCGATTATCGAGCTTTTTTCGAGCCGAGTTTAGACTACTCGACTCGACTCGAAGTTTTGAAAAATATCGGAAGTTCGAGTTGAGTGGTACTCCCGCCGTTTACCCGGAATTGATGTGCGCGTTCGCATTTTACGGCCGTTTTCACAGTCATGCTCACCAATCTTCAGCAGGAGTATGGGCGCCATGCCATGAACCAGGATCTTAAGAGGAACTGCATTGGCGCTATGCCAATGAAACAGAATCTTAAGAGGAACTGCATGGATGACATGCCAATAAACCAGAATCTTAAGAGGAATTGCATGGGTGCCATGTCAATGGACCATCATCTAAGAGGAACCGCATGGGCGACATGCCAATGAACCAGAATTTTAAGAGGAACTCATGTGCGTCATGCCAATGAACAAGAATCTTAAGCGGAACTTCATTGGCGCTATGCCAATGAACCAGAATCTTAAGAGAAAATGAATGGGCGCCATGCAAATGAACCAGAATCTTAAGCGGAACTGCATTGGCGCTATGCCAGTGAACCAGAATCTTGAGAGGAATTACATGGTTGTCATTCCAATTAACCATGATCTTAAGAAGAGTAATTACATGGGCGACATGCCAATGAACTAAGAAAATTAAGAGGAACTGCATGGGCTTCGAATGCTCGCCTTAGTTTTGGCGGTATTTACGGAAACCGACAGGTTTATGATGGCAATCCAGGATCAGGCTGAGGCAACTGAGAACTATTTAAAATATGGTGTCAAAGCTGGTGTGCCATATGACAGGAGTAGAAATTGTGGACAACCTTCTGAAACAAAGCCGATGGCAGATAGCAAGTACCCGTTTTGTTGTGAAAAATTAACAATAATAATAAGTTTAACTGTTGGTGTGGTTTTGTTCATAAAATCTAAGGGGTTAGGTTGTTATACCTAGTCTTTACGTACACTATTTAACCTGCTTCACCAGAAAAATTGGCTTGTGGCAGCATATACATAACCAAAAAAGAAAAAACGGGCCTTTTGCCATGTTTTTCAGAATTTTCTTCTCGCAGTAAATTACTCATAACCGACACTAATTTACTACTAAGCCAGATTATTACTACTCAGCACTTCTTTGAGCTTAGGATGTATTACTTGTAGCCAATTCTGGCAAGTAAATTTCTTGATGTTCGGTTTGTATAGATTCTAAGAGAATATTTTTGTTACAGGTAATTCAGACAGTGCTGTGTACACGACTTCACCTTTTGGCCAGGTACTATCCGAACGCAGCTAAACACTTGCAGGTAAAGGCGACGGACACAAAATCACTGAGTTTGCAATCCCTAGGGCGGTAGATGATACTTTTTAGCGTCTAAGGACGAATGTTGCACTTGCAGTATGGATATCCGTGGGTTGTGTGAACTTTTCTTCACCTTAAAACTATCAACATTTTACAATGAGAATAAAAGGTTGGAACCGTCAGCCATTTTGGTTTTATTCATAAACGGCTAATGTATTGCAAGTGACATTAAAAATTCGTATCGATATAAGTAAAATTTAATAACCCAGTTCAAATTAGTTGGTTGGAAAATTTTACATCTTTTATAGGTTTGGTCGTCCAACCAATTTTGTAGTATTTTATTCCCGATCTGCTCAGCGGGGGGCCAAGTTGTGAAGGTATTATATGCAGAGCACCTTCATGAAAATATCAAAATAATTTAAAACAATTTTCGTAATAAACAATTATAAATGTTAAATATCAAATTAAAGTAATAGTGTCTTAAAACACCATTTAATTAATAAAAATCCTTTTGAGTTTAATTATTTACATGTTATTTAGCTTTTGATGCTTTGTCATTTAGCTTTTTTATTCTTCTTACTCTATTCAAAACTTTTTAAAAACTAGGCAGAGGTTTTTTGCAGAGGGGACGAGGTTTTTACCTCACGTGGTATGCGCAAGGAGACTTTTAAAAATAAAATACCTTGGTCGTGTGCAGTTTTAGCCGGACACCGCGCAGCAGTGCGCGGCGCGGCGCGGCGTGTGCGCGGGCAGGGGCGATGCCCGGCCGAGCGCAGGCGCTCTACCGTGGTTCCGCCCCCATAACACTTGCGATAACGTCATGCGCCATCGATTGTACCTTACATTTTTACTTATTTCTGGTTATTTTGCTGAGTTGTAAAATGAAATGAAAAACTTTATTCATCCCAAGTTCGTACAATATTTAGAATAGCAGTAAATTGACATAGCATAAAAATTGAAATTACTAAAAATTTTCTCTGCCGGTTAATAGGGATAGGCCTACATGGGCAGGTGCCTGTGCGTAGGCCTGAGTTGAAATCTGTATCATTCGATTGGCTCTGTATTGAAAAAATGAGCTTTAGACTGTTTTGCCGAAAGTTGTAAGTATAAAATTAGCAAAAAATATAATGATATTGAAGTAGATGAAATATTTGTTTTGAGATTTTGACGACAACAGCAAAATTTGCCTCAGAATGAAACTGAGTGACAATGCCTATGGTGGGGGGGGGGTGGTCAGAGGTCACGTTGCACCATTCATTACAACGTCTGACGAGTACCTCGGCCTCTGCTATATACTAATAGAGTGGTGCAAAAGGTTTTGAGAGCGATATTTAAAAACATTTACTGAAGGAGAATTAAATAAATTTTCAATTCTATAATTTTGACTCAAATTTCTAAAAATTTGTTGTGCTATATGAAAGGAGTTAGTTAAAGAAAATGATTTATAAAGTTGCAAAGCATTAATTCCAATATTGTGTGAATATCTTGTAAAATCCTGATGCGTAATAGGAGAAAAAAGAAAGAAAAAAATAACGACCTTTTGATCTTTTTTTTGAAAGATCGAGCAAAACCGGAATACAAATCGGTTCACAAAAAAACGCGTGGAAGGAAATAAACGCACACCGTTCGCTCCTGTTGTGGAGACACATGAGATTAGGGGTGTGCAAGTAGTGATTTTTGAAGTCGAGTCGAGTTTTAAAAAGATGTTTCTGTGTCAGTATGATGAAAATAATATTACAGTTCGCAGGCATTTCTGTGGCTATGGCTGAGTCAGCTAGTCGCAAGGTGCGAAGTCGATATTGAAGGATTGATTCTATAATCGGGAGTACGAAATTAGGCGGGTGAGCAAAAACTTAAACTTCCATAATTGTCTGCTAAATTTCAGCTGTAAAAAGTAAATCAAATATTTTGATGAACTGCCAACCCTTTGTCCATGCTCAAGCCTCCCCGTGCCCTTCATGGGGTCTACATGAACAGCGTTCGTAATAGACACTCTAGGATATGGATATGGGCCCACCGATATTCCGCCTCAAAATTGAGGTGGATACCGATATTCCGCCTCAAAATTCAGGTAGACACCGATATTCGGCCTTAAAATCCAGGTAGGCACCGATATTCCACTTCAAAATCCGGGTAGGCCCCGATATTTCACCTCAACATTAAGGCACACACGCCGATATTCCTCCTAAAAAAATCCAGGTAGACACCGATATTCCGCCTCAAAATCCAGGTAGACACCGATATTCCGCCTCAAAAATCCAGGTAGACACCGATATTCCGCCTCGACTCTAAATCTCGTCCCAGGGGTAGACCGATATTCCGCCCCAGCCCTTCTTAGAATCTCATTAGGGAAGCAAACAATGACTCCTCGCCTTCGAAGTGGTAATACAGGAATTCCCTCAAAACCCTTCACTATCCCCCTTTGTGGGAGGAATCGGCGGAAAGGCAAAATAGTTAAATCTGAAAGTTCTCATAGTTTTTACAGCACTTTTTAAACTGTGGAGTGTGTCGAGTTATGCATACTGCTTAAAGTAGCTAGTACCTGGTGGACCGAGCCTTGCTCGGTGTTATTTCATGTTTACCAGTTCATCCAGTTACTATAAAATATTTCAATGTCATAAAATTGATAAATATAAATCTTTTTTATTGCTTCATGGACTCTTTATTCCACTTGCTGTATTTTACCTTGATGGCTGTAGATTCCAAACAGCTGTTATGCTTACTTCATTTGTTTACACTTTCATTGTTTATTTTCGTTGCTATCACGGCAACCCATAAGGCCAATGTTAAAATTTTACAACTTTAAAATTCGATTTATTACGTTATTAGATTTTCTCTGGCCAAATAATCTGCATAAAAGACGTTTTTGAGTCATAAATTACTTATTTACATACTTTGAAGGAAATCCTCGGAGCCGTTTTTGAGATCGTTGTGCAAACATACATACAACAAAGCAAGATAACATTGCTCATATAAGAGTATAGGATGTAGGGCAAAAAAGACAGTTGTACCAAACGATAATGTTAATTTCACTTACATTTTACATATCAAAGTTTTTTCGTAAACTGTTGCATACGTAACTAAAATAACTCATCGGTAATTTTGAGATACTTGAAGGTAAACATTGTTGTCTTTTTATTAGCCATTGATATATATTACAAGAATGATCTGGTTAAATTTTACAAATCAAATCTCGTAATATACAAAGTGGCCACCCAAAAGCCAGCTCCACCGCAGAACTCCTCGCAGGAGGGTTTGGTCCTGAACTCCTCAGAGTGTGGAGGATGTTTATTAGTGGTGAATTGGCTTTTCTGTTTTGTATCTGCAAAACTTATGCAAAACTGACTAATATTTTTGGGTAGCAAATATTTCGTGGTTCACCAACAGGTGCCCCCAATAACAGGACGTTCCTGAGTCATTGCGCGGTGTTCCTGCATCACGACATTACACGCATTCTCAGAGAGTGTAACAGTAAAAAACAACTTTTTTAGTAAACTTTTTTCAGTAACCCCGTTTTGGAATGATAAGATATTTAAAGAATTCTCGACGCGTTTAACATAATGTCCAACGTCGTATTTTTTATGAACCGGTTGCTAGACACCAACAGGTTGAGAGGAATACGGTAATAGGTGTTGCCAAAACCGTAACGCATTGTTGGATTTGAGGTTACCACACTGCGACTTGGTGGAATGGTCACACAAGGCGGCGCGCGGCGGCGCCGGCGTTTCCCCATCACTACGACCACTTCCCACTCGTAACCATAGAAGGAAGAAGTTATGCATCGCGTAACGGTCTGAAAGAGGAATGGGGAGGGTGAAGGGTCATGGAATAGTATATTTCATTAAGGTCTAAAGTGACGCTTTTACGAGGTCAAAAAACGATGTAGAAAAATGACCGAGTAACTACACGCCTCGAACTTTCGAGTTTTAAAACTTCGAGTCGAGTAGTGCAAACTCGGCTCTAAAAAGCTCGATAAACGAAGGGGTCCCCCGTAAAACGTTCTAAGCGACAACATTTCAAAATCGGAGATATTCAGTGAAAAAGGTTATCTAGGACATGAGCTACACCGTGGTATATTTTGTTTTGAAGACATTTGAGTTGGTAGCCCTGTTTTCGTCTGTCAAAGTTGGCATGCTTCGTGGGACTGCACGAACTTTGTGGGGAATAACGTTCTATTCGCCGAAAGATAAACTCCTCAAATCAAATCAAATCATCTTTATTCATTTACAATATATACAAAGATACATCGAATAGTGTCAAGAGAAGAACATACACAAACCCCGCTACCGGTCGTTGTCGCCCAGCGACCAAAATCGCGTGAAAAAATAAAACAGGTGAAGTAAATATTAGAAAAAGGAAGGATAAAACCAGGAAGGAATATAGAAAAGCTGGATTACCCTATATTTCAAAAACTAAGTATCCAAGGCCTGGAAAATTACCACCAAAGAGGTGAGAAGAATAATGTTTTAGGTGCTACCTTTGGATAACTTTAAGTAAAAGGACGTATTACGTAATATAACAACGTTACGTTTTTGTACTTTTAGACCAATAAAATTGTTTTATATTCAGTTTTATTTTCGTTTATGTTGGTATTCCTACACTCCCTGATGTTTTTTACCAAAGCAGAAGGGGCAGTCCGTCAGAAAACGTTTCAAACGTCAGTCAATTACAACGTTATAACCCTAAAGAAAACACGAAAAATGTTTTAAAAAGTGTAATGGCAAGTAAAAATTTAGTATAAGGCAACATTACGATGTTATAAATTGGGTATTAAAAAATTATACATGATTGTAAGTTGTGATCTTGAAAAACCCGTAAATTTCAGAAATCAATTTTCAACTACTTACTCGAAACTAGGTTTTTGTCGCTTAGAACGTTTTACGGGGACCCCCTAAACGAGTACTCGCACACCCCTACTATGTTGGAACGCTGTCGACAATGCGTCGTTGCAGCGGACAGCCGGCCATGCGACGGTCAGTCTCTCGCACTGTCGCGGCCGCGGGGTCACCCTCTCATAAATAACCACGGCAAAGGCCAGCTCAACTATTTCCTAACTGTTACCTCCGCCGTTGCACTCCTTGCCTTCGACACCTCCGCTGCTTCGCGCTTCCCTCGTGCCTAAACGTGGTTGCAGAGTACTTCGACAAAACTAGTCAAGCGCCTGGTGGTAAGCTTGATGGCTGATCCTTGTGTGCGCACCTTTAATTTAGGAGTGTGTTTGGTCAACAATTAATTATGTTTAAAATATTTCCCCCTGTATTTGTTTGTTATGTTGAGACAACAACATGTAATATCTTATAAATTTTTTCATGTAAACTACGAGAGCTACGTAGGTCCAAAGTGCCAAGAGCAGGCAAAAAATTCTAATTTTAAGTAGGCTACAACTCTTCAGGGA
Source organism: Flexamia atlantica (assembly GCA_035578135.1). Lineage (NCBI taxonomy): Eukaryota > Metazoa > Arthropoda > Insecta > Hemiptera > Cicadellidae > Flexamia > Flexamia atlantica. The sequence continues at coordinate 50,662,217 of JAQJVK010000007.1, read as the reverse complement.
AACCCACTTTATCTTCAGTTTGGGGATCGTATAAAACCAAAAATAAAAAAGAATTTTGTTATTAAAATTTATTTTTCAAGTTTTTGAAAATTATATTTTCTGCTAAATTTGAAATGACATTGCTTTAAAAACATGTTAATGTTGTGGCCTGTCAATGCCATACAATGTCCTAAAAAAACTTAATTTTTAAAACTTCTCCAGTTTTTTTAAACTTAAAAACAATTATGGAGTTGTAGCAAGAAATTGAACTTTTCGCATAATTTGAATAGGAAAACCGCATTACACAAATAAATTCTTCTGTAGTGAGCTCACGAGTGTGGGACTGGCATTTGAAGGCACTAGCTGGCATCCCTTGCGCTCGTTACGGGGGTGTTGTGCGGGTTGCATCGTTTCAGTCACACAATCGTGAGCTCACCACAGCACCGACATGTTCCTGCCGCAACCCTTAGTGAAATAACTAATATAAAATCATTGTTTTGTAATTCCTGGCCAAACACCCTTAAGACTTCAACTTTGAAAATCGGTCTGATAGAAGAGTCGAACGAACTCGGAAAAGAAAACCCGATATTTTTTGTCACCCAGGCCTATGTAAGCTAAGTGATGTCGATCTTCATCTCTTTTTTATGACCGACCGGAAACAATTTCCAGTGACCCCTTTGTGTGGTTCTGGTGGTGTGTTATAATTGAGCGAATATGGTTTCGCACCCTTTTTTGCACCCTTTTTATGTTTTATGTCAACAAGTGTACAAAACAAATACATGTTCTCACAAAACAAGTATAAATATAAGCTTGAATCAGTGTTGTTCTTATATAAATAATATTGATTTCAATATGAATCATTCGAGTAAGCCTAAATGAGGTGGAACCAGCCAACCAGCGAACATGTAGTACAAAAGATGGAGCACACGAGGCGCGACGTGAAGCCATAAATGCTTCTAGTCCCCATGCAAGGAAAAATCAAACTATGTAAAAAATTACAAATATGGTATAAAATGAAAGGTTTGAATCTCAGAATTACTATGGTACCAAATATAAATGGTTTACAGCAGTTTACACATCATAAACACTGATAACCAAGATGCTTGTCCTGACATATTTTGAGAGAAGCTGCCACCACGGAACGCACCTGTAACGTTCCTATGCTGTGTAAACTGCTTCTAAACCATAATTGGTACCACAGTAATTTTGAGATTCAGACCTTTAATTTGATACCACATTTGTATTTTTGTAGTTGACTATATTTATGTAAGGAGCAGTTTAGAATTGTCTTTGTTTTTATGCAGGCGCCGCACGGATAAACGCTTTCTTAAGTCATCAACCAAACTACGGCAGCTATTATTTGTTTTCAAAAATATGGTTGAAAATTTAATTCTTTACACAATTGTCACCTTTTTTATTTTACCTGACCGAAAAATAAAAAAAGTAGCAGCCGTCCACTTTGTTCATGTCAAATTTTAAAGTTAAATAGAAACGTTTGACTTTATCATTTTCTAAAACAGAAAAAACATTAGAAATATAATTAATACCATCACCGTTCAAAACTAAAGGACTCCTCACATACACAATTTCAACCTTTTGCCTCAATAAAATGGTATAAACTACGAGTTACTTGAAACGTGAGCACTACAGGTTACACGGATCGTTTTATGTTTCTACACCTAGGCAAGATGGCGGTCTCTGCTTCATTAGCTGTAATGCACGTAAGATAGGCATGCTCCGTCTATTTTTACTGTGTGGTCGCTGGATGGAACGACCGAATAAATGGCTTTCAACAGCGGCGCGGCGGTTAACTGCAAGAATGGATAGAGGAGAGAGTGTTTGCCGTTTTGGGTGAGTGGGTCAACGCGTGAAGCGTTAAGTCGTCGCCAGATGTCAGATGTCGGGTAACAGGCGCGCTATTGGCCAAGTAACAGGGTCACTGGCTGCGGTACTAACCTAGGACACCTTTTTTTGTTTATTGGGACGCTGTAATAGTATATTATGTTACTAGGCCTACCGGGCGTATGACGTACGACACGTCATACTAGTCAGAAAAAACGATTTTTAACCATATCGTTACAGTCCTTGCATAAATAATTACGGGATCTTGTCCGTTATGTGTTAGCAATTTTAAAATATTTTCTATTAGTTTACATCAAGGAGGTTATATTACTATACTGGAGGTAGCTCTCCATAGTAAAACAGCGTACCGGCTGTTTAGAACAAAATATCACAAAAATGGTACATCAGTTAGTACCAACCTTTGCAAAACACCTCAATTTCACCGACTTCCCAAAATGAACGAATCAATCGAGTGATTCAGTCGAGTCACGACTCAATTTTGAGCTTGGTTCATTCCGGAACCGGAAATCAATAATATTTTAAACAACGAATTAAACACTCATAATAAACTGCTAACGAGTACTTATTAGGGGGTTTTTGTTTGAAAATAACTTCACCTAAATTATTTTTGGGTATATCTTTAATGGTAAAATAAAGTAAAAATAGCAAAACAGATACCTGGGCTAAAAGTAATTGATATAATCAGTCACTATGCAAATATGAGAATTATGGTAGAAACTTGGCAGGTAAGCAACATAAATAGTAGGACAATTTTCTTTTAGTGGTACAATATTGCTGAGCGACAGTAATGTTTGTATAATAACATGGCTGATGGCAAAATTGTACATAAGGAGTGAAGTTGTCATTTACTGGCCGGATACTAACACTTATATATTGAACTTTAAATTAATTATTCTTTATTCTTAGGTTTAAAAAAATAACATTTTCTATTCTATTATTTATATAATATCGTATGTGGCCTTACCTGTTCCAAGGCAAAGAAACCGTTCAATCATAATGAGAATCAGATCAACATGATTCAACTCTCCGAAATGATTACATCAGTTTTTGAATCAGTTGAATCGACTCAAAGAACGGTACATCAGTTAGTACCAACTGCGGCACGCTTTCCAATGCTGTTTGTGAAGGCAGTGCTACCTCCAGTATAAAAATATAACCTCCTTGGTTTGCATTGACGCAAAACAGAGCGGAATTCACTTTGTAATGGTCCAATTAGTACTTTTAATAGTTAGGTTAGGTTAGGTTAGTTTTTAGTAGTAGTTTTTTTAATAGTTAGGTTAGGTTAGGCTAGGTTAGGTAAGGTTAACCAAACCAAACCTAACCTAACCTAATCTAACCTAATCTAACCTAAACTAACCTAAAGCTCCGGTGCCCACACACAATCGGTAGAAAGTAACTGGCGGCTTGCAAAACATCGGAATAAAATTCAGTGCGGTACGCAGCGCTCTTTGTTTGACTCATATTTGAGTGATTTTTGTGGCGTCGCGTCGCGACGGCGGAATAAGAATAAAGACTTATTTCAAAAATTATCAGTGATATTGTCGTCTACTGGCCTCCAGAATAAAGGTATGAGGTATTTGTTTCATTACAACGTTATAGAAAATATTTTAGGATTGCTGACACATAACGCAAAAGATCCCAATTACGTTTCCAATTCTGCAAACCTAACCTATAATGAACAAACAAACACTTGCTACTGCCACTAGTGCTGCCTCATCTACATTCCTCTGAAGAAATCAATAACTGCATTAAACGTAGGTTCACTGCAATCAGCTGCTTGTTTTAATTGTTGACTTCCGTTATTCCCGTTTCCTAATGCACGGTAAATTTACTGTGACCCGCACGCCCGCAAAGAGGGCCTGCATTGGCAAAGAGTAACTTTCCAGCCAAGAAAAACACTGAAAGGAGATGTTTCTGATGTAAGTTAATTTAACGCTTTTAAGACATATGAAAAACGTCCAACTCGATGGGTATATATGAAGAATTAACTCATTGTTTGATTTTCAGTTAGACTACCCGGATTTATAGTTTTCAGAGCCCTAAATTTGTTTTTGGGTAAGAGAAGAAGAGAACACATTAGAGAAGGAGGCAGAAAGATAACTTGCAGTATACCAGGCTACCTTGTCAATAGCTTTTGGGGTTTTGATCTGTGACAAAATTCCTCGAAAATCGCAAAATTACAGAATTATGTCTATATATGCGTACACTATTCATCACAATGTACAGGACTGAATGAATTTGAAGAAGATCGACGAAACCCTTGAAGAATTATTTTGAAAACATTAGTGTACAATTTTTGTTGCACCAGAAGTATTTTTTCACGGGATATGAAAGTAACCAGAAAGGGTTAAGAGAAAGGTAGAACCTTAAAGGGAAAAGGTAGGATTAAAGGGAAGGGATGGTGTACCTTACTACCGTGAAGGTAGATATTGTTATTTGAAGTAAAACTAAAAATTGCAAGAACTATAATTTTTTTTGTTTCTTTCGACTTAAGTTGAAAGAGTCACTTTTATTACACATACAACGGAGATCGCTATCAAGCTAAAATAAATTAGATTCCCCTTTTTCTTAAAGCAAATAAACTGAGAAATACTAAACAAGAAAACTAACGCTCTCACAATTTATAGTAAACTTGTTGCATAGTATTTATAGTATGTATTTATTTAGTATTTGTTGCCATGTTTATAGTATTTACGGTAGTAGAATTATTGCTTTTGTTGTATGTATTTATAGTATTTTTAGTAATGTTTTTGCATATTTATACACTATTTATTGAAAATAACTTGTTGTATTGAACAGATTTGTGTTCACTGCATGCATAAAAATTCTAAGTCACAATATTCATTTTGCATTGTTTCCGTATTTGTAGCACTAATGTATGTTTTGATGGTTGCATCGTTAAAACTAATTTATTATAGGTACTGTACTATTGACTGCTTAGTGTAATTTCATAATTTAGGTTGTCGAGTTTTGTAAATTATTGTCTATCAGTAATCTTGATTGTAATTACATATGAAAATGGAGTTGTCCGTTGGAATTTAAAATAAATAAATAAATAAACAACTTCAAGTGTGCCTCGAAATTATTGCCTCGCTTTAAACATTTGTACATACGAAATCACTGCTATATAAAAGTTAATGAGGGCCGAATTCATACTCGGGGGCGAGCTACGGTCGTCTCGAAGGACCAATAGGAGGCCGTAATCCAGCGCCCCGGGCACCACTCGCAGAATGTTCGGCCGAGAACAGGTTTGCCTCTTTTCTCTGCAGCCAGTGTTGATTGTGAGGTCGATGCGATAAATGGAATAAAGGTTGAAACGTCCCCGGGCGTAGCAATAACGACTCCACCCGGTCACAATGACGTGCGTCTCGAGCGTCGAGCCGTGTATAACTGACGCCAATTCTTGAGGCCCAGTGCGGTGGATGCGCGGCAGCAAAAACGGCTAGTGCGCATGCGCGGCAACGCGTCGCCAGATCGCATTACTGTCATTCTGCTCTCAGCCGTTAACAATCGCGTGTCACTACATGTCGTCCTAAAAACATTAACCGACGGAACATTGACTCTTATTTACGATTAAGTTAAGTTTAGCACAAGATTTAAGAGTAATGTTTCATTAGTATTTATTAAAGCGTCTCGATACTCTGAACAACGATTGACAGAGAAGAAGTAACTACGAGCGAGCTGCGGAATGTACGCAGCCAGGCTAGTACACCGTCGGCCGCCACTGCCGCTCCTACTCCCCTCTCCTCCCAGCCTACCCACTCCCCGCCCCATGCGCGGACTGGGCCTCAAGAATTGGCGTCAGTTATACGTCGGCGCACCGATATTCCGCCGCATGCTGAACTGACGAAAAAGATTCACGAATCCCCTGACCGATATTCCTCCCTGAGCGAAGGTGGCAGGTACCTGAGGACTCCGCCAGGGCCCCAGGTAACCCCGCCAGGGCCGGCTCCACCATATAGGCAAACTAGGCGACCGCCTAGGGCGCCAGGGCCTTAGGGATGCCAAAGGGGGCGTTGGACGGCCCCATCGGTCAAAAAGTATATAGGGCTAAAATAAAATAAATCTATCTTTTTCAAAGAAAAGTTGGACGAAAGCTCTAAATTAAAATCCAGTATTATGTTTAAATTTTAAGTTTACACCTCATTTCCAGGAATACCTGTAAATGCTCCACTCGAAGTTACTTTGTTAATCACTTAAAAAACTTAAAACCTATATACAATGGTGGAATTCCCTTTAACTTTACTACAATCCAATATTTAGCAGGGCATAAAATAACATGTTAACCAGGCGACACAAGTGTCACTCAGTGCTGAAATTTTATCGCCCAGTGACTATGGGTAGTGCCGGTATATTTTCTTTCATGATTAAATTTTAGATATATCAGAATTTAAAAGCTACTTTAATAATAACGTCATGTAAATCTTTTAGAGTATTTTCAGCTTACGTAAAATAACCAAGTGATTAAAAATGAAACTGATATCTGACTTAGGAAGAGTCAAAATGAGATACTGAGTAAGAGACAGTTGCAAAATTATGACAGAATAAAATGTTTACATGCCATAAAATAAAAGTGGAAATTTATATTGCGGTTTCAGGTTGTACGTAGAATATTTTAAGCATGTTTGTGCTCACAAATTGTATAAGGTTTGTACTTTTGAAGTTGAGCTATGATTTTGGCCCAAGAGGTTCAAGTTATGAAGGCAGCCTTGGCCTGTTACAACGTTCTTGAATATGTAATTTAGTGTGATTAAATAGAATATATCCAATCTAATAAAATCGAAAAAATACATAGGCATCTGTGATTTCCACTTTAATCTATAAAAAGTTTTCCAGCCCCACCCCCCATTTTCGCAAGGGGGTCTTCCATAGCCCCCAGGCCCCGCGGTGTATTTGCACCCCTCCCCAAGTAAAATCCTGGGTGTTTCCATCACTGTCACCCAGTGGAGATCGCTTAAAATATGCTCTGGGCCCTGTTATTGCGATACAGCGAAACAATCTGTTCAGTCGTTTTACATAACCATGAAAAGTTTGGCCAAAGCGATTCGCCACTCCAAGGCTGTGCGATGGGTCGCAATATACAATTTCCAATAAACGTGATTGTGACGGACCCGCAATTTCTACACAATACCACGCATGACGTAGTCAGTGACTGCGGTGACCCTCCAAGGCGACTCACATCCTGCCCAAGGTTATGTTTTTTCGTCATACTGCTTCAAAAACAGCTGCTTTTGACACATGCGTTGGAATTCAAAAGTTGTTCTTCTTAGTCCTTGGATAATAACATATGATTTGATGATTATTATTGTCCTAGGACCAAAAAGATCATTCTTGATGATACTTTTAATTCGAGGTAAATAATCTAACAATATATTCATTCGATTACAAATAATCGAAACAATCATTGTCGCATTATTGTCAGTTTAATCAAATTGTAAAACTCGCTCATTTCACCAATCGATTATTACATGAGTTCGATACGTCAATGTCTGTTTTGTCGAGAGTGTATTATTCCCATTTCCAGTTGGAAATGGGAATCAGTTGTGCTGAAGTCCAAGACGCTTGGCCATATACGCCAAGCAGATTATTGGTATTATACAAATTGAATATTTTTATGTGTCCAGAGTTTTCATCAGTCACTGTTTTGGCTATAATAAGGTAATTAGGTGGGAACGATATGAACTAACCAGACGCATCATATGATTGCATCATGGCCGGAAACCTTCAATTAACGGCATGCAGTGATCCTTCAAGGCGAGTGTTGCCCAAGGTCTTGATTTTCAGTGTAAGGAACACTCACAGTTCTAGTTTATTCGATGTTTATGTCAATACACCGTGTGTTCCACAGACCCACGGTAGCTGGTAACGGATGTAGATTCTTTGTTTGAAATTCATTGTTGTGATGGTGATTTTATGTTTTGATTTGGATTTTTGCGGACATTTGCCATCACTGATTCGTAAAAAACAAGTTTCACGAAGTTTCGGGATCTGGAATCTGATCCCGTCTTCAGTTGGATGTAGATGTAGCTATAGCCATCCCGTAGTTTTGATGCACTGGGCATCATCATCGGGAAAAAACGTTCAAAAATCACTCATGAATGCCGTCGTGATGGTTAAAAACACTTACATGAACACGTATGAATAGTTACATTTTATTTTTAATCATGATGACGACCTTCATGAGCAATTTCACAGAGGAGAATCAAACAGAGGTATCTTCTAATGTTGCGCTCAGAGTGTGTCGAGCGCTGCCCAGCGTGTGTCGAGAACTTAGTTTACCATTAACTTCGCAAGAGAGCAGCACCGTTGCTGCCTTCTCCTGATTTAACTTAACTGTAACTAGTAACTGGTTATAACTAGTAACTACTAACTTAATTCTAACCGAAACTGGATTTAACTGTAAGTAGTACTTGGGCGCAACAGAAGACCCATTTAAAAGCGACCTCTGATTCTTCTCTGTGCCCTCGCCCAAATGAAATATGTTGACTCCCATATCAAAAAGTTAGATACTCGAGTTTGAGATTCAACTGAAATGTAACTGGTTGAGGTATCTTATATAAATGCAAACTACACCGTTATTTCAGAAATAACTTAACTGTAACCGAAACTGGATTCAACTGTAAGTAGTAATTGGGCGCAACAGAAGACCCATTTAAAAGCGACCTCTGTTTGATTCTTCTCGCTGGTGATTTTTGAACGTTTTCGTGCCCGACGAGGATGCCCAGTGCACCGGATCCGGCGTAGCAATAGGTACAATAAATTTTGGATTACTTGTCGGAACATAGATAATTATTTTTTTTTACACATCAGTAATCATGAACAAAGCTTTAATGAATGAAACAAGTTGCCGCAAACCCTAGATTAGTATCATGCCCCTAACCAGTTACAGCCTTTTGGAAATTCAAAATTGCCCCAAGATTTGTTTGTAAAAGTACTCATAAGACATGTCAATAGAGTACCATTTAAATGTCAAACTACAGGAAAACTGTTAATAACAAATTCTTAATGTACTTTCCACGCCCTGTAGTGATGATTGGTCTCACAATATCATACTTTAGGGACTTTTTGCTATCCCTTGTATATCATATGGGATGTAAAGTTTTTTAGGTAGCTACCTATAACTTAATAATGGTTAGTTGTATTTGACTGCAATTTCTACTCCATATTAAGAACACATGGGCCTACAATGTTTGCCTAAAAAAATAAATCTACCTACACATATAATAATTTTTGGAATACATATTTATTTTGTTTTTAAAATTACAAATTAAAAAAAAAATATTTAAAATAACATTTTGAATTACATTTGACTTACCTCAATAAATCTGCTACGGTAGTCTCCTATTGTATTCATAAATCATTGTAGAAAGTTTCAGCTTAATAGCTTCATTAGGTTTTGAGATAATTGTACTTAAATACACAAAAACATGATTTTCGGAAATCGCACATTAAAAACCGAGTCAGTAACTTAAAAATGACTGCAGCATAACATTTATATTTTAACCATATGAAATATTCATAAAACATATATATAAAATAGTGTTATATATTTTCTAAAAGGGAAAGAAATGGAGAGTTTAAAAAAATAATAACTAAAAAGGTAATTTTTTGCTGAAAAAAGTCCCTATCTCCCATTAAATTTAGGCTCTCCTACTTGTCACCTTTAGAGCTTCTAAAGCTTCTGTCCCACAAGAACATTGTCAATTTCAAACACTCGCTAGACTTTAATTCATCAACAAAAATAACCAGTTTGGTGTTGATTTCAAGCTAGTAATATTATCTCCCGATTCGCTTAATTAACATTTAGAAATATCTTTTCAATAAATAACAATGTACAAGTAACAAATCAACAATTTTACTTATCAATTTTGCACCATTATAAACATATTTTGAAAATCTTTCTACCCACTTACTTGCGAAACATAAGTAAATTTTGTTCGGAACCACACGTTTCGAGGGAATCAACATTTTCATTTGGGTCAACTCCAAGATAGCGGGAGGTAGTCATACTGTAAAGGCTTAAGAGTTAAATTAGATGTTTGCGTTCAGTTTCGCATATCCTCATTGTGAACGGCACTTGAACCGTGAAAAGCAGACTGTCAATTTCATTGTGACCAAACACGCACACATGTTTCCACGGTAGTTACAGATTAAATTACCTGAAATTATCTGGGAGAGAGAAGGAAAAGGAACGAGTGAGAAGAAAGAGCACACATCGGGAACAAGGTCAAACTTGAGGGCGTGGTTAACTGACCTTTCACAGTTGGAAAGTATAGCAAGTTAAGGTTACGATATACAGTATGTATTGGGTAATTAAAAAGTAATGGTGAAAAAAATAAAGAGGTATCATTTCCAAACGTTTAGATGAAATTGATTTAGCAAAAATGGAAAGAACGTGTTTTATTTGCATGCAATCCGTTTAGTCTTGGCTGCTCGACCAGCTGTTACAGACATAATAATTATGTAATAGTTAGTAAATAGGGGTGTGCGAGTACTCGAGAATCGAGCTTTTCTCAAATCGAGTATGCACTACTCGACTCGACTTATTACAAAATACTCGAAAGTTCGAGTAGATTGGTTACTCCCGCCGTTTACCCATAATCGGTACATGCGAAATAATATTACGGTAATTTTTTACAATGTCAATCCATCTTTAATGAACAAAACTAAAATCCCGTTTGTTATACTTGAAGTGGAGAGTTCTTTTGAGTTATTAAACATACATTAATGTTTATATCACTCCATCTCTTCTACAGTTTGAGGTTATTTATTATTCCTTGTCTTAAAAAGTGATTTTTGTTATATTTTAGAAACCATACCAAATGAATAACAAACTCAACTTTTTTTTACAATTACATGAATATAAATGTACCTGTGTAAGTAATTCAACGGAATTTTAATCATGTAAGGGCTGTATTTTCATTTAATTTCAAAACCCAGGTAAGCCTAAAGACAAGTTGGGCTTGAAAAATATATCAAATCAAGAATTATTGTGAGTTTGAGTAAAAGGTTTTCTTTCTAATTTTTGTATTATTTATTTGTATATCTGTTTTTAGTTCTTAACTCTTTTAATTTTAGTTCGTTATTTTAAGAATATTATTTCTACCCGTAAGATAGAATGATATCACACCTACTTAATTAATAAAATCAAATACAATAACCTAACATAGATCAATTATATATAGTGTCAAAAAGTATCTGAAACAAATTACCATTACACTTAAACCTTTTTCGGCAAAAACTATGTTGGTTCAATCCCGAGATTGATCCCGGGATTCCAATAAACGTTTCCAGTCCTGCAAAATCCCGGGATTGAAAATATCGGCCAGGATTGGATTCCCTACTGGGGGGTAAGGGTAATGGCGGGGGGCGTGGGCCGGGCCGGGGCACCCGTCGCACAGTTATGTAGTTAGCATGGTAATAACTGCATTGCTGACTGGCTGCCGGCTGCAGTCATTGCAAAATTAGGGACGGCAACGAGTTCAAATACTACTTTGGCTCATACGGGGAAAAGTCAAGTTCTAACTGCAGGGGCGGCGCTCTGGGAAGGGTGAGGAGGGAGCCTACCCCTTCTAGAATTTGAAAATCAAAAAGTTGGGAAATTCCAGTCTGGTAGTTGAAAAAATTGGACTGAAATTTAATGTTAATCGCACAAATAATTCAGTTCAAACCAAAATTTCATTTCCATCGTACTAACACAGAAACATCTGTTTTCAGTTCCTTTTTGTTGGTTCGAAAGTTACCCATTGTCGGCCTAGGCCGGATAAACTTTTTCCGGCCTAGGCCGGATACAACGAAAGTAAACAATCAGCTGATTTGCAGCAAACTGACGTTTAATGCTTGTTTATTGGTTTCTTTTTAGAGGAATGGAGTGGCAGCACTGAATCCGTAGCAAGTGTTTGTTCTGTTTGTTATAGGTTAGGTTTGAAGTTTGAGAAGTATATTTATGCAAGAACTACGTTATGATTGAAAATATGTTTTTTTCTGCGTAGGATGATGAAAAATATCCTACGTTACAAGGCCGGGAAGTTTTGCCGTACTCGCATGAAAAACTATCATGCTCGTCTGGCAAAACAGTACTTCCCGGCCTATGGTATTACGTTACTATTTTATACTATTTTATATTTTGCAGTAAAATTACTACAAGAGTATTTGATTATTTTTGAAGTAGGATTACAGTATTACACAGTAATCCTATTTCAAAAATAATCAAATTACTCTACTCTTACTACTCTCAGCTCTTGAATTCCCAACCATCGTTTTGGAAAAACAAGCTTCAGTACAACTAGTTAAAGCAAATGTAATTTTAACGTGAATAAATGTCATTCAAGTACTGCAATATAAGCTTCAATTCCAAAGTATGAAGATCACGCACAGACGCATGGCTCATGAAACTTTTAGCAACCAGTAATTACACATGGCAATTTTTTAATATCGATTTGTCCAAATCTTAAGGTCTTAAAGGGGGTGTGATCAAAAATACATTTTTCAATTAATTCGCGTATATGATTGAATGATTTCAGTTGATAAATTCAGATTAAAGAGCTGGGAAATTCTAGGTCAACGGCTGGGAAAATCAGGTGACCTCCCCCCCTAAAATCTTTTGGTGCGACGCCACTATCTGATTGCTTCTTCCAATAACGCTGTCGAAGTGAATGCTAGACTGGGCATAACATTGTTTATATTTTTTTTTGGTTACGACGACTAATTCATCATGTAGGCATGGCCGCCTTTAAAGAAGGCCGCGGCGTGGTAGAATTGGCAACGCCGCGAGAGGAGTTGCGAAGCGTCAGCCGGCCCATATGATATCATGGCGGATGCGCGTTGCTCGCTCGTTGGATCGCTATTTTAACCAGTTTTTAAGAATAAGCACTTCCAAATTCTTAGCCATATGCCTAGTTCTTGTGTAGTGCCTGGTTGCAAGTCAAATTATAAGTCTGCGATAAAAAATGAGGGTTGTATTTCCATATTTTCATTTCCAAAGGATTGGTCATTTTCATTTACAGATTGTGGTCTTACTATTTTAAGTGTAATTTGTGATAACAACAGCATCAATCGTGTAGTTTTTAACGAACTAACCAAAACATCTGAGAGCAATTACTATTTTTATGCTAACGAAAGTAAAAACAAAACTTTCGTAATGTATGACACTGTGCATATTTTTAACAATATTAGAAATAACTGGCTGAATTTGACCAATTTTTCTAAGTCATTTTTCATACCTGTATGGGAAAACGTAGATACGTTTTTAAGTGGAGATTTAAATAATTCCCATGCTAATGAGCTAAGTTTTGAATTTTAGGAGAAACCAAAGCTTCATTCATGAATATCAGAGATCTTTACAGAAAAGAGACTAATGTGTTAGTAAAGTGATCACCTAATTTGACGTTGAAAACTGTGTACCCGAACTCATTTGAAAGACCGAAAATGTAGTTGTGCATAAAAATGAGAGAAAATTGAAAACACTCTCTTAGGCTATATTAGTATTCATTTCATCGCTTAACTTTAGTCCGTTTTAATAAACGTTAAGTGTTTTGATTTGTAATTCATTTAACAAATATATTTTAATCTTTTGTGTAAAATTAGGCTTTTTATTAAATATTCCCAATAGCCACTATATATATATTTTCTAGCATAAAAAAGCATTCAGCTCAAGAGTTAATTAATGAACGACCACTGTCGGAGTCTGATGGAAAAGGTATGGCGGTGGCCCTCGCAGCGCCAGGCGCTCGCGGCGGAGTGACTCCACTATGCCTTTTGATTGCAGCGTTGCCAGTTCGAACGCCGCGGCCTTCTTTAAAGGCGGCTATGATGTAGGCCACTGAGGGAGTTTTGAGTTGTATACTTTGAGTTATACTACAAGTCGGCTCATAGTCCTCGAGTTGGCTTTGCGTCAACGGTATTTTGCACATCAACGGTTTGTTTTCACTAAATGAGAGAGTAAAGTAAATGATATGATAGTGTTTGTAGATTTATAATATTTGTGCAGGTGTAGTCCAGATTGTTTCACATAATTTATAGTTTGTGTAGTTCATCTAAGTAGTAATTTGATGGACGTAATTTACTTACAAACAAAAATTAATTCATTTAGAGTTCGCATGAACAAATAATGTTAAAGTACATGAGGTTTTTTTAAACCAAAGCTGTTTCTTAAGCCAGAAGGAACGAGTAGTTGTAATTGTTGGTCTCAGAACAGTTCAAGTAAATAACTAAATAAATACCTATTCCGGATCTGAGCATAACCAATCATTTGAAATTGTTCAAACTACTGATTTATTCGTGACCACGGAATATCTCACTCTATAATAATACATCTAGTTCCGTTTTGTGCTATTCTGCTTCTTTCAACAAACCCTTTAAAATGTTTATCACTTTTTGGAGGTTTGTAGTTAATAGCTTGACTTACTCCTGAACCACCTAATTTTGGGGAGTGGGGATGAAATTTTTTTCATAAAACGTCCTTCCTTTATCAACCTTTATCAACATTCCTAATGTATTCCTTGGTCGTCTGGTCACAAATGTCTTCCGAACATCTTAATTATCTCCCGAAAATAAATAAAAGTGAGAGGACTAAACGGATATGCTTTTGACTTGTGAACCATCACTGAGCCCCTCACATTATATTTTACTAAAGCTAGATAATAGTAGTTTATGCAACGATTCTATCATGAATGTCTTTAAGCCACAAGTGAGATGTAAGTAAGACCACGAGCGAAGCGAGTGTTCTAAATGTCTCACGAGTTCTAAATAATCGTTGCATACATTACTTTATCTACGACCAACAATATACGACAAAATTTTCCCCCGAAGTTAAACAAAACTCATGACTTTTACTGATGATGGAATAGGTCAACTCAAATTTGAGGTTGGGCACAGAAGCAGACTTAACCATGAATCGTTGTAGAACAATGAGCTGATGGGATAGGTCAACTCACATCGAAAAACTGAAACATGAATCGTAATGCAACAATCAGCTGATGTGCGAATCTCGTAATTGTAACTAGGAGTACGCTCCGATGTCGCGTATGAGGACGAACGTATTCGCAATTTACCATGGTGGTGACATTAAACCTATCATTTTTAATACTCAAAGGAAACAAAACAACATTCATACAGTTACAAATAAAAAATAATTTTGAATGTTAAAAGTGATCAAATGTTTTACCGTACGGTATAACAAAAGCTACTTGAAGGATAGTTGTAGATCTGACCTCAAATGTTAAGAATGGTTCTTAACATAGGTTATGGTAAAATATTTAAGATGTATTTAAAGTGAAATGGAAGAAGTCTAAAGAAACAAAATGGTTTTCACAAAATGCTATTTATTTTGTCCTCACAGAAAATAAGTTTCAGTGAAGCCAAGAAATATATTAAGCCTTTCATATTATATGACAATGACTGTTGATGCGACAACCAGCAGCAGTCTGATAATACCATTGGTTTGTCTGATACCGGATTGAAACCTTCTGGATTCATTTTAGTAGTGGAACATACATGATCAAATGGGCAATTTCACACTCTTCGACTTAGTGTCGGATGATCATTCTGCCATGCGACAAATAAAATCAAATTCATTGTATTGCCATTACAACACATTTTACAAAGTTGGAAGCAATGTCTATTTCACAATAATTTTAACTGAAATACATTCTGAAAAAAACTTACGTAAAGTAACTGAATCAGTTTTTTTTAAAGGAAACTTTCGGAAAACAAGAAAAAACTGTTTATTTTCAAAAGGGTGTAAGTCCAAAACGCCATATAACGCTTTGTTGACATACGCCCTTTTAAAACAAATCACAGAAATGCTATGCTGATTTCATCCACAACCATTCATTATAGGTAAGCCCTTTCAAAGCAAATCGATGTATCTAGTTAAAGAGTACAAAACCACCAAAACCTGAAAATAAAAAAAATGGACTTACGCCGTTTTAAAAAAAACCCGATTCAACTGGAAGTCAAAAATCGCGTAGGCCTCAGATATGAAACAAAAATTATTTTCATTACTCTACAGAAAATTATCTGTTTTTGTTATGTGTTTGTCACCTGCAAAACCGTTCTTTAATAACCATTGTTTATTTCAGAAAAATAATATTTTCTATAAACCCTTTTTTAGTT
This sequence comes from Flexamia atlantica, assembly GCA_035578135.1. Taxonomy (NCBI): domain Eukaryota; kingdom Metazoa; phylum Arthropoda; class Insecta; order Hemiptera; family Cicadellidae; genus Flexamia; species Flexamia atlantica. The sequence goes on along the minus strand of JAQJVK010000007.1, from coordinate 50,646,260 downwards.
TTATTTTATATATAAAGTAAATTATACAGCTGATTTCAACATACTAAGGAGAAAAGTCTCGTTCAATACGTTTTTAATGAAATTGGTTGGCATATGCTCGACCATATGAAGTGTTCAATAAATCTTGTACTTTATACCAAACCAAAGGTCTCAAATACGCAAATCCCTCTTTTTAATCTTGTTAAGAAATATATAACAAATTTGGTGGAGTAAAAATGAGTAAAATAATGCACAATTTTATATTTTAATATATAATGTAAAACATCAACATACAGCAATATCAAAAACATGAATAATAAAAAACATTTGATCCGCAACGAATACAGCATGTGTGATGACAATTTGAACATAATGGCAGCACAGACCAGAGAGACACCCACGACCAGAACCCAATGGTTGAAGTTCAATGCACATTGGCAATTGAAGAGAATATCTTTCTGAAAGAACAAAAGTGTATTAATATAAATAAAATATTGTAAATTGAAAATAGACCTTATGAAATTAGTGAAAAACATTCAAATATTTACAACACATTATACACAAATGAAAGGATGAAACAATTCCTATGAAAAAACGTTTCTGGAGGAATATAAAAAGAATTACAATTTTCAAAATATTATTATACTAACAGTTCCCGTGGCTTCGCTCACGATAAAAATTAGAGTTCAACCTTAATAGCTCGAATCTGAAGGGCCTGAATTAAAAAAGAGTTTTATCAAAGAATATGTAACGTGTTTATATGAATAGCTGTTTAAATAAATAGGTCTGTTTATATAAAATATAACGCTGTTATGGCATTGTGTAGGTCTTAAAAACATTTATGTCACACTGTGGACAGTCACAGTGGATTATGTCGGGTTTCTTTTCAAAGTCATAACTCGTGAACGGCTGGACCGATTTTAACGTTAAAAGTGTCAATTTTACCGTAATTGGTCGAAAATTTGCCAATACGTCTCAGAATTATCAAATAGAGTATCAATTAAGTACGATAAAGTGATGAAAGTTCGAAACAGTAGCACTATCAATTGGCGGTGTTTCAAACTTGCTTCACTTTGTTTACAACGTAATATATGGGCGGTTATTAATAATTTTAAAGGTTAACCACAGATTGCAGCACTTATTTTTTCTGTGCAAAGCCGGGACACACCATCGAATCGGATGTTTATACATCGATAGATGAAAAAGGAATTCGCCAAATTGTTTTAGGGCATGATTGTAATACATTGAGGACGCCATGAGAGAAAAAACTATAACTCCCGCTGCCTAAATGAAGATGGCGCCTCATAGTTTGTTCATGATTAAATAGATAAGGTAGAAAAACTAATTTATGGATTAAATATAAACTAAGAAAAGGTAACTTTTATACACTACGTATAACCTAAAAAAATCCAAACAACCATGATGAAAGAATTAAATTATTAAACAGCCATAACAACGTATCCGTTTGTCAAGCTAATTACCCTCTGCTTGCTTGAATGAAATTGGAAATGTAAACAAAAGATCGACAATCACATTTATATGGGAACGTTTTAAAGCCTCTTCTCCACCAACTTACAACTTTGAATTTTGGAAATATATAACTTACTTAGCGGATACCTTCACCATAAAAGGAACGTCTGTGCAAATTTTTAAGGTTCGAAGTCCAATAGTTCGGGCTGTACGATGATAGGTCAGTTGTATTTGACAAATGTACGGTATAGGAAAGAAAAACGATAACTCCAGCTGCCGAGATAAAGATGGTGACATCAGCGACGAAAGAATAATATTATTAATACTATTATTTGGTCGCTGGGTGTCTCATATACAGATTTTATTCTTAAACAGATGAGATACTTAAACTAAACGAAATGTAACTTTTATATAGCACATAATTATGTACTTAAAATAAATCAACAAAAAACTATAAAAACCAAAACCATTATGAAAGAAATTAAATTGTTAGCAGCTATAATATCGTCATACCTACATTTGTAAAGGTAACTACCAGCTGACTGATTGAATGAACATTGAAAATGTAAACAAAAATGGCCCAACATACTTTTATATGGAAAAAATTTAAAACTTTGACCTCGCTAAAAACCCCTTAAAACTTTGAATTTAGAAAAATCTGTTCTTAGCGGATGCCTACGCCCTGAAAGGAACGTCCACGCAAAATGTCAAGGTCCTAGGTCGTATAGTTTGGGCTGTGCGATGATAGGTCACTGGTATTTGACAAATATATAGTAGATTATAAAAATATAACAATAAAAAATAAAAAATATTATAATTGTGTAATTGTATACATACCAAATTGTTTGGGACTTGGCTCCTCATATCATTAATAAAGAAATTAAAAAAGGAGATTGAATTTAGGCATCATATAGGATTTTCTCTTCAAGCTCAAAAACAAACTATGTAAAATATAATGTGTCCTACCTAAGTAATTTGGAGAACTTGACATGCCATCAGCTTGGTGAACTATATTGTGATATGAATCAAAGTGGGCATAACCAACCTTGGAGCGGTAAACAACAAACGGTGGGGGATAAATGAAACTCACCTATCGGGAAGTACGTACTTAATTTGTGGTTAGTTCATATACACATTCATTATTTTAGTTTAATTCATAACAACTAACAACTTTAATATTTTTACGATAAAATATATTAGCCTATCTATATGGTTTAAATTAAAATTGTAAATAGCTCTTTTTTCTATATGCAGTTTATTATTTGGCTCCAAATATAATCTCACATACAGGTACAAAGAAATAAAAATTAATAACTACAAGTAAAGAATTTTCCAATAATAAAAAAAATTTTCAACACACTAATATGTAATCACTGGTTTTACAAACATCTTTTGGTGGCTGAAACTAACTCTTTTCCGCCAGAGAATCGAAAACTTTCGTCCCTAGGGCCGAAAGTCAGCTATATTTGCTTCAAAGAACGCGAGGACATCACATCTCGCGCATACAAGACACAGCACACACAAAGATATGGCATCTCGTGCTGTCATACAGCATTCAATAGGTTACAAAGACAGAATAGTTGCGATCATATGATTTTCGTTGCTGTGTTTGTTTAAACCATGCCAAAGAAGTCCATTGCTAATAAACTCAAAGTTTTGTTTTCAAGTATGCCAAATAAAAATCAGATTTTTAATGTTGTATAGGGTACATTTCATTGTGTACTGTGGTGAAAAATGCGGTTCGCACCTCGGCCAAAAGTGTTTTGCAGCTCTTGATTGTTTCAAATTCTCGACTTCATCTTAAATTTGAAATACAATCTCGAGCCTGCAAAACCTCAGTTTATGCCCTTGTTGCAAAATATACTATTGAAAAAAAAATTATTACTATGCTCTGTTAGTACGGGCAAAATACTTTTTTCATCCAAGGGCAAAATACTTTTTTCATCCAAGGGCAAAATACTTTATTCATCCAAGGGAAAAATACTTTTTTAATTTTATATAGATTTTGCGGCCATGAGAAATTGATTGAAGCTGGCCACAAGATGGGGGGAAATCCGGTTTCCATCCTACAGCCCGTCAACAAAGTACCCATGTTATCGTTATGGCATTTTTAACCAAAACAACTGATTGATATATTTAGGTTGCCTATATTTTATCCTAGAGCAAAACTCGGTATACCTAGAGTAATGACGAAATCAAAGTTTATTTCAAATCAAATTTTGAAAGAGCGTTTTAGGCCTTCTAACATTTGCAGATACAGTAGAGTCCCGCAAACCCGGAATTCTGGATAACTCGGCAAGCCTACCAGAGCAATAAAGTGCACTGAGATTAAAGGCCAGAGCATGGTGTGACACATATAAAACAATTTTGGTTTTTCTTTCATTTTTTTTTGTAACTTTTAATGTAGTTTTTGTATTTTTTACTATGCAATAAATAAATGATTTCTCATAGAAGTAACAGAAACTATTCTTATTTTTTCTTATTTTTATTCATTTTTCGATAACTCGGAAATTTCACAAACCTGGACACCGTTCGGTCCACATTAGTCCGGGTTTGTGGGACTCTACTGTAATTCATATTTTAAAAAATCCTGACAGGGATCAGCCTATAGGCGTGCGCAGCAGGCATGCCATCAGTGCCATGGCATGCCTAACCTTAAGCCTTCTATTGACATAGTACACATTTAACTTCACTTTCTGTTCGGAGTAATCGTCAAGTACCGTAGCCTTACGCCAGTTTTATATGGTGAGAATTATTTTAATAACTCATGCCTAAGGTCATATCTGTGGCAGGCAGAATACCGGACATCTGTCCTCCCGCATGTAAACATTTTGTTTTAAAATCTTATAAGTTACTTAACAAATTTCACCTGATCTCCCTACATGAGGGATCTTGATTTCAAGTCGATATGTGCATACACAGTGACCGATGTAGCCGATATGCCAAGTTAAGTTATCATCACCAATATAGTAGTGCGGCCAGTATAGGCATTGGGCATCGGCTTCGGCTTATAGCAGATCACAATCAGTTGTTGAATCTTTATTTCCTTGCAACATTACAACTTTTAAAAAACTCACAGCACCTGATTGTATACCATGACCACAAGGTCATTTTAAACAAAATGAGGCAAGTTATTTTGTTTTCAGTCACCCTGCTAGCCTTTAGCCATATTAAAAGAAAATATCCTCCTTAAACACACATTCAAAGGCTAACTATACATGAAATTTATAAACTTATGACAAGATGTTAAACACTGGCTGAAATAAAGAACAGTTGATCAACAGCAATTACATTAGTAGTTCGAATAAGTAAACTTAAACAAAAATGGATGCATTTTGCATCAAACTTTTTATTATTTGCCCCGCCAAATAATAGGTCCGTTTGAAAATTTATAATTTTATTACAAATATTCAAACACTTTAGTTTGACCCAACATTCTCGGCGCATTGAACATCTGCTTGAAGTTAAAATTAAACTACTAAGATTGTCTAAAACGACCCGTTTTGCTTCAAAATATCCAAATTTTCTGGGATACCCAGATATACTCTCCGAGGTTTGATATACCCTCATAAAACCCGGTTCAGTTTACTCGGACCCTATTTTTGAGATGGACCCATCTCAAAAATTAATCCTATATATATACCACTGTCATATTCTAACACGGAAGGTTAAAGTCGGATGAATGGTTGGGTGCTCCTTGTACTTCTACAAGCAAGAAGAGTAGACAGAAGAACAGGTCATAGCTACCCAGTGAGTTCTTGCTACCCTTAATCGCTTTTCCAAATTTTATTTGTTTAAAACGTTGTATTTTCAGAATAGGAAACAAAACAATGAATTTTTACTGATTGATTTTAATTTCTGTTACTTAGCATTACATTACAGACCTTTGAGAATCTATTATTTTGCCAATTTAGACCTTTGAGAATCTATTATTTTGCAAATTTAAATATAGGCTATGTAGGCCTGTATTGTATTTCGGTCAGTAACAACCCATTATTTTTTGGTACTGGTTACAAAAACGCCGCTTTAAAGCATCGGCTCGTATAAATCTATTTACAAATAATATTATTTAGTTTTAAAGTCATAAATATGATATACTTACATTTTATAGGTCAAATTTGCCAAGAATGCTTCATTGTGTTAGGGTATTTTGTCAAATCCAACCTGCTGGCACTCCGAATTTTGGAGGTCTGCGCATGCCTATCGATAAGTTTAAATCAGATCAGATATCTGGGGTCCAACAGTATGTAGTTATGACTATAAATTGCCTAAACTTATGAGTTCTCGGCAGTGTCTTTGAAAGTTTCTCAGGGTTTGACCCTGGGAAAAAATAATAGCAAAAAACAAGAATAAAAATAATTAAAAATACATAACAGCAACATTTAGCAAAAACCCAATCTACAATTTAGGGCCTATACACATGAGGTCAGTAGCTGTCATGGTTGCGCGGCAACTGCCACTGTTGTACTTTTCACAGTACCAAGGAGCGAATGGGATCATATTATACAACCATGCACTTTGAATCAACACCGATATGTAACAACATGAGGTGTCTCTACTTTATTTTATGCCTTTCTAAAGTTCATTCGGAGTTTTGCTGAGTTATCTTCACTAAATGTTTGTAGTTGAAGTTAATTAAGACACACCGTGGCCACCAGTGGTGCACAAATATTTTGTCTGAGTCAAGTTTTTCTTTAAAATAACCAGTTAAAACAGTTTTATTTTTTCCTTAGATATGTGTTTTCTCTGTTGTACTTTTGATAATTTCAAAAAATTGCATTGTTTCCCTACAGTGAAATAAGTCAGGCTAAACATGTCTAATGAGAAAAATGAAACCTTGCACCTTCTTCCACTGTGTAGGAGCAAAGTTTAAATTAATAAGAGAACTAAATTAGTAGCAATTGATCAATGGACCTACCGTAATGGTATGTTGAGGTGAGTGCTGGTGCCAATGAAATTAAATGAATTGACGTTGAATCTGGTGCTTCCATTTACTTGCAGAAGGTGGCCATAAAAACATGTCGTTATTCGGAATTTACTAAGTTTAAGTAAGGTATGTTCCTAAAACAAAACAACATCAATTTATGTTATAACAGGGAATCAAAATCGAATACTTTATTTATGTACGGCCTGAACTTACAAAACACCCTTTTTCAATATTATGTCAAAGGTTTAATATGATACACTTTGCTTAATTTTATTGCTTAATATCTGGGTTAAAATGCACTATTGGGGATAGTTTCATAGCCTATTAAATGGAGTAAGATTTGATAAGGCTGATGTATCTCCTATCTTATTAAACTAAGAGTAGGGCTGCCATACGTCCCGGTTTGACCGGGACAGTCCCGGTATTTTGCTCTTGTCCCGGTGTCCCGTCCAGTTTTCCTGATGTCCTGGTCAGTTTTTAAATTGTGTAATATGTTATTAAATAATGAACTAAACCTGTAATTTAACAAGTTTGCTGCGGCAAACGAAGAAAGAAGAAACAATTCTTATATAATATATGTACTTTTGTTTTTAAGTTGTATTTCATTCGCATAAAAAACATTGGTATTTCTCATTGAAGTAAAATAAATTAATTGTAAGTTTTGTTTCATGTAATGAATTATTATTACACTTTACCATCGAAAAAATTGCATCGTCACAACACAAAATATAACAATAATTTTTTTCAAATCATTAAAATTCACAATTTTACTCTAAAACTTTTATAAATTTTTACCAGATTATAAGTTTTTCAAAAGTAAATTTTACCTCAGTAGCCTACCTATATTTAGGCCAACCTAAAAACTTATTAGTTTGACTCAATAATCTGGACACAAAATAGGCCTGCTTGAGGTTAATTTTTGCTGCAAAAATTAACTATAATTAACCCTTTTCCTCTAAAATTTCCAAAAATTTCCGGGGGAGGCTCACCTTCCATGCCCCCCAAACCCCCCGGTGTGACACACACTGGAGCATCTTGGTTAGTTGTCCCGGATTGACCGCTTGAAAATATTGCAGGCCTAACTAAGAGGTAATGTAGCAGTGCCCAAAACTATTCAATCCTTCATTTTATTGTGTCAAATAATTTTAGTCAAACAACAAGGCTAATCGATGATCTCGTAGAATGCTGTCAATTAATCGATTGCTGTTGTTGGAAATGCAGACACAATGTAAACAGAGTACAGTTGAGATTCATAAATTTCCAAAGTTAAGAAAGCTATTTATAGCTAGGTTATTCTTAAAAAAAACTTTTTACCATTATTAAACTTATTCTTCCTAAAGCAATCTTAATAAATGACATTAAGTTTCTAAAACGCAATATACTAATGTAAATAGGCTACCAACAAAAATTTACTGGTACATTATTATCATGAATATTATCCTAGAAAAAGTAGGCTACCGATGACATTTAGTAGATCTTGTCCTCAAAAGAGAATCACACTATAATTGTAGAGATATGTTTGAATTGAAATAAATAGGTATAGGCTAGGTCTAGTTTAAATGTTAATTTTATGTTTTCCCAAAAGTTATTGTTATCAACTTTAAAAAAATTATTTAAAAAATAAGTAATAATTTTGCGCTGATTAAAAAAATGATGGCATACCCATTTTTTTGTCGGCTCTTCAAAAGAAAGCTAAAATAAATTATATATATGCCTATCTTAAGTTTTATATATATAGGCTATAAAACTTATTTTTTATAAACGAAAACCTTAACTGCCAAGCCAATAAGCCTGTGTGATGACTGCAAGGTACCTTAGAGGCAATAGTCACATAGGCCAGCCAGAGGTGACCGCTCTTGATGGAAGAAGTAAGTTAGTACTGGGACTGGGAGTCGTCCACCACTGGGATTGAACCAGAGACATTTAACAATATTTCGGGCAAACGCTTTACCTCTGCGATATCGCCTCAGTAAATACATATATAGCTAGGCCTTACCCTAACCTTAACTATCATAATATGACTAAACAGGGGTTAATTTCAGCCGGAGCTCACCGGAGCATACCAGAGCGCAAGTTCGGTACATCACAATTCACCGGTGCGGCTCCGGACCGTCTTTTCTGGCCACGCCATCTTTTAATACTGTTCAGAAAATGATTTTTGATAAAGTGTACAACTCTTTCCAAATTTGGGAATTACCTAGTCAACCTTACAGTCCTATTTTCCTTTACATAGCTATGCGCACCTTAACAGAAGGTGCGAAAGTATACAAGGCCTAAGCATTATACAGTTGTCATAAACGTAAAAAAATACCAATTTTAATTGCAATTTATACAAATGTTCCAGGGGAGGCCCCTCGGACCCCCCATCCTGCTGGAGGGTATTCCATACCCTCCCAGCCACCCGGTGTGCCATAGCTCCGGTACTTTTTTCTTTATAAATTAAGCCCTGGACTCAAATATCAAAACCTAACCTTAAATAAGGTATTATTGAAATTTCACCTTGATTTCAAAAGATTTTTAAGCCGGGTACATCCTTTAATATACATCAGGTCTTAAGGACCAACTTCCAAGACAAAATTTTATTACAGTTTCTGGTTTTTCAGCCAGAGCTAACAAAAAATCCTTAAATCCCAAACCCAAATTAGAGCAAAAATTACTAAATTAAAAAAAAATTATAGCTTAGACCTTATCTGAGAGAAGTACATACAATATTAGAAAATGTGTATTAACCTTTTACACAGTTTATAGGGCCTACTTGTTATCTCTAAGCTCAGCTTACTAATATGAGGCAGATAAAAACTTGTACCATCAGCTAGACTACATTTTTAGTTTTACTCTAACCTCAAGGATGCAAATGAGTCCTGCAAACCCGGACTACAAAATGTCCTTAAATAAGTTTAAGTCAAACTGCAACAAACATGAAAGCTTAAGATTACAGTAGAGCCCTGCGAATCCGGACTAATGTGTACTGAACAGTGTCAAAGTGTCAAGGTTTGTTATCGTTATTCGTTATCAGGAAAGGAGTAAAAATAAAAATTAGTTTACGATAAGTCTGCGTTATTCCTGTAGAAATTAATTATTCGCTGCGTAATTGGCTAATTTACGTCATGCAAAACTAAAAACTTAAACCTCATCTGTTAAAACAAACAAAGAAAACCAAAAACTTTTGTAGCCTACTCTAAATAGATAAAAGTGCACTTAATTGCTCAGACAGTCTTTCTGAGCAATCTAGAATCCCGGGTTATTGAAGTTTTGGTTTTGAGGGTACAATTACATCTGTATAAACATAAGCTTAAAGATTTTGGTATGAGTTTTAGATCTGATCCTCGCCCAATAATTAATCTTATGGCCCATGGATAAATTATAATATCCTTGTCCATTCTACAGCCCAGTGGGGGGGTGGGGAAATCTAAAAATATATGAAAGGTGAATCAAAATCGATATATTGTTGATATTTCTTCGGCGTTACTATTTTCAGTTATCATGAGAATATAGATATTGGGTTTACAATCTGATCTTCATCATTTGCAAAATTTAGGCCTATCTTTGCCAAGTTAAATCATGATGAGAATACCGTTTATTACAAAATTCCAGCTAAGACACTTTATCCAACCACCAACATAACCTGTACAGGGACAAAGTCTTCATATAAGTTCCTCACACCATCTTATGAAGATAACATTATTATAAAATATATTCACACTTAAAAGGAAAACTGTGCATACCTTAAATGTGTAAGGAAATTCTGGATTTCAAACACGTAGGTAAGTGTAAAAACCTAAACTATCATCTTGAGAGTTGGGTAACCTTATTACTACAGGATAAACTTACCTAATTTGGTTACTTGTATTGTATATTCCATCAACTGGGCTGTATAACAATTATTTCTGCTTACAATGCCTACTTTGTAAGTCCGACATTGATATTATAAACTTGTTACGGTCCTGACTTGGCGTCTTGAGGGTCTTCACGAAATCACGATACCAATCAAAATAACTTAATTCCAGAGACCGTCAAATGTGCAATTCAACAGCAGTCTGATCATAAATCAAAAACAATATCTCTAGGAGTATTCTTTATTTTTATCCTTTTATTCTTTAACTTTCGCTTTAGCTTTAGCATTCACAAGCGCTATCGCAGCACAGCAGTAAATGAAATGTAGCAAATTAAATGGAGATTTTCATGCTATGCAGACACTGTTGTAATTCAATTCGTGATAAATAGATAACTTGTAACAGATATATTTAACACCATAAATTAAATAGCTTGGACAATGGTTAGTACGCCATAAAACAAAGTTAACACAACCTACAACCACAACTACAAATAATGCCAGACAAACGACATTATTTTGACATTTGACAGCTCAACAAGCCAGACTTTTTGACGGGTGACGACGACTGCCGAAGTCAAAAGTTCAAATCAGCAACCAAATAAATATTGTAAACTAAAAAATAAAATATTGAATCAAAAAATTAACAACCTTCTCATCGATTAGATCATTCCTCAAGATATAAAATTGATGCCGTTTAAGTTTCATAATTTTTAATCTAATAATAAAAGAGGAGTTAAACTACATAAGTGATTCTTGAGTTGAGAATAAGACTCTCTAACGTTCGTCAATTATGACACTACTTTTGTCAAATGCCGCGCTCCCATTGGTCTAGAACCTGTATCATAAAGTTGACTTTATGCGACGGGTTATTAATGGACCTCATTATGACATTACTTGTAACATCGTTATTGGTTATTATTGCAACGGTCGTAGATAAAATTAATTTATCGTTAGAGCCCAGCAAGAAACCCATGACTGTTATGCTACCAGAGAATATCCATCAGGGATCAACTCAAGAAGTGTAGTGGAGGACTAATCGAGATGGTAGAAAAAACTGGTAGGAAAATGAACGAATATTTAATGGTCCATTCAGCAGTCGGCTGTAACAGTTCGAGATCATATAATTGGTTCCGCGATAAACGCCTTACGATTCGATGCATGTCGAGGCCGATTCGACGCGATTAATCGGTCGAAGACGGTTAATCGAGAAATATCGGTCACCGCGGCTTGTCGACCCGATTGCGGCGTGTAATCCCGCGGAGAAAGTATCGGCGTGCCCGCCCCGTTATTATTGTCATTAGTTTTTGTTGAACTTGTAGAGGACAAAAACTAGCCCGGTATTTGTTCGGTCGAACACTTAACGACGGATGTCTCAGTCGGGAGGAAAGGCAGCACTTTACGCTACTTACTTCGGTCTAACAGACAGTTCTGCTCAGTTATTACCGATACTGAAATAATGTTTTACGGCGTATTAGCACAGAGGCGGAGTTTATTGCTGCATTAAAAGGGTCAAATTAGCTTTTAAAGTGAGGAAGCTTCCTTTTAATGGCTGCTTAGTTACTACTTATCGGGTAAATTTTAGTTAAAGCTAGGAACTGATTAACTCTTTGGAGAAAGAAAAGGCTATAAGAGCTGTTACTTTTCTACTTAAAAGAGAGCTTTTTTTGGGTATCCTGTGAGGGTACTTCAGTAATTATTTTGTGTTTTTTACGGCTATCGGAATGGAAAGGAAGCTTCCCTTGTAATATCCCTTAGCCCTAAGGCTTTAGTAGATTAATAAGAGGGAAGCAACAGGAAAAAGGAATAGATTTTTCTACTTAAAACGAGGCTTTTTTTGGGTATCCTGTGGGGGTACTTCAGTCATTATTTTGTCTTTTAGCGAATTTCCCCTATAGGGAAGAAGCTATTACCGTAGGTCTCATGGTAAGACCTAAGCCCCAGACCATGATAACTTTTCGTTTTGCAACCCCCAGAAGCAAAAAACACCATTCGTTCGAATTTTTAGAGATATATATATATATATATGTGTGTGTCTGTTAGCACGATAGCGGCCGTAAAAATGGTCCGATTTTGATGAAATTTGGTACAGACATGTAAAGTGGTAATCGATTGGACGAGTTCGTGAACCAGCCCGATCGGACCACCGGAAGGGGGTGTAAAGGGGGATAAACCCCCTCAAAAATGGGTTTTTGAGATTTTTACATTGAAAAATAAAATTTATCAATTTTTTGTTGGCACCATTGAATTCAGCTCAAAAAAATAAACAATTTAGTATCTTGAATCACTGCTCTATGTCCATTGGTTACCGAGATATTGAAATTGGTAAACACAGTACGTTGTGCCAATGCTAACCTTATGGGAAATAAGTAAAATTCTATATCTCGTTTATTTCTCAACATATCTTGATAAAACTTGGTAAATGGCTTCTTCTAGTTCAGATCTACTAAATATTGAATTAAAACCAACCAGTTTAAACATACCTGTAGCAGCAAACCTGCATACTCATTCCCCATGTTAATCTTATGGAGCTTACAAAAACATGTAAAATCTCGCTATGTTGGATTGAAATATGTTGTTTTGCACTTGAAATTCGCTGAGTATGCAGGTCTGCTGCAACGGGGGTATTTTTACTAATATCGGAATGGAAAGGAAGCTTCACTTGTAATATCCCGTAGCCCTAAGCCTTTAGTAGATTAATAAAAGGGAAGCAACAGGAAAAAGGAATAGATTTCTCTGCTTAAAAAAGAGGCTTTTTTGGGTATCCTGTGAGGGTACTTCAGTCATTATTTTGTCTTTTTTTACTAATATCGGAATGGAAAGGAAGCTTCCCTTGTAATATCCCTTAGCCCTAAGCCTTTAGTAGATTAATAAAAGGGAAACAACAGGAAAAATGAATAGATGGAATAGGTTCGGCCAAGCTTTGATTGGGTGGGCAAAGGTACCTTTATCCAATGTATAAAGGAACAGGGCTTCAAGTAATAAGGCGGCCCTACTATTGGCCCTACTATTAAGTAGGGTCAATGTGAGGTAAGCCAATTTTTTTTAGTAAGCTTGGTCGCCAGTACACCCTCGCCCACCCTGCCGTCAAGCCCAGCCTCCCCTGGTGGGGAACTGAAGTTGTTCACTGAAAGACAGCTACAACACTGTCTCCAATCGGAACAACTTCCGTTATTGTGCCCGGTATTGGTACCTTGGAAAAGTCACTATCCCACTGGTGGTGAGGCAGTGTTACTAGTCGGTGTATCAGTGTGTCGTGGAGAGAAGCTAAGGACCTTCTTGACGGAAGTAGCTCGTCGTGCTGAGACATCATGTGAGTTGTTGGCCTAATTGTTAGCTTCTTGCTATCCGGTTCCGGAGGTCTCGAGTTTGATTCCAGGCGAGCCCGCAAATTAATGAATGTATCAAATGTATCTCGTTTCTTAAATGTCATTGAACATTAACTTACCGAAAATCGTGGGGGCATGACTTTGGTGGTTTACCATCGCTTCAACTACTGAGTTTTTTTTTGTTGTTGGCTGAGGAAGATTCCGCATTAAACCACATGACGGTATACCAGAACGACGGAATATATCAGTCAAAAAGACCACAGACAAACTCAGGTTAGTATCCATGACGTTCATTCAAGAAGACTATGTTAAACGAAGCACGGAACTCGGCAAAACCGACTTTAAAGCCCAGGAGTATTTTTGTATGTGAGGGTAGCCCCGTGGTCATTGATACGTCTTCTAGTAAGCATGCGACGAGCGTGCCCCCAAGTGGTGGAGGTCACAGAATTCCCGCAGTTATTTTAGATACAAACTAAAACTGTGGACATAGTCTAGACCATATCACGTTCTGTTTTGAATGTTTTTACATTCCCGTAAATACGAAGAGTTTTAGACAGGCTAATTCTCAGGAAAAGTGATAAAAATGGAAGTTTTGTAATGGAATCCAAAACTATATACTGTACATTATTGACTTGGCCGATTACCATGCAATATAGGTTTTGTCTCGAGCCCAATAACTATCGTATTCGTATTGGTATCACCTTTAGAATTCATTCAGATTTGCCTCCTGGGTTGATAATTGACTTAAATAAATAGGTTATTATTACCTTACGTCTTCAACGCAATAATCCTGTTTAGGATGACTAGTTTCGGGGCTGATGTCCCATTCTCAAATCCTTACGTCCAACATAATGATATACATTTATCTTCGTCAATTTAATACGAGGTACAGTCAAAAAGTTCCCGGAATGAATTTTTGTAGACATATAGCGCGATGCCAGCGGTAAATTTGTCTTGCAGTAGTTGGTACGACTCCTTGGGAGGGCATATTGGTAGTGGTGGCATAGCTGACTTGCCGCAGTGCAGCATTGGAAAGGGCTTTTCGTGTACCTGCAAGTCGACGTTGTCGGATTTTTTAATAATGGCATTTCATGAACAGCGCACTGGGTGATGCTGATAAAGAAAATATTGGGGGATTTCTTCATCGCCTCTTCTCCATAAGCTTGAATTGACAACACAAGAGTCTCACTGAGTGATTTTTAAAGTAAAACGAGAACAATGTTCGTGTGCTGTTCATGAAATGCCATTTTTCAAAAATCCGACAACGTAGACTTGCAGGTACACGAAAAGCCCTATCCAATACTGCACTACAGCAAGTCAGCTATGCCACCACTACCGATATGCCCTCCCAAGGAGTCGTACCAACTACTGCAAGACAAATTTACTGCTGGCGATCGCGCTATGTCTACACAAATTCATTCCGGGAACTTATTGACTGTACCTCGTAAAATAATCTCCACATATTATACAACAATTTCGCACACGGACACAAAATACTTAAAACATTTATTAACCTCGCGTGGCCGGCCAAGGACAATTCCAGACCCTGATGAATCCTGGCCGGCCAACGAGTCACTGAGCAGAGGGCCTAACTACTCGATTAAAACTTTCGAGTATTTTTCGAAGTTTCGAGTCGAGTGTTGTAAACTCGGCTCAAAAAACTCGTTCTCTCCCAAACTCGTAATCGATACTGACTATCGATGGTTTTGGAATATACATTGGGACTCCACCAAGGCCGTAGCCACAGATGAAGAACTATACAGATTGGCAACCCAATGCACTTTTGCGTGCCCGTTTTTTCGCGCGGCGTCAAGTTTGTTAGGTCGTTTTGCCGAACATATTGCATTGGTATCAAGTATAATTTCGTCAATATCAAATCTTCAGGTCCCAAAGAACAAATATAGCAATTAATAACTTTGATAACAATGCAATATGTGCGGCAAAACGACCTAACAAACTTGACGCCGCGCGAAAAAACGGGCACGCAAAAGTGCATTAGGTTGCCAATCTGTATAGTTCTTCATCTGTGCCGTAGCCAATGGGGGGTCAGGGGGGCAAAACCCCGAACAGAAAATGTTGAAATTACGTTGAAATGAAAGGTTAGAACGTTATTTTTTTCATTTCCTGTAACTGCGGAGCCCAAACTCCCCCCAAAAACTTTTTCCTGGCTACGTCTTTGGCTTCCACGGCTGTGGGGTTTGCATGTTTGCGAGAGTAACGACCGTAGAGTATACAGTGTTCGATCGTAAGACCATTCGACCATTCGATTCGGCAGTTAGCGAGCAGCCCCGGGTATTGTGCAACTAATCGTCACTTTCACTTCGCAATTGACGGACTGTTAGGTAATTCAGTTGTCCACTGGGGCCACTGCAGTCCTACTCTGCCCTGCACTACAGACTAACTAAATCCCGGGATCCAGGGAATCCCGGAAAATCCCGGGATTTCGGGACTGAAAAACTTTAATGGTATCCCGCGATCTACCTAACATAGTATTTGCCGATACAAAAATAAATATTTAGTATTGATTCGCATGCATGTATACATGTCATCGTAATATAATGCGATACAGAAAGCAGTTTTCCGTTTAGTTTCGAGTTGTTAACATGATTTTATATATAAAAACTTAGACGTAAAAAAATTGACGAAATAGTCAGCCTTATCATGAAACACCGAATACAGTATTAGACATCAGAGTGAAAACGGAACACTTTATCAGGATGGTCCTGTATAACCGTGACTTAACCATAAAATATTTATTCAGACATAATTTAAAGAAAGTCTTATACAAAACATGAATATAGTTACATGACCAAACAATATCAGGACTTGGAAAGATGTAATTAGAAAAACTAGAAGTACGACAAAAATGATCATTAGAGCATCGTAAAGAAACTTAATTGCAATTGCATAACATTGTATCAGAAACAAGTTTAAAAAATCTCTATGTATTTTTTCAGTAGCTTGAAAATATTAACTAGAAACTACTTTTATACATACTAGAGGACGACAAATAACTCATCAAACCATGATTATTTCATCAAATAAAACATAACATGTAACTTGTTTTTCTTCGTTATAACATTGTTTTAACTGATGAGATCCTAGTAAATATCGATTTTACCGTAATTTTCCAATCCCGAAAATCCCGATACTGAGCCAAAAAATCCCGGGATTGAATAATCCCTAAAATCACGCGGGATCCCGGGATCCCGGGATTGGATTCCCTAACTCTAACCCAAACTGTTTGGATTTATTTTTATTAATTTTTTAAGAGGGTGGCGGCCTCTTTTTCACCTTGTCTTTGCCCCGCTCACATACACTATTTATCTGTGCGTGGACGTTATCAAGCAAGGGCAAGGCAAGGAGTGAGCCGGTACAGTACAAGGGTGAACAGTACTACTAAAAGTAAGCGGCAAGCTCGAGTCTCGAAACTGCGACGCTTCGGGACCTCAGTTCCGAGGCCGAGTGTACTACCAAATACGCCACCGACTCACTTAGATAATTTAAAACGATGGAGGAAGTTTAACTTGAATAGGGAGGACTTTTCAAGAAATATGAAAAATCTGTGAACCCGTACTTCTTGCTACACAGTAACTTATTAGGTTTTTACAAACTCAGAGCTAGTTAAAATTACATTAAGTCAAATGCACAATTAATTTTAAATAATGTAAAAGTTAAATGGGTTTAAATAATGTCTCTTACGCTTCCAACTTATGTTTTACAACAAGTACTCTTGTTTTACAAAATATAATTCCCCCTTAGACTTTATTGAATTTGCAACTCTAATCTGTACTGGTGATGGTCGATACCACAAACATTTACAAATGGCCGACCTGCAAATAATTCTTCCAAACCCCGAGTTAACTAAATTTAAAATTATATCTCAGAAAAAAATCTTTCGCTGGCAGAAAATCGATATTTGGACTCTCAAAGGAGAAAGCCTGCATGCCATTATTAAATTGAAAAAGGAAGGTTTGTCATAAAAAAAGAGGGCCTGTCAAAAAGGAGATCTCTGAATGTATACCTTATCCTTCTCCGACATTGCCCATTGGTACAATTCTGTTTTAGCGGATTTGCGTAAAGGAAATAGCAGACATAACTCTTGATTACAATTCTTAGACCTGGAGTCCTCAATAACATTCGCGTTGTTGATCCTTTAAATTGTTTGATTTTATAGAATACCTGTTTTCACGTGGACTGGTTTTTGGACGATTTTCCATATATATTAAATATGGAGTCCTCATATATCATATGCGTTATTAATCCTTTAAATTGTTTGATTTTATAGAAGACCGATTTTCACGTGGACTGGCGGACTTATTTGTCCTTTGTATTACATCTGCTCACGTAGATCTAATTATAGCGGGTGAATATAATTTAAGTTCTTAATTTATAGTAGAGCCTAAAATGGTTAAGGAAAATGCAAAAAATAACCAGGGAATTCTAAAGGATATCATTAACCAATAAATCTATTTCAGCATTAGTTCAATATTTAAATTATGTACTATGTCGATAAAAAGAATGTTAAGGTAATGTGTAATTGTAATGGTAATAATAATAATGAGTATTGAATATACATATACAATTTTGAGAATATACCAATCCTATATTTTTTGTATTAGAAGTTACTTCGTAACCTAGATGCACCAAACGCTATCACATTTTAAACACTGCGAAATGTGATATAAAAACGAATTCACTAATATAGTTTATAGTCTATGGGGCCTTAGTTCCAAATTTCCTATCTGGTTTTGCAAGAAAATTAAAAAAAAACTCTTAGGTAGAAAACCCTGCGATAAAAGGCTAGCCTAGTACTTTAAACTGAAAAATCTATATAAATTAGCTCAGGGTCTAAGAAATATACCTTATTCAACGAAAAGTTGGGAGCATATTTATTGCGCAAGGGTTGTCTTTACCAAGGCCGTAGCCAATGGGGGGGGGGGGGGTCAGGGGGTCAACCCCCCCCCCCGAAAATGTTGAAATTGTGTTTAAATGAAAGGTTAGAAAGTTATTTTTTACGCTTCCTTTAACCGCGGAGCCCAAAAAAGTTCCCAAAAAAAGTTTCCTGGCTATACGGCTTTGCTTTACCCCCTGGTTCATGGGCCTAACACAACGATCCAGTTATGAGCAGGATAACCAACCAACGGTAGGGCTCATTTCCGCCATCAATGAGCCATTGTCTTCTGATGCGATCAAATCTGATCGCAACCAGTTATTCGAGTTTTGGCCACTCTGGTACCAATATTGCATAGCCGATTCTGTTTCAGAGCGAATATTTTCCCTGCCAGATAAGTTGTGTTTCCATTTATTTCCAAAGTGGTGTAAGTCCTTTTTTTAGCTAAGTCCAGAAATGGATACTACATATTAAAATATATTTGCTGGAATAGTGAAGTAACTCATAGCTTACTTGAACGTCTCATAGAGAGTAGCACAAGTTTCCTATGTCAACAGAATAATGTTTTTTCTAAGAGCTAAAGTGGTGTAACTGGGATTTACACCAGGTTTCCCAACATGATGCTATTCATTGACAGTTGCAATGTTTACTGGAGACCTGGTGTAGGTCCACAGCTGTTTGGTCAGCGAACACATAGGTTTTGGTTCATTAGCTACAAAATAGGAAAAAAATCCAGTGTTTTTTCCCTGAAGTTTTTTCCTTTTGAGGCTAAGAAACAATTTAAGTTTATTTTGATTTACGAAAAACCCGGTTTTTTGAATTTTATCCATTTTCCACTCACTCAAACCATAGCCAGACGGATCTGGATATGGTTAAACATAGAACATTGTTAAACATATATAACATTGTTAAACATATATATAACGGATATAACATTGTTAAACATAGAACAGTAAGAGAATTGATGCTTAAAGTGGAGCAAAACACACAAAAATGCACTGAAATCACAAGATCACCAAACGGAACAGTGCAGGTCCACACCCAATTATACCAGAGAGGTTAATAATTTACGATCTAGGTTCTTCTTCTTCTCCTGACAACAGAATCAGATTTCAGATCCTAAATTGCCGTGAAACTTGTTTTAGCGAATTCCCCCATACGGAAGAAGCTATTACTGTAAGCCCTAAGCCCCAGACCATGATAACTTTTCGTTTTGCGTGTGTGTCTAGTGTGTCTGTTAACACGATAGTAGCCGTAAAAATGGTCCGATCTTAATGAAATTAGGTACAGACGTGTAAAGTGGTAATCACTCGAACGAGTTCGTAAACCAGCACGATCGGACCACCGGAAGGGGAGGGGGGTGAAGGGGGTAAACACCCCCAAAAGTGTGTTTTTTTAGTTTTTCACATAGAAAAATAAAAATAATACAATTTTTGTTACCATAAATGAATTCAGCTCGAAAAAACAAACTATTTAGTATTTTGAATCGTTGCCCTATGTCTATTGGTTAACGAGATATAGAAAATGGTAAACACAGTACGTTGTCCCATTGTCAACCTTATGGGAAATAAGTAAAATTCTATACGCTTATTTCTCAACATATTTTAATAAAAGTTTGTGGTGGTGGTTTGTGGTGGTTATACCTAGATGAAATATAATGTATTTTGATCTGAGATCCCCGAAATTTTAATTTTTATGGCAGCAAACCTGCATACTCATTCCCCAAGTTATTCTTATGAAGCTTACAAAAAAATGCCAAAACTCGCTATGTTGGATTGAAATACTTTGTTTTCCAGTTGAAATTCGCTAAATATGCAGGTCTGCTGCAACGGGGTGTTTAGTAATTGATGGCGAAAGTCCGAAATAATCCAATTAACATCCCCATCGTCTCTGAGTAGCCGAAGACTCGCAGCTGCCACAAAGCGTCTGGCCGACAGTAGCGTTCCACTCGGGGAAGGAAGGAGCCAATCCACCCAATTACGAGCAGGTGAACCGCAAATTCCGCCATTAGAAGCCGCAAATTTCCACCGTCTAATGCCCCGATCGCTTGCGGTGCCCTCGCAGTCGCAACCATTCCATTTTAAATCACATCTCGGTGTAACAAAGACCGAGATCAGTAGGATCGGGTGTTTAAAAAAATGTAATACCCCCGTTGCAGCAGAGCTGCATACTCGGTGAATTTCAAATGCTTAAATAAATCATTTAGACGGAGCCACGAATAAGTAAAATCTACTTAAATCCTGAAACAATTCGACAATTTCCGCCATTAGAGTATCATGGGAAATGAGTATGCAGGTTTGCTGCCATGGGAATGTAAAATTGGGAGATCTTTTGAAATAATCTACTAGATAAAGTCATACAAAGTTTTATTCGGATATGTTGAGAAATAAGCGTGATTTTAAAATTTTATTTATTTCCCTTAAGGTTAACATTAGCAACGTACTGTGTTTACCACTAGCGATATCTCGGTAACCAGTGGACATTATAGAGCAATAATTAAAAATACTAAATTATTTGTTTTTTTTTCGAACTGATTTCAATTGTTTAAATTAGAATTTCATAAATTAAATTGTTCTATGCAAAAATCCCAAAAAAAATTTTTAAGGGGTTTACTCTCCTTACACCCCCCCCCCTTCCGAGAGTCCGACTGGGCTAATTTTCGAACCCCTCCGAAAACTACTACTTTACATGTCTGTGCCTAATTTCATTCGTATCGGAGCATTTTACGCGAGTTATCGTGCTTAATGACACAAATATACTTATATGAAAATGAACGAATGGAGTTTTTGGCATCTGGGGACCTCAAAACGAAAAGTTATGATGGTGTCGGGCTTATGTCTTGCCATGAGGTCTACAGCAACAGCTTCGCTTCTTCTCTGAAGGGAAAATTCGCTGAAACATATTTTTGAAATATAATTGATACCATTACCGTTCATAACTAATTATTGACAACTCGCAAAAGTCATTTTCATTGCACAGACTCTAACGGTTGATGCCAAACGGCAACTATTTTCTTATCGACCAAATTTATGTCGAAAATTATAAAACACCCAACCTTTATCCCTGATATAATAACTCTGCTTATAAACGGCGAATTTTAATATAATGCATTTCAATGGTGTTTTTTCAATCCCCATTCAGATTGAAATATGAAAAAATGTTAACATCTTCATAAATTCCACAATTTTAAAGATTCCATTACTAATTTCAATACTTCTCGTTTTAGTGCTATTTTAATATAGGCTAATTACTCATAAGAACTACCTAATTATAATTTAACAGCATACTTAGCAATTTTAAGAAATCATGAAGGTTTAAGTACCACAGTTCATGAATAAAAATAACTTTGTACAGCTGGAAAATTTACGACCTCAACGACAAGATTGAAAATCAGATGTCTAGGCTGGTTTTACAACTACTTGTTCTGCTTCCGGTCGGAAGTTGTAAACCAGCTGATCAAACAACAACTACACAATGGCTGAATAGATTTTAGGGAGACAAGAGTTGTGCGATAGTTACGGCTCAAGTCAAGGGCAATTTACTCGTACTCCTTAAAACTTTTGTTTATTTTGTTATTTTTTCGAGAATGATTTTGAATAATCTCGTCGGAAAATTTAATTAAATCTACATTACTGTATTTGGTTTTTGAATTAATGCTTTCAAATTGTACTCATGCCTTTATCACCTAACTAAAACAAACAAACTACGTGTACGCTCTTTTATCTCGTAATTGGATGAACTGACGGACAGTAAGAAGCCGATTCCATTTCCATAATACCCGCGTAGCAGCAAACCTGCGTACTCAGCGAATTTACAATAAAAAACAAAAATAATCGATTATTTAAAAAAACATTTAAAAAGTTATATACTTATATATTTAAAAAAAATTACATTGTTTGTTTTACATAGTCTCTGTCCAAAATATTGATAAATAAGTTTAATTTAAAAAATATATATTTCTTTAAAATAAATAGGCCTAGCCTAAAATTAGTTAAAAATTCAATTTTCTTTTCAAAATACTTTTAAAAACTCGTAAAATACTCTGCTGGTTTCGTTGAAACAAACTTTCGTAGGGCAATAACATTCTGCTACCCTGAAACTAAAATACGTTGCAAAAAAACGTGAAAAACGGGGTAAAAAGCAGCCTTTACCTCACTTTCGATATGTCGATCTGACCGGTTTACGAACTCGTCCAAGAGAACCTAGTTTTACATGTGTGTACTAAATTTTGTTACGATCAGACGATTTTTACGAGAGTTATCGTGCTAACAGACACTCAAAAATAAAAATTCTATTCCCCATACAAGCCCATGTTAAATTTTGAAACAAATCGTGATTTTTGCAGGTAAAAATGCATTTTCGCGATAAACTCACTTGATATCAAGAAATTATACATTATAAGCTATCAATTGATATAAAAATTAATATGATTGCTAAGGTTACCCTCAACGGATATTTTTTGTCCATTCTGTTAAAATGACGGTAATAGCTTATTCCAGAGGAAATTCGATAAAATTAACATTGGGGGGAAGATGCTTTAATTAAGATAATTTGAAATACAAAAGAAAATATACTGATTAATATGAGACAAATGTATTTCCCCCCAGCATAAGGTAGAGATCAGTTGCTGCCGCTCTCTGACTTGTGTAAGATTTAGGAAAACGACGTTAGGAGAACGTTTCCTCTGGGTTTCTACGAGTAAGTTTTTTTTCTACAAGTAATTATGATGAAAAACCTTTTAAAGTAATTGAAGGATCGTCAACCAAATGAAGTAATGTTTTTTTCGGAAAATACATTTGTCGCATATTTAATCGATAGTTTCTTTTGTTTTTGAATTTGTGCTTTGTTGTTTGAGAAAAGCATTTTTCCAATGCAAAGTTAATGGCATTTTTTTCTATTTGTAAATTAATTTGCTGAAAAACGGTTCAGAGGATTTTTTTTCATAATATAATAGCATATTCCCATGAACTTGTTTTAAAATTTGACGACCAACGAATCAATTACTCTGCTGAAACATAGATCCACTTCTCTTCATCGTCGGCAATTAAATGGTACCACAAACCATCACCAAATTTCTTCAACAAAATGCATATTTTTGGATATCATTTAACTGAAAAGTCGGTCAAGGAAAATCTGTTCTTTCTCGTCTTTAGACGCATCACATAAGGGTATACATTATACTCGAAGTTTATCGAATGTGAATATTTCACTGGACAGAGCATAACAGAGTCATTGGTCCCATCGACGGAGGGTCACCAACCTTGAGTCGTTTCCTCGTCTGCCGCCGACGACGTGGGGTCCCCCAGGGCCACACACTAGGGACGTTCCGATAGTCGTGATACTCGACATTCATTCTGATGTGTCTTAATTCATATCGGAAGAGCATGGATCTTGCTTGTATTGATGCCATGGTTTTGATATATTTCGTTTGATTGTTCAGTGCTGGTTCAAAGTTCTTGATGTTGAAACAGAAGATTTTTTGGACCAAAAGAAAGAAGTCAATAACAATAATTATTACGGAAATCGGAGACAGGTGCTGCTTATTGAATGATGAGAAAAAGCTTGGAAATATTGCTCCGCCTGTAGACGATGCACAAATTTGCAAGAAATTTGCTTGTTGAATGCAGCAAACAGCTGGGTCATCCAATATTTTCTAAAATGTCAATCATCATAGTTTGCGGAAGAGCTTGGATGGGTGACCGCCAAAAATATCAAATCTCATGCTTAATATTGCCTTGAGTGTCTCGTATGAACAAAAATAACTTGTTTAATTGTTGAAAGTACAAACTATACATAAAATCAGTTAAAGATTTTACGTATATGTCGTATGTAAGATTCCCATATATGTTAAGCATTTAAAGTCTCGTTGTTTTTTTTTCAATATGGTCAATATGGCCATTTTGGGAGGGGACAATACATCCCCTTTGCTTCTCCCTGTGTTCGCCCCTGATAGGATTTAATTATTTTCGGTTTCCACTAAAACAAGCTCTGTTTATTTTCAAAGTAATACATCGATGATTACATTTTTTTTATCCGTCTATGAACGTCCTCGCATTCTTCAGAACCTTCGACTGTCAACAAGTATGTACCGTAGAATTAGGGGCATGTAGTCGCTTTACGAAATTATAATCGATTTATCAGAATATAAAAACACTGAAAATTGCTTCTTCCTTCACCTTCTATCTAGTCGTCTTTTGGTCTCTGGAATGAAATAATAAAGTATTAGTTTATACTCCATGGCACTTAGGCCTACTTACTTAATTTTTCTCCCACGGGACTAAAAGTATATCCTTTTTCTCCCATGGGACTAGAAGTAATTTCATAATAAATACATGGTATGAAATCCGGAAATGCCGTGATGTACAGTGAAAAATTATAGCAGCAATGTCGATTTTCATTTGCGAACTTGATTAAATTCATGAACTTCAGTGTTTCAACTTAAGAACACAAAATCGTATGCATTTAATAGCCAGGTAATATTTTTTGAATGAACGAAGTTGGCAATACTGGATATTAACACATGATCTAGAGTTTGTTGTTGCCGATATGCCGAACGTTTTATAAACTTGATTGTTTCTAACCTACAAATTTTGGGAGGTTTTTTTAATTAATAGACTGTAGAAAAATAGTGTTTTCCAAAAACAGCGTGAAAGTTTGAATAAAATGGTTGTATATTATATTACCTGGATACTTTATGTTATTTATTTATATTTGATTTTAATCCACTTTAACGTAGCAAAGGATCGAATGAAGGTAAAGTTGTATTGACACAGTTATTGTTACTGATGTAGCTGGAGGAAATATTTTGTGTGCATCAAGGGACTAAAGTAATTTTTCTCCCTCGGGAAAATGAGTCCCTAGTTGTACAAATAACTATTCCCCACATACCCTTTAAGGCTCCCTTTCCAACACGGCGTCAGCGCGCTCAACGTCGACGTCGGCGTCATTGCGCCAGAGAATGTGAAGCTGCAGCAGGCAATGGTGACTGTTTCGTAGACGCTGCGCGCGCTGATTGTTGACAACAATCATCATTGCCCGCTTTACATTTTGACTCTAGCGCAACAACGCCGACGTCGTCGTTGAGCGTTCTGACCAGTGGTGCCAGACAGGATTTGGCATTTTACTCGCCAACTTCATTAAAAGTCCCCGGTTTTACTCGGTTTTTCGGCAATAATCCCCGCAAAATCCCCGTAAGTACCAAAAGCCGGGTAATTACCCGGAAAACCACCCAATGACTTTCAAAACACCCAAAACCGCGTTGTTTCCTAATGTTACTATGTAAAGAGGGATACATTACATCAATAAACTGCACACTATGTACCAAAATATGTCTATTTACCCCGAGTATTGTTCTCGAAACCACGAAAAAATGTATTCCTCTCGTCTTATACGAGCAGTGGGTTTTTGCAAAGCAAATAATAATTCGAAAATCTCCGGCTTTATCCGTTTTTTGTAATTACGATACCGGGTAAATCCCCGCAGCTCAATTCTAAAATCCCCGGTTTTACCCGATTTTTCTTAATCCTCTCAAAATCCCCGAACGGCCTTCAAAATACCCGAAAACCGGGCAATTACCCGGTTCTGGCAACACTGAAACCAATAAAACCATACAAATTACATATTTCCAAATAAAAATGTTTAGGATTAAAAAAATCCATGTAGTTCGCTCAAAATATCCGGTTTACCCGTTTTAATGAATTTGGGATGCCGGGTAAATCCCCGCATCCCAAGGCTAAAATTCTCGGTTTTATCCGGTTTTTTCTTAATCCCCACCAAATCCCTTTACGGCCTCAAAAATACCCGAAAACCGGGAAAATCATTGGCAACACTGGCGCTGACGTCGCGACGCCGTGTTGGAAGGGAGGTACAAGGTGGCGGTCCGGAGCCGGGCTGTGGGCCGGACACCCACGGGCGTGTGTCATCGCAGTCCGGACCGTCCCGCGCCCACTCGCCGCCCGCCCGCCCAACCGCCCGCCCAGGCCGCCCACCCTCGTCCCGCGCCGGGTATTCATCGATCGATTAGGCGGCGAAACTTAAAATCCGTCTTCACCGTTAAAATCTATTTATGACCCGCCAAGGGAAAAGGGACCTTAACTACCTTTTTTCCATTTTTTTATTAATATATCTTTGATCTACATTAAAAACCAAACAAACTGGTTAAAGGATTTTTCAAGATATCTTAAAAAAATACCTAAGTTATAAATGTTTGAATTTGAAACATTAAAAAAGTAATTTTAGGATATCGCGGTCCAAAGTTTTGCATTTTTCTAACGTATATTTTTTTGTCACTACTTGTATTATTGACTATGTTTCACATATCATTTTGTCAGAAATTTAAAGCTGAATATGAATCCGCCATTGAATTTGTGATGATTGTTCACATTTTTGTCAAACGTTCCTTAAATAGATAGGAGTAATAAATAAAACAAAACATTTTAAAGGCAAAATGTCTTGTTACTTGATAAAAAATTAAGTTAATTTAAATGTTATACTCGAATAAGAATTTATAACAATTAATCTTAGTAAAATATGACAATATTTAGCAGTTTGAGTAGTTACTTTTTTATTTTTTTACCTTCTAGTTCATTTTTTTTGTTTTGAAACTCCACTTGGACCAGAAGCTACGTCGTCAACTACTTCTCCTAGAAGATCCTGTATATTTTCAGGTTGTGATTTCTGCATCAGGGCTTAGCAAGTTTAACATTTATTCCTCACAGAACTCTTTGATTTTCTTAACTTCGAAGCGTTAAAACAGCATTGGAGAAGTCAAGGACCCCTTTCTCCAGATTGCAAGGGTTTAGAAAAAAGATAATTTAACCATGTTAAAAGTTAAATTCAAGTGTAAGATGGACCAAAAATTGTTCGGAAACATATATAGAGTAAGAAACAATTAAGTTCAGAAAATGCGTTTTTTTATCCTAACCTCTAAAACTTAACCTGTCCTTAACGTTTTTTTATCCTAACCTGTCCTGTAAAATTTTGTCTGGGAAGATAAGGTCCCCTTTCCCTTGGCGGGTCGGCGGGTCACATTTTTCGATATTTACAATCGTGATTATGTTAACCAAAACGTTTCGATATTATCATCGGAACGATAATTTATCTACATAATAGTGAGGTAAATAAACAATAATTCTAACAGGTATAATTGAAATAAAACATCAAAGATCACAAAAATATGGGTACAAGAGTAAGTACATAAACTCCAAGAGTAAGTAGAATCCAAGTGAAAGAGTACAAGTGATGTTTATAATCCTGATATCATTTCTATTACAAATTATGTTCAAAGTGAGATACATAAACTTTAATTTAGGGGTATTTTGGTAACAGTAAGTCGCATTAAGACTAATTATAGACTTCTCAGTTAATAATTGTGAATTATGGGTCAAGGCACAACTTTTAACGCTGTTTTCTAAAAAGTCACTTAATGTCACTTGTACCCCTTGGCATTTATACGGTTTTCCATTTGGCATGGCGCGTAAGGGATTAAGACGACCCTTGCTCTCGCACGCGCACTCACCAACGCGGAGCGGCCGGCCTCACCACCCTCTGACCGGCAGGTAGATGACTCATGCACTAGGGTCTTAAGTGAGTGATTGCATTTTTTCAAAACATCAGTTTTAACTAATGATCATAACATATTTGTAATCTTCGTGAAATTACGAGAAAAATGATACCAAATACGTATATAGTTAAGATAATAATTCATGAAATTTGCGTGCTGTTACGATTCATGAAACATATAACTATAGATTAATCTATAAGTAAAAGTAGATTTATACATTTTTCAAGTAAAAGAAAAATTTCGTGTTCTTCCCATTTTGATAAAAATGAACTAATTATTTAATTCTTTCAGTCGCCTGAGTAGAGTCAGAGGAGTAATTTATTTTGGAAGTAAGCAATGAATCACATGGATGCAGCCCGGAACAACGTATATATAATCAATATTTCAAAGTCTTATAGAAAATTTAAGATCAAAACTTTGACTTATACTCGCCGTCCTGAAATTGCGAGCTTAATAACTTAACCAGGTGATCATTTCACCTTTTGATTATTATTGGAATAAAGCCAGCTGTTTTTGTTTTGAAACTCTGCACGGCTGCCATTATGAAGAACGATTTATCGAGGCTGTTTCTAGCTACGGAGCTTTCAATCTTAAATTATTAGGGAGTTTTTGCCACCTATGGTAAACTAATATAATAAATAAAATCAACAGATTTCCTGCAATTAGCGCAATTTTAAAAATACCGTTTAACGTTTACCGTGTTGCTTTATTAGGGAGTTTTTGCCACCCACAGAAAACAACATGATAAACGTTAAACGGTATTTTTTGACATTGTACTAAATGTATAAAATCAGCTGATTTAACCGTTTAAGGTGTATCGTGTTGTTTTACCTTAAACTTCAAAAACTCCCTATTGAAGATGACAAAAACTCCCTATTATACGAATAAAAATTCACTCCACATAATAAACTAATTTAAGAATGTTTTGAAATTACTTTAAGCTGAATATAAATATTGGTAGCTAACTTAGGGGTATTTACAAACATGAAACAATTTAGCATCCTTTCTAAAAAATTACAAAATGATAATGTACAAATTGTTAACGACTTTTAATGTTCAAACTATTTATAGGCCGTTGATTTTATTATTATTTGATAGCACTTAATAATATTTTATCACAAGTAGTATTATAAGACGAATAAACATAATATTAATCAAATGCAAAATATTAACGGATTGTTTGAACACATAATGTAAGCTAAATGTGGTCAAACTTAAATAATAGGTTGTATAAAATTTAAAGATTAACAAAACAATACTCATTTCATCTTTATATGTACATTATTCAATCTTAAAAATGGGTTAAAACGCCTTGTATTATTGTCCAAGTTAAAAATTGTATTAATAATAAATAATAATGATTATTATCATCGCTTTTTCAAACATTATCCAAACCAAACCGCTTTGTGGGCGTATTGCCTTAATATTATCACCGTAACAGCACGTATTCGGTATCATTTTTCTCGTAATTGCACAGAGATTCCAGATTTAATATCATAGATGGTCAAAACTGCAGCAAAAAAGTTTCCTTTCAGTCCTAGAGGCCCCAGTGCATGAGTCATCTACCTGCCGGGCGAGGCGCGGCGGGACGGACGGGGGGTAGCTGCGTTTGTGTGTCTGTGTGTGTAAGGGTCTCCTAATCCCTTACACGCCATGCCAAATGGAAAAACCTATAGACTCCTCCATTAGCGTTGGGCTTATAGCCTGGGCCGTCACTTGACTCGACCTCCAAGCCACCAACGCACACCAGCGACCACATAGTATAACCCGATTCAAATCATAAGGCCCAGTCCGTCCAAAAGACTAATGTTAAGAGGGGGCTCCAGTCACGAAAGATTCCGCGTTTCTACCTGATTCTCCTACAAGGCTAATGTAAACTTTCAAGTTCCGTACAGCCTCAACCGCTCAACCAAAATCGTTAATTTTTAGCTCATTTGAAATAACAACAAATTATCTAGCGACTTCAGTGAGCAGAATTTTGATATTACATTTAGAATAATTTATAAAAAATTCCGAAAATCTAATTTTTTGTGAATTTTTTACTACTAACCAAAAAACTATATTATTCCTCAGTTAGTAAAATAGTTTTTAAACTGAGCCCCCTCTTAAGAGGGGGCTCCAGTCACGAAAGATTCCGCGTTTCTTCCTGCTTCTCCTACAAGGCTAATGTTAACTTTCAAGTTCCGTCCAGCCTCAACCGCTCATCCAAAATCCTTGATCTATGTCTCATTTGAAAGAGAAAAACATTATCTAGCGATATAAGTGAGCATAATTTTTATATCGCTCTTCTAAAAGATTAAATAAAATCCTGAGAATCGCAATCCTGAAAATCGCAAAATTCTGCTCACTTATATCACTAGATAAGTTTTTTCTCTTTCAAATAAGCCATAGATTAACGATTTTGGATGAACGGTTGAGGCTGGACAGAACTTGAAAGATAACATTGATCTTATGGGAGAAGCAGGTAGTCGCGCGGGACTGGAGTCCCCTCTTAATTTTAGCATTGGGCTTATGGACGGCGTGGGCCTTATGTTTTGAACCCAACTATACATTTGTACTATGTGGCGACTGTAGGCCACACGTGTTCGTCGGGGATATCGTCAGCTGAATAAAGGGTTGGGGTTGGATGACAGATTTTTTGGGGCCAAAAAACGGGTATACGAGCGCCAGGGGAGCGCGGGCCGGCTGCATTCTCGAGACGACTTTTTACTGGGCTCTCGAGCGACGACGGGGGTCTGATCAGCTCGTCATCGAGATTTAACCCTTTTAGTGCCGGAGCAAAAAATTAATGTAGGTACATGAAGTACCGGACCTTTTTTCATTGATACCTGCAAGAAGTGTCAGGCCTTTTTTAGCAAAAATATAACCGTTTGGGAAAAAATTCATAACAAATTTATTTGTTAACATTTTTTAACAGATCTTTGTTTTCTTTGTTTCTAAATACCTACTTGTATTATTTATAAATGACAAGAAGAAAGACAAATTTCATGTTTCTGGTACAAATAAATGTTAATAAATTAAAAAAAAAATCATATTAATTTTTTATGTTTACACTAAAAACAATTTTAAGTTTTACTCATGTGCATTTTTTTAGTTTTGTGAAACAGCGTAAAAAACACGTAAAATCATGTATAAAACATCAATTTACTGTAATAGGTTATGAATTGACAAAATAAAACGATAACCTTGCAATAATGCAGAGTTGAACAACGTCACTAAGCAACCTTCTTCGAACAGTAGGCCTATTCGTATTCCATATTTACACTAGAAATATCATTTAACATTTAAAAATATCCACAATAGCAAAATACAAACTATATTTCAATAACATCCCTATAGGTAAAACAAAAAACATAGCCTAAAAATTACACAAACGAGGTTGCATCTCCGCCATACGAAATGCACGGTTTATTTATCTACCAGCAGCTGTTTGCATTTCAGTATGTCATTTCAGCTAACCATAAAGACAGTTCAGGAGAAAAGTAGGGGTGTGCGAGTACTCTAGAATCGAGCTTTTTTCGAGCCGAGTATACACTACTCGACTCGACTCGACTTATTGCAAAATACTCGAAAGTTCGAGTCGAGTAGTTACTCCCGCCGTGTACTCGAAATCGGTACGTGCGAAAGAATATTACAGCTATTTTTCACAATGTCAATCCATCTTAAACGAATATAACTGAAACCTCGTTTGTTATAGTTGAAGTAAAAAGTTATTTTTTAGTTATTAAATACTATATTTATTTCACTCTATATTTTCTATAGTTTGAGGTTATTTATTATTAGGCTACATCTCTCAAAAATATTATTTTTGATATATTTTAGAAACCATTTCAAATAGATAGAACTTAGTTTTTTGTTGACATTTACATGAATAAAAATGTACCTGGGTGAATATATAACTCAAAGGAAATATTTTAATCATGAATTGAGTCAGGTATTGAGTCAGGTCATGGCTTATAGTCATTGTATTCATTTCATTTCAAAACCCAGGTAAGCCTTAAACACAAGTTAGGCTTGAAAAATATATCAAATCAAGAATTATTGAGCTTAAGTAAAAGGTTTTCTTTTTTTTTGGTATCATTTATTTGTATATCTGCTCTTAGTTCAGTAGGCCTAACTCTTTTAAGTTTAATTACCTCAAAATTGTAATTTGTATTTGAGTAATGATTAAAATTTTTTACCATTATGTAGAAACATGATGACTGTTATGTTATAAACTTTAACAAAACTCGACTCGAAAAAAGCTCGAAACTCGCGGGTATTTTACAAAACTCGGCTCGACTCGACTCGACTTCAAAAATCACTACTCGCACACCCGTAGAGAAAAGTGACATGAAACGAAAGATTGATTTGTAGAAAGGCGTTTGGCATGAATTCCAGCGAGTAAAAGCGAAAAAATACATTTTATATGTATAAAAATGTAAACGTCGCGTCGCCCTGAGCGATCCCGGTATTATATGCAGTTGGACACATAGCGGTACCTGTAGTATGCACGTCGCCCTGGGCGATCGTCGGCACTAAAAGGGTTTTTAAGTCGATTCTTACGGTTGCACTATCCTAATAATTCACTACAGAATATGTTCATCGTATATTACGTTACTGTACTAGACTGTTAAGTACTGATTTACCGGACGACCATGATAGTTCCCGTGCGAGCCAGATGAATAAGACTTACCGGGCGTGTGACGTACGATACTTTACATCATACTACTAAAAAACATATGTTTAATCATAAAGTATTCCTTTCATAAGCTACTACGTTTCTCAATTCTTCAAACCTAGCTGTAGTAAACAAAAAAATTGGCTACTGCTACCAGGGCTGTTGCTATATTCCCCTGAAGTAACCAATAGAAATGCATCAGTTTGCTGCAATCAGCTGATTGTTTTGATTGTGTACTTTCATTATATCCGTTTCCTAGTGCACGGTAAATTTACCGTGCATTTATCGGCAAAGAGAAACATTTATTAGTTAAGAGTAATACACAGTAAACAGATGTTTCCGTGTAGTTTGATGTAAAAGAATATACTCTTTTGCAACAACTTAAAATTTTAATTTAGCTCAATCGATTTTATTTATTTCACAATTCTCGCTAAAAACTAATTAGATTCAATTGTTTATTCAATACTTATTAGGATATCGATGATTAGTTTGTTAATCGTTAAGATCGTCGATTAAATAGTTAATCGAGTATTTATTATATAGGCTACTTCATGGATTTAAATTCGATTGCAAGCAGTATAGAGGTCAGCTTTTTAGTTAAAAGAATAATGATTTAAAGTAGGTTATATTCTATTCCAAAATTGAATATAAGAAATAAACTATTAATTCGAGTAATTATAAGTAGTAAAATAAATGTGCATTTTAAGATACAAATGCAGTAAAAGAATATTTTCTATATGGAAAACATTATTGTTAGTTAAATGAGCAGTTTGTTACAATCGCTACAATTGGAGGAATATATGCCACGAAAAAATGCAGACGAATACTGATTTTCATTTTACGACGTTCTTTTTGAGCGTCGTACACAAATATGTAATAGAATATTAACCTTTGCACCACCCTAACTATAAATAGACTGATTTACAAACAAGGACAAGTATTTCCGCATATAAAACTAGCTCTCAGACGAGAAGCAATGTCGTTTCACTCCCGTATCACACACCGTAGGAGATTGCCGGTAGATTGAAACACTTAATATCGGGGCATGATGATTTACAGCAATTACGGCTCGTAGGTTACTGCGGGCGTCCAGTTACAAAATCATACGTTGCAGTGTGCTATGCACATGCGTAACGGTCTAACCTAGGCTCCTTACAAAGCAACCAGCACAACCTCCCAGGGGGCAGAACAACAGAACCACGAGGTAGCCGCTAATAATAGAAAAACGAGAAAAAACTTGTTTGTTCGATGTAGAAAGATGGAGAGTTAAATCATTGACAATACACCTGTAGTAGACTGCTAGCCCAATGGACAAGAGTAGACGCAAAGTTTTGACGTAGTGCTAACAGTCCTCAATAGATAGCGCCACTATTAAACACAAGTATTCAGCCAGGGTGTATTTAAAATATAACAATATTTAGTTACCGACAACCTAAAATTTAACTGAACCATATCTAAGATTCTACCGTGGTTTTGGAAAATAAACCGCATATATCCTTCTTCTGCTTTATAATTGTGTTTTATAATTTTATAAAAGTCGAAATAATTGGGATAAGTCAAACACAATATTTTTTGGATAACGGTATAATTTATTCTGTCAACAATCGCCCACTGGCGACCAGCTACACAATTCCGTTTACCGACCTCTGTTTTCTGACAGCACTCGCCAGGTAGCTCTAGCGTCTATGCTCACAAGAATCGCCATTAGGTTTACATCTATTAAGAGGATAATCGATGTTAAATCTAAATAGGCCTACTTAAGTTTTCCCAAACGTTGACAAAACGAGAAAATAATGCTCTGTTTGATATAAATACATTCAGTGAGTTGGCAGTCATATTTTTTTACCACATATTAGTTAATATAATTATCTTAAAACTTATATTTGTAGAGTGGGTGCTGCAATTATTACATCAAACCTGAACAAAAATTACAGCAAAGGCGCGCTCCCACAGGTTTGTGGCGGTGCGCTAAAAGGTCAAACCTATTTCATCGAATAAGGGAGTTTTCATATTGGAAGTGCATCGAGAGAAAACCTTAACTGCTGTCAAGTGATAGAATAAACACATTGCATCAACACTACCTTAAAATAAATGAGTATTTCTAGATTGAAACAAATGTTTGATTTTTTAAATAAATCATAAAATTCATCCCTTGTCTCAAAATTGTTTCTTAGAGAACTTTACTTTTTATTACTTAATCGATTTAAATTACTAGAGATAATTTTATTTGTTGCGTGATTGTATGGCTAAATGGCTGTTGTTCTAAGTGACAGATCATTTGTCAATCATGGAGTTTGTCTTGTGCAAGATATAATGCCATTTCATCGAGTCTAAAACATTGCATTGAAGAACTTATTTTGTGATTATGTAACACATCTCTCCCTTTCACGAGTTACAGTCGATTGTTTTATGATGTAGTACTAATCAATGTGCCCGTTTTTCACAGGGGTTAAAAATAATTACCTTACTCTATGGTGAATGGACTTTGTATTTTAGTTAGCTGGAAACAAAGAAGAGTCAGCTATGATCTTACTCAGTTACTTGCGGCGTGATGAGGGTTGGTCGGAACTCGGAATTCATGAGGCTGTTGCCGAGGCTGGAGTCTTTACGGGTCTTTTAGACTCATTATTGCGGGTCTTAACTCGCCCGATAGCCAGTTGATGATATGCGTTAACAGGTTCTCAAAGCTTCCCAGGCTTACGAACGCTGCTGCTCGAGGGTTTAATTGCGAAATGACAGTAGAAAACTGTGTTTATACTCTGGCATGACGCCGATGGCCCCTACGCCGATCCCCCTATCCCCGATGTTGGATTAAGCGACCCTTCGCCAATACAATAGAAACGCATAGTGTAGCGACGAGAACGCCTAATCCGGTAGGGGCCATCGGCGTCATGCCAGAGTATAGTCTAAGCCGAGATTTGGAGAGATATAACTCCATTGAAAGATAATCGCAATGCACTTCAATGAAACATATAGTAAAGGAGAGAAGGCGGCGTCTTGGTTAGCCAAAACCAAAGTATCGGGTGCCCACAAATCATTTTTACAAATTTAATTATTAATACATCTAATCTATTCTACTAATAAAGACAATCTAATCTATTCTACTGAAAAGTATTGTTTGCAAAGTTTTGGTTACATACTATAAAAGGTTAACCTAACTCAACATGTGCGCCATCCATTGTCCTCAGTAGTTCTAGTCGATATTCAAGCTCTCTCCAAGTATTGCGCAGATTATTCTCATCAATTGTTTGAAATGTATCTATGACTCTTTGCCGCAGTTCAACAAGGTTCTGAAACTTTGTTCGATATACTGCATCCTTAACAAACCCCAAACGAAAAAATCCGATGGAGTAACATCAGGGAAACGAGAGAACCAAGCAACACACTTTGCTTTCTCTTCTGGAGAGATTGCCATTTTCATTACTTTCGCTGTTATAGTAAAAAGCGAATAATTATTTACAACAATGAAAACTTGATCATAAACTTGAGAACATACGTTTTTATAAAAAACAAACACCACAGAAATATTACTATTAGTTTTTATTCCACAGACATTTAAAATTGTGAAGATAATAATTTATGGCATAGAGTAATAATGAACTTCGTAAAGAGTTGGCACTTCCATGTTAACTCGGTGGTAAGGGAACAGCAGCGCTATCTGATAAAAGTGCTACGAACTAAAAAGATCGATGCGATACATCGATCGTCGTCGATGCGACATATCGACTGTCGTCGTCTGCTTTGTTTATATTTTCGTTTTCCTGTTTTGTTTGCTAGACTTTCAATTTTAATGACTTAGCCGAATTGTTTAGATTAAGTACGTTTGCCGCTAGTGCAAGTTGTTTCGCGAAATACTGTACTAAGTGATTCTTATTGTGCTTAAAGCGATTGATAGAAAATAAATACGTAGATTTTTACATAAAAGCACTTAATACAAATTAACTTAGTTAATTTTTATTAAGTCCTTTTATGTAAACATCTACGTATTTATTTTCCATCAATAGCTTTAATTAAGCACATTATGAATCACGCAGTACAGTATTTCGCGAAACAACTTACACTAGAACAACTTTCTGCAAACGTACTTTAGGTATTTTCCCACACTCAAATTAATTCCAACTCGTTATGGTTGTGTACACGTCGCGTCGTGACAGAAAATCAGGGGAAACGGAACAGGAAGTTTGCATATCGTTGTCGTGGTTTTGATTGGCTGATTCAGTGAAGAAGAAGAAAAACCATGTTTTTACAACGACATCTAACTAAGGTGCTTCGAACTAACCCGCTCTAATAAGGTACACAAATTATTATTCTTTCCATGTATAAAACAAGGCTGAACTGTATAAGTGTGTTTATATAAAATTGGTTACTATATGTTTGAAATTGTTAGAATTTTTCATGTACGCCTGTTTTAGCATAGTTATAGTGAAGAAAAATGTCTTCCGTAACCTTGACAAAATAAAGCGGAATATATGGGTTTAGCAGTTATTTAAGGGTTTTGTCGAAAACCCTATTATATATATTTATCAGTAAAATTGCACGGGAAAGGCGTGTCATGATTATCAAAGTTAAATGTTGTATTGTTGTAACACTATAACCATTATAGCATTGCCAACGGGTCACATTAATTGCCAATGATGGTATCATCAAGAAGCCTTGGTATATAGTATAATCAAACGTGTTAACAATGTACATATTAAAAAGTAGGACAAAGTGAAGTCACATGGACCTATAGTACTTTTTTCATCAACAACAGTTTTAATTTTGATTTGAATTTGCCAACATTGGTATCTCTTTTTGTCTTTCGGGAAGGGAAATCACAATTGCACTGAAGAAAAACATTTTGGTTCTCACAGATGTCGATTTGTTAGGTGGCATGGAAAAAGAAGATTGGCTGCGTAAACTATTATGACAATTTTTTTTTAAAATCATAAAATTGCTGTTTTTTTTATCAAGAAGGTAAGTCATTTGAGAATATACAGAGTGAGGCAGACTACCCATACACATGGTTTAACGAGAAAAGGTATACAGGTCTTAAAAAATCCTAAATTTTGTAATTTAAATATGCGTATTCTAAACTGTTTGGTTTTTTGATTGAGGACAAAAACTATTTTTCCTACGCTTGCCCCAGAAAGTGTCTGTTTTCGCAATCGATATACGTCGCAAAACAGGTGATTCCCTTATTCATTTTACTTTGCGCACGCTCGATTTACTTTGGGCACGCTCGATTTACTTTGCGCATGCTCGATTTACTTTGCGTTCTTCAGTGTTTCAATTGAAGAACACAAAAATTGTCAAAAACAGTATGCAGCTGTTTTTATGCGTGAATTATGTTGGCAGCACTGGATTATAAATCCCTAATCGATCCCGAATAATGTAAACAAAAACATATTCTGGCATTACTAAACTAGTTGAAAGGTGCTTTAACTAGTTTAGTACCACAATTCATTTAAAGCACCTATTTGTAGTAAAAGGTGCTTTAAATGAATGGTGATAGTTTTTTGTAGGCTTATATTTATCCATGAAAGCATTGGCAAATTTTTATAAGCGTTTTCTAGTACCGTTACATCATTTATAGTATAAAATGAACAAGAAACCTTTTTTCGGAACATATAAATCGTACACATAAATCCACAATTGTAATTTAACAGCATCCTCACATCTAAAAACGTGTAAAAATAGCTTCAAATCGTCGGCAAAAAGCAAGGCTTTTGCTGACTTTATATATTCATGTAACTCATTTATCATAATAGAAAATAAACAAGGTCCAAGGTTCGGGCCTTGAGGAACTCCCGACTGAACAGTAAATTTCGAAGAGCAAAACCCATTATAAGAAACATACTGACTTCTATCAACAATATAAGACCGGAAGAATTCAAGCAAATTAAATGAAACCCCAATATAGTGTTATTTTTTAAATAGAATTTCATGGTCCACCTTATCAAATGCCTTGGCTAGGTCCAGGAACGCAGCGTCCGTCTGAACAGATGAATCCAACCCTACAGACACATAACTTAGGAAATGTAATAAGATCAACGAAAACAAACAAAAATGAATGTTTAATGGTCGTGTTTAAGTTGGAGGACTAAAAAATCATTCAAAAGAAATGTTAACAGCTTTCTTACGTGGAATAAGATAGGATTACCATTTTTCAAAGGAGTTTTCACTCAAATAAACATGAATACTTTATTTTAATCTTCCTGCTCTAAGGCTCATATATTCTGGAATGGCCGAATAATGTAAGCAATAGCCTGTGGGACTGTGATTCTGTTTAATCCTTTCCATAAACGTGAGTGTTTTTATTTCAAAATTTGCTCATCTCACCTCACATTAACTTGAATTTTTGTAGATTTCTTTTATGAGATACGTCAGTAAAATGCATCATGTTGATAAATAATTGCATAATTTTAGTAACTTATGTAAGAAACATATTGCATTTTTAGAGCACGCAGATTTTTCACTGTTTGACATCTATATTCCAAATTTTCCCGGATCCCCCCACTGTCCCTGGGGGCATTCCATACCCCCAGAACCCCCGGAAGTCTTCCATTCAGAAAACATTAACCGCCCCCCCCCCCCTCATCACACGACCTGAAATCCGCCCCGATGCAAATTATCGTATTCTCATTTTTAATAAATACTTAAGCTACACATCAAAGAATAGCTAGCTATAACAGGCTGTTCAAAGTCGTGTTCAAAAATTGTTCAAACCCCTGTGTCATCAAAATGTGACATTATTTTTGGCACACACGATGTATACAAAATACATGATATCCACGTTGTGATAGTAAATCCGTGCACAAAGTTTGAGGAAGTGGATTAACTACTCCAAGAGTTTTTTTTGTCTTGGGACATAAATTGCTTCTTGAATGTTGACTGCTCGAATCACGAATTGTTTCGTAATCAGGACAAAAGAGATGACCCGGAGATTGTCGTGAGTCTAAACCTGGCATTGCTCAAAGTCGTTGTCTGTGGACAATAGCCACTTTCACCATCTCAGCTGAAACAGCTAAAATGCTGGGCGTTGGAATCTTGTCCTCTTGATACAGAACGATCCCAACCAGTTAACCAATCCATTGTTGAACTACTTTCTTTCCAGCATCACGTTCTTGTAGTGTAGAAAAGTAATTCCTCATACATAGGTGAATAAGAATAAGAATAAGAATTCGTTTGTTGTCTTCCAGGCTTTCAAGCGTTGACAAAGTCATATTTCAGCAGTGCAGTACTAAGTCCTTAACCTAAAACTAAGCTACCTAACATCAATGTCACAGGTAATACAAAAGAACATAAAAACGTTGATACACACAAGACATTGATACATAAACCTTGGTAGGCATACTCTCATCCTAAATTGGGCAGACTAAGCTCACAAATTTATAAGAAACCAATTGAAAATATTCAAAATTCAATTATAATTACAGAAAAAAATTCATCTATTGAGTAAAAAGGATTCATACATAACCATCTATAAAATTCTGTTTAAAAACCTTAATAGTGTGCTTTTCAACGAGATGACTAACCTTATTGTAAATCTTTAACAATAATACTATGTGACTAGATAAAGATTTACTTAGCCTATTAAATTCAATTGCTGCCTTTTCTTTATTACGAGTATTATAGTTATGTAAATTATGAACAGGAATAATCAAGTCCTGATTTTTAAAAACAAAAGATACTAGATCGAAAATATAAAGGTTAATAATTGTATTTCTAGTTGAACAAGCAAAGATCTGCAATGAGCTCTGGCTTCTGATTTAGTTATTACCCTAATTGTTATTTTCTGTAGAATTAATAAATCGCCTACTTTGGAACCAATTCCATACAAAACTGGTCGAAGTCGGAATGACTGGATGAAATTCTCGTTTCTGAACTTGTTCTCGAGAATTTAAATGAGTTTATCCTGAATGAATCTAATGTAATCCTAACCAGTTTCTTCTTTAAAAACCAATATTCCATTAAAATACTTACTCGGTCGTTCTTTTCAATGACCGTTTTGCATTTCGCTCCACACGACTAGCAATAAGTTGTTACTTTTATGTGTCTAGTGATAAATATTGAAAAGCAGATTAAAATAATTTTAACTTTGCGCAAAATTTAAGAAACCATTAAAGCTAGTCAAAGCAACTTAACTAACCATAATATATTAATACTAATATTTATTTGATGATAGTCAATTTAGTAGCTAAAAACTAGGATATATGAATATAATCCGTTTAAATAATATATATCGTTTGTACCATGTGGTCGCTGGTTTTACCGTACTCGCATGAAAATCCCGCACTCGCTTCTGCACGTGCGGAAATCATCATGCTCGGCAAAACAGTACTTTTCGGCCTAGTAACGCAATATACTATTAATTCTTTAATTCTATGATCAACCCATACCGGTGGATTTAGATGTCGATTCTATCGGGTATGTGATTGGTTGTTATGGATCCGATGGTTCAAATAGTACATCCATGCATGGTGATATCATGATATCTTCATGATATTCATGAATCTTCATGATCATGATCAATCGCGAAAAATGATTTCAAAATTAATCGATCAAAAACATAAATTTAAATCATCAGCTATAGCTTTCGAGACGGATAATAACAATGACGATTGCTGTGAGAGATCCTCTAAAGAACAGTCGTTTAATGGGACATTCAGGACATGGGTCCGCGATACGGACCTTGGTGGTCACAATATCTGGTTCCCCAGTGGGGGCACACTAGGTCTATATTTTCATTTTTCCACAATAGTGTGAAGATTTTAAGTTCATTATTTCTATATAAGAAAGTCCGTATTATATAATCCAACAAAAAATAAAGAGCCTCATTTTATTTGGAAGTATTTCCCAATATCTTAGGCCAGAGTGTGAGGAAAGGTTAACAGACCATGTAGACACAGGGAAAATACGCACATACGAACAGTCACTTGGAAAAGTAGGCAGTGGAGTCCCGTGGTTATGAGAAAATAGTATATTTCATTACAAGAGGCGAAAGTGACGCTTTTCGTACGAGCTCAATGTTTATGACCGAGCCGCCAGGCGAGGTCGTAATTCGAGCGAGTAACGGAAAGCCACTGTAAACCCGTGTTATGAACTATATTTTTCGTCATACTGCATTCAATATTGAGCTAACTACCAAAAAAAAAACAAAGGTTTTACTTACGAAAGAGTTGTTTCCATTTTGTTCTTGCATTTTAAAATCAACTGATTATCTGACAGTTGTTTTGATGTTATGTCAGTTGATGATAACGATTGATATATCGAAAGCTGTGTACTATCGATTGCAACAATGAATGGTTTAATCTAATATTTCGTATCATGAATCAGACTTACCGCTAACATCGTTATCGCTCAGCTTATCTTCTCACAGAGGCAAAATTAAATATTTATCAAGCCTCTTGACTTTGAGTATTAATTATTTCTGATAGATGATTTTTTATTTTAGATGTTGTAGAATTAATCTAAATACTTACCATTTGTCTGTTCATCTTGTCTGATTGAAGCGCAGGAAAGGAACGAATACAACTGTAACTGACAACAATGCAACAATGAACTAATCGATAGCAATAATCGATTGCCACTTTCGATACAATCGATAACTTAGCATTGACATGCACGTAGTTGCATCTGTTCTACATTGTAATAACGAACAGCTGATGCCCTCAACATCAGCTGACTCTTTTCCTCCCTAGTGTGGAAAAGAGCTACTTTCGCCTCGCAACGCATGTATTGAAAACAGTCGTTTTCGCAGCAGTATGACGAGAAATAAGTTCCTCTTGATGCGAGGAGTGGGTTGGTCTCAGAGTTTGGAGCTCCGGGTAAAGCAGGGCAGTTATCCTGTGGCGCGGTCGGCAGTTGCCGGGGGGCTTTGCCCTCCAAGTCTGCCCACACATGCAAACCTCCTCAATAACTCGTCAGATGTATGAGCCAGCATACATAACGCCAGCGCGTTCGCATACCCAAGGGGCTCTTTAGAGGTAACATTTAGAAAATCAGTTTTGAATTTAAGCTAAATTATAGCGCTAGGTTTGATTCTTCTAGGAGGTTAAATTAAATAACAATCCACTTGTTGAAGTGAACACAAATATACTCTATTAAAAAAATCTTTAAATTTATTTCAAAATGTTTCTACAAAATTGGTTGATGACATTTTATATGGCTGTATCAGTACCATAACTAACTTAACAAGTACCAAAACAGTTTGATATCCTAAAAGTGTAAAACTGTCATTGTAATTGCGGGTGATATCTTATAGGATCCTACAATGCGACTCGTCTAAAACAACTATAACCCAAATGTTAAGATTAGTTCAGCCAATCACAAAATATTATACTTTAAACATCCAGTTAGTGGAAGTTAAAACTAGTTCGAATCCATTTTTAACATTAACATGAATAGTTTGGAAAAAAGTGTTTTATAGATATCAAACAAAATATCGAGGCATTGATTTACTATGAACTATATCTATATCTCTTGCGATTGCAATTTTAAAATTCAGATTTAAAAAATCTATATATAGGATGAAGAACAGTACATGAATTTTATTCATCCCAATGCACCACTGCGGGAAAGCGGTTGGCTTAAAGTTTTTCAACATAAAGCTTTTCCATGCTGGCAGTCTCGTAAATCCTTTCCAATAAATCACACATTGTCTATCAAGCAGCACTCAGAACTAAATAACATGCTCATAATAACTATATATAAACTATTCAAGTGTAAAATATAACAATATGAGTAAATTAAAATATTTGAATAGTTTCACTAAACTTATCTCTGAAAAAACATAACAGAATTAAATTGATATTTTCTAACAAACTTACAAACACTTGTCTTTTGGAAAACCTAAACACGTTAAGTAGTTCTTCTATGTTCTTCTCTCAACTTTAATTATGAGCTTTTAACCAAACTAAAACAACAATAACGTGGTATATGACATCCTGGATTTTTTCAGCAGTGAGTAGAAATTAGCCAGACCATGGAGCGTACAAGAACTCACCTTCTGTTAAATTACGTTATGGTCGCTACTTCACCGTCATAATGTGCCTCCTTTCTCCAGGATCCTATTTATCAGACTTTTACTCCCGGTTTTTGTCTTCATTATTCGTCTCACATGGGGGATTTCAGTAGTAAGAATCGTGTACGAGACTGCTCATGTTACAAGCGACGGCTTGCGACACTATCGATGTCTATATGAAGGACTCATATGTATGCTTTGGGTCCTATTATCCTGATTTGGTGGTATAATTATTGTTATCGAAAGTTCAAATATTTGTTCATCATACTGACAAAGAAATATATTTTTGCTGTTTCTTTTTGTTGGCTCGAAAGTTACCCATTGCCGTACCAGTCCGGAAATAGTATATTACGTTACTAGATCGGAAAGTACTTTTTTGCCGGTCGAGCATGATAGCCAGTCATGATGCAAAAGCAGCAGTCCGATATCTACCGGGTTAGTGGAATTAGTTTAGAATAAGATAAAGACCCTATTTATTTATTTATTTATCCATTTATTTATTTATTTATTTATTTATTTAGTGAAAGCCAACCGTGTTTCTGACTGATGAACCAGCTTGTCAGCTTGTCCCAGTATACAAAGGCTGCAGTCAAATTTTCTCACCCATTCTACATTTGTGTAAAACTTAAAATAACCTTATATACACGTCGGCAACTCAAATGATAATTAACTACACACTCGTTGCTCATATACATTCAACCACAGGCGTGTGCAAGGGGGCCAGGACCCCTCCCTTAAAGTGGACAGGATAAAAACGAAAAATTGGAGGAAATAAGGAACTGTATGGAAAATTATTCAAAAAGTCATACGTCCATATGTAGGCATCGTTTTACACGAATTATTTAGGATTTGAATTCGATTGGGCTGAAATTGAGCGTTACAAGAACTTGATCAGGTGAAACTCAAACTTTCTTTATATATTTTGCATTAATTTTGCAACCAAGGCAAAATTATTACTATAATACTCAAATTCTTCTTAAAAATATCAATTTGTCTACTTCTAGCTCTTGAATTCCCAACTATCCTTTTGGTAAATCAACCTGCTGCACAACTGGTCAAAGCAAATCTAATTTTAGCTCTTAATAACATTAAAGTACTGTATTATTGTGTAATATTCAATTGTCTGGTGATTAAGCTTCAATTCTTCAGTATGAAGATCACAGAAGCATGGTTCATGACACTTTCTGTATCCAGTGGTACCAAAAGGATCATTTGGGTGAAGGAAGGGTCACTTTATGCAATTAAGGAATACCAAA
Source organism: Flexamia atlantica (assembly GCA_035578135.1). NCBI lineage: Eukaryota > Metazoa > Arthropoda > Insecta > Hemiptera > Cicadellidae > Flexamia > Flexamia atlantica. Next base: position 50,601,346 of record JAQJVK010000007.1, on the reverse strand, counting down.
TTTCCCAACTCCTTCTTAAGAGCGTGTGATATACATTACTATTCCGTTACTATTGCTATTTTCCGCTTAGTTTTCTTGATTAAATTGAATTATTCTGTAGGTGAGATGTGGTCCGTCGGGCTGCACTGTTTGATATTTTCGCATAGGAGCGCTTTCGGCGTCTTGCCATTTTCAACTGCTACTCTAATGGCAAAACGCTTTCTTACTCTAATGGCAAGACGTCGAAAGCGCTCCTGCGAAAATATCAAACAGTGCAGCCCGACGGACCACAACCTAAAGTATGTGACATCGGCGCACGGACCTCAACACCATCGTTGGATTCTGAATGGAATGATTTCAGTTGGGAAATCCATAATCAAGAGTTGGGAAATTCGAGATCGCGAGTTGGGAAAATCAGGTGACCTCCCCCCCCTAGAATCTAGAATTGATGCGAAAGACTCTGTTCGAGGGGCTAGCTGGGCACTGAGCATGCGTCTTGCTCTCACCAAGTGGTGTTGGGTCGTTACGTGAGAACGAGGACGCGGGAATTCTCGCCGATTATCGTCGCTCTAGGCAGATTACTGATTAATCAGGCGATTGTAAACCTGCGTTTGGCTCTCATTAAACACAATCACCCGCCGAATGTTTCCGCGAAGGAATTATGACCTTCATTAGATTTTTTTGTGGGAGAGACTGTAAAATGCTCCTTTATCACACCGTACGAAAAAGAACTGTTTTAAATGTAAACTGCGAGTGCTGAAAATAATATTTTCATCATACCGACTAATAAACATCTGTTTTCTATTCCTTTTTGTTGGTTCGAAAGTTACCCATTGTCGTACTAGTCCGGCAAAAGCTTTTTCTGGACTGCTAAAGTTTTGTCGGACTGCGATTACAGGAAACGGAAGTAAACAGTCAGCTGATGTGCAGCCAACCGACGTTTAATGCTTGTTCATTGGTTACTTTTTAGAGGAACGTAGTGGCAGCACTGGCAGCAGTAGCAAATGTTTGTTCTGTTTGTTATAGGTTAGGTTTGAAGGATTGAGGCACGTATTGGTTTATGCAAGGACTATGTTATGATTGAAATTATGTTTTTTCTGGGTAGTATTATAAAAATTATTGAACGTTACACGGCCGGTAAGTTTTCCGTACTCGCATGAAAATCCTGCGCCCGTGGTTCGGCAAAATAATACTTTCCGGCTTAATAACATAATGTACTATTTCCCGACATAGGCTGACAAAATCAGCTGCAGATTTTTTCCGACACTAGTAATTAGTTGTGATTATTTATTGTCATATTTGAAATCAACTGTCCTCAGTTATTCCATATGTAAACCTAATTACTGATGAGAATGTACTGCAGAAATTAAAAATGATCGACTACAAGTTAGTCTAAAAATTTATATTATTAGATTTTTCATTATTAATTATGGTGGGTTAAAATATCTTCATCTACGACCATTGCAATAAGCACCAATTATGGTATTACAATAAACATTATAATAATATACATTAAAACACCAAAAACCAAGCAGTACTCTAATGACGACTTTAGAGTACTGGAGTCACTTTAGAGTACTGGTTCTAGACCAATGAGAGCTCGGCATTTGACGGAAGTAGTGTCATAATAACAATTACGCAATTCGCACATCAGCTGATTGTTGCATTACGATTCATGTTTGAGTTTACTTATCCCATCAGCTGATTGTTCCACAACGATTCATGGTTCAGTCTGCTTATTTGCCTAACCTCAAATTTTAGTTGACCTATTCCATCATTAGTAAAAGTGATGAGTTTTGTTTAACTTCGGGGGAAATTTTGTCGTATATTGTTGGTCGTAGATAAAATAGTGTATGCAACGATTGTATTTTGCCTTTAAGCCACTCGTGAGATATTTAGAACACTCGCTTCGCTCGTGTTCTAACTTACATCTCACTCGTGGCTTAAAGGCATTCATTATACAATCGTTGCATAAACTACTATTTAGGGCTACCGCGTTCGATGAAATTTGTGTTAACCGAAGTCTTGATCGGGGAAATGTGTGGCATTCTACCTGCGCGGTGTGATGTATTGTGTTATGAAAAGTCTGATAGTGTGTCAGTGTGTCACCGTCAAATGGAACCGTACGAACCCTTAGCGCGAGAAAAAGGGCAGATTCTAAAAAACTAAGCAATTGTCAACTGACCTAAGTCGAATCGTCACAAGTTTCGCAGGGCAACTAAAATTGCCAGAGAGCCAGAGACAGGAATCCCTCTCATCAAGGATCCCTCTCATCAATTCTTTTTCGATCAAACGGAAAAACTACCACAAGAGTAGAAACGCGCAAAAATAAAAATCAATCTTCAGTTTTGTGATCGATAGCTTTCCTTTCTTCAGCGTATTGTTGTCGTGGTTAACTTCAAATCAAATCAAATCAAATACATGTAATTCTTTATTTCAAGACATAATAACAAAGCAGCGTTATGATAACAAAATTAAATAAACGGTATCAGGAAACTGACACATACTTTCTCCCTTCAAGTAATTTAAAACCAGAAAACATATTTAGTGAAATAAAACAAATTAACAATTAATTATCACACAAATATATGCCAAATGTTATCAAAAACGGTTAGTAAATAACGGAGATATCGATTTTTAAATATTTGCCATGAGAATAACATTGGACAACGTACTGCGTTTACCGCCGAACTAAAATATCAATTATCTCCGCAACCAGTTGACATAAACTCATGATTCAAAATACTAGATTATTTAGTTTTTCAAGTCAAATTTAATGGTTGCAAGTATATTTTCTTTAGAGGTCACAGATTTTGTGAAATTTCAAAAATATGAATTTTTTAACACTTAAACCCCCATAGCTTCTGAACCTGAATTTTTACAGACATGCGGGTGGTGTCATTTTGTTTGTCATCTTAAGCACTAAAAACCATGAAATTTTTATCAAAATCGTTAGAGCCGTTTTTGAGAAATTTGGATTTTTGTCATTTTTTATGGGTTTTTATGGTGTAAATACCCTTAAAAATCAAAAATTCAAAAAAATGAAAAATACGCCTGAAGATACCACCGCTTTATACCTACATGCCAAATTTCATGAAAATCGGTCCACTGGTGTCGTCTCTAGCTTTGTTTACATCCACACACACACACACACATACATCCACACACACAGACAGACAGACACCACGCCAAAAACCATTTTTTTGGATTCAGGGAGCACTAAAACGAATATATCCACTACCAACTCAAATTCGAAAATTTTGACGAAAACAATACTTTCTCCATATACATTGTATAGGGGGGAGAAAGTAAAAACCTCACATGGGTCAAAGACCTGTGCGTGTGGCGAAAACTTACATCAGTAATCACTAAACGGCTCGACTCACAGCTGCGACAATTGAAGGGGTCCCCCGTAAAACGTTCTAAGCGACAAAATTTCAAAATCGGAGATATTTAGTGAAAAAGGTTCTCTAGGACACGAGCTACACCGTGGTATATTTAGTTTTGAAGATTTTTGAGTTGGTAGCCCTGATTTCGTCTGTCAAAGTTTGCGTGCTTCGCGGGACTGCACGGACTTTTTGGGGAAAAACGTTCTATTCGCCGAAAGATGGACTATCCGCCGGTTGTTGCGTTGTCGCCCAGCGACCAAAATCGCGTTTTACGTTTTACGGGGGACCCCTTCAATTAATTATTGGCTATACTCCCAGTTCACGGTTGCTATAAGTAGCCTACAGTTGTTATTGAGCACACTCAGGTTATAGTCATTAGACTAAAATGGTTAATGGAAATTTCCAGTTCACGAGTACTGAAATTACTATTTGACTATCTGTTTATGGTCACTAGCTGTTTCAGTATACATAATCAATTCATGGTTTAGTGATTACCGCTCTGCACCTTTACATTCAAGGGTAATTGTTTGCAGTATAACCTCGTAAAGGAGGCCTCAAGGGGAACTGGAAAACAGTTTGTTCCCGAACTCGAAAGCGAATATGTTTTTTTTTTTTTTGCTTCTGGGAGCCCAAAAACGAAAAGTTATCATGGCCTCGGGCTTTGGTCTTACCATGTGCATGACCTATGGTGATATTCTTCCCTATGGTGAAGTTCGCTAAAAATTCAAACGTCTAACCCGATTCAATTCATAAGGCCCAGTCCGCCCGTAAAAATAATGTTAATTTCACCATTGGGCTTATGGACGGTGCGGTGTGGGTCTCATGTTTTGAAACCAACTAAGTATAACAGGTTTAGCGTTTTTTTTTTTAATATTCATTAGCTTCAGCTTCTCACGTTTTACGTTCATCGTCTTCAATATATTTTGAAAGCTTAACCTCCTTTGAATTTCCTAAGGTTAGCTTCCTTTACGTGTTCCATGCACAAACTTTAGCTCCCTTACGTATTCTACAAGCTTTACTTCCTTTACATGCACAGTAAGCTTTACCTCCTTTATATTATGACCTACAGCTTGATTTTCTGAAGGTTTGAGCCTTGAAGTTCGGGGGGGGGGGGGGGTAACTTAAGCTCCCTTACGTATTCCCTTACTAGCTTTGCTTCCTTTACATACACTGTAAGCTTTACCTCCTTTATATGACCTACAGTTTGATTTTCTTTACATCAAACGTTACCTCCTTTACATATCCCACCGCCTTTACCTCCTTCAAATGCACTATAAACATTACCTCCACAGTACATGTTCCACGCGCCGCCGCCTCGTCCTTCGTCCTCGAACGTCGAGCATGAAGGCCTCCTTAATTAATACCTCTGTGTCAGGGAAACGTCAGAAACTCACGTTATTAACTCACTCTTATTTGAAGATCCTTCCACAACTAGTTAGTAGTAAATACCCCCTGTTGCAGCAAACCTGCATATTCAGCGAATTTCAAATGCTTCAATAAATCATTTAGACGGAGCCTCAATGATAATCTACTTAAATCCTACAACGAGAATGCACAACAATTATTCTCCATGAGAATATAATGGGAAATGAGTACGCAGGTTTGCTGCTATGTGAAATTGAGGGATTTTTGCAATAATCAAGTAGAAATCAACTAGATTAAGACCAAGGTCCCAAGGGGGTCCCAAGGGGGTGGTGGGAGGTGGTCTTGGTGCTTGATACCAAGTTTTATTCAAATATGTTGAGAAATAAGCGAGATATAGAATTTTATGTATTTCCCGTAAGGTTAACATCGGACAACGTACTACTGTGTTTACCACTAGCGATATCTTTGAACCAGGCTCGTAACTAGGGCCTATGAGGCCCCGGTGCAAGAATTATATCCGAGGCCCCCCTATTTACATGGTTACTAAAGGAGGCCAGGGGAGGGGGGGGGGTTCATGGCCAGGGGAGGATTTGAAAATTTGCCGCTCCTTGGCTACCCAGATGTGCCGCTCCTCCAACACCCAACCCCTGCGTGCCACACTTTGCACCCTGCAACTCATTCTATTCACGCCGTAGATAATTAAAAATACCAAATTAATTGTTTTTTCAAGCTAAATTCAATGGTGTAATCCAGAATTTAATGATTTTCTTTTCTATATGTAAAATATCCCAAAAACCCATTTTTTGTGGTCTAACCCCCCTTAATCCCCTTTCCGATGGTCCGATCGGGCTGGTTTTCGAACTCGTCCGACTACTTTACATGGCTGTACCAAATTTCCTTCCGTTTACGACCATTTTACACGAGTTATCGTGCTTAATGATACATAGATATATAGAATATATATATATTTATTATATATATGATTTTTTGGCATCGGGGGACCTCAAAACGAAAAGTTAGATGGTCTCCGGCTTATGTCTTACCATGAGACCTACGGTAACAGTTTCTTTACAACAAGGGAAATTCTACAATGGTCACGCAGACTCTCTAAATTATATCGGATTCCTGGCGGGAGAGCTAATTTCCTATTTTGTAGAAGAGGAGGGAGAGGGAAAGGAGGGAGAAGCGTGCTTAGCTAATTGACCAGGATTTATACCGCTTGATGTGACAATTGACAATGACGCACGGCCAGACGGGCAGATGCGATCCCGACTCTTTATAGCGCAAGAAGCGTAATTGTTGCTGTGATTTGTTGCTCATGCCTCAAAGATAAACCGTGAAGTATATTTGAGCCGGAATGCGCCTGCTCTCATGCCACGTATGCGTGTGAATCGTGTAAGTACGAGGGGATTCGTAGGCACTAACAACTGATTGGAAAGATTAAAATGTTACTAAGTGAGAGATTCAGGTCAGAGAAGTAATAGTTGGTTTATACTTATTTCATGTCTATGAGACGGTGAGACACCTGCGATCTGTGGTGTTCTTCTTCCAGGGTTAGTCCTATATCGTTGATTTTTGGCTCGTAAGAAAATCTTGTTTTAATCCCGTTTCATACTGACGTTGTTCTTAAAAAATATGTCGAAAATGTAGCTTTAAATTTAATGGATCCTTTGAAACTGCCGTATCTGGGCAACGTATCGCTCTTCATAAAATACGATGTCCAAACTTAAGGTTTACCATTACTGTAACGTCTGCTATTAACACCTATATATTCGTAACCCTTGTATTTTAAATGTGATACATCTTACTGACATTGATTAGAAATTACAAGCGATATGCATCACGAAATAATTATTATTAATGTAATTAATATAAAAATTGAACGCCGAAAACAACACTTTGGACAGTTTTCAGAATAATATCTGCTATTTTATAACAGCTGAATGGCCGAATGGACGTCGCTAGAGGCTATACATACACGTCATGTCACGTCACGTCACGTCCCCATTCGGCCGATCCGGCCGAGTATGCTCCTCAGATCATTCGATTCCGGCCGTGACGTGACGTGTATGTATAGCCGGTTCCATTTGATTACTCAGGTTCCAATCACATCGAAAATGGACGCGACGTGACGTGACATGACGTGTATGTATAGCCGGTTCCATTTGATTGTTCCATTCACCTCGAAAATGGACGCGACGTTACGTGACATGACGTGACGTGACGTTTATGCATAGCCGGTTCCATTTGATTACTCAGGTTCCATTCACCTCGAAAATGAACGCGACGTGACGTGACATGACGTGTATGTATAGCCGGTTCCATTTGATTACTCAGGTTCCATTCGCCTCGAAAATGGACGCGACGTGACGTGACATGACGTGTATGTATAGCCGGTTCCATTTGATTGTTCCATTCACCTCGAAAATGGACGCGACGTGACGTGACATGTCGTGACGTGTATGTATAGTCTCACCTTAAATTGGAACTCCGTGCGCGCGCTTTTTCCTAATGTGGACATCTTGTCTTGTACAACTGCGAATATGTATAGCACCCCCTCCGGAACCGCCGAATATGGACGGGACGTGACGTGACAGGACGTGTCTGAATGGCAGCGCCTCTAGGGATCATGAGAAGACGTCGCGTCACGAATCATAGCTCGAGCTCCGGTATAATTAAGCATATAATTAAGCACGCGCTATAATGACGCTTATAATTAATCAAAAGAGCGTGTGTATGAATGCATATAATGTGCTGTTATTCCTCTAAACTGGTCTAGTTTCCTAATTGACTCAAAACTTATCTAAATTTTATTTTTGTTGCAGTCCAGTACAAAGTACGATGCCTGGAAGATGCGATGCTGGTGGAAATTCGAAAAACGGACGAAATGACCGACATATTCTGGGACCAGTTGAAACATTACCCTGGTAATATTATTTTCTATTTATTGTAGAAATTACATCATAAACTAAATTCTAAAAAGGTACTTAAGTGTGATAAAGGTGAGTATTTGATCAAAAAAAATACATAGTTCAACAGAGTTACTGATAGCTCAATCTAGTTATAGAGGGTTATGGTACCTAAGAAAGACATGATACTTCTTCTTTTTATATTTCTTTTCTTTGTATTATTACAAAACGACTTGTCAGGGTATTTAGCATTAAGCTACTTTGTGTTAGGCCTACTTTTCTTTAAGTATGTATGTTTTGGTCAAATATCGTTTATAACTAGATCTAATGCTCAAGAGTTCCTAGAAAGTAATTCGTAAAGACTTTCTTTATTTGATTCCCTCTCTTACCAACATTTACGCAGCGTTTTCAGCAGTAAAAGAAACCTGGATTTACTCTACCAAACCTAAAATCGGAAAAATTGGCCCAATATTTTAAAACAGTTTGGTTAAACAAGTTCTAGGTCCGAATGATCACTTTATTGCGCCGATCCCCAATCCCAGCCTACACTCTGATTATCGAAAGAAGGAGAACGGCGGAGCGAGCGCGCGGCAGTAAAAACATTCTTATTCATAACGCTGTAGCAACGTAAAAAAGCTGTTAAAAATTTGCAATCCACTTTATTCCAATGATCAGTTAATTACCTTATCAGCACTGTTTTCAAATAATTTTTAACATATATCGTTTAGTTTATACTGTGAGTTATATTACTAAAACATGATTTACGAAATAAAAAAGTAAATTCTTTGTGTTTGATTTATGATAACTCTGCTTAGAATCATCGGGGAAAAAATTCCTAAAATTCCTTTTATAATATTGCCAAGCTCTGCTTTGCCACTTGATTACGCTTGAATACCCGACTCGTATTAAGATTACTTGTCAAGTACAGGGTGTGTTTTTTTAACGCATCCCATTTTTAAGACTGAATAATCCATATATGAATCTGTAATGAGTACTGTTTTATCGATCTTTACTTTTTATGCAGCCTATTATTTAAGTTTGATCATATTTAGTTTACATTATGTGCTCAAACAGTCCGCCATTAGCATTTGTAAAAGTTTATGCTCTCTCCATCAAACTCCCGGACACGTGTTGCAAGGTACCTCTTTAAATTCCTTGCATTAAATTTGTTATGTTTGTTTTGAGGTGCTGAATATCTTGTTAATTGTTTTCGTAGGATAATCACTTCTTTACATGTGTGTGGCAAATTTCATTCAGATCGGACCATTTTTACGCGAGTAGTCGTGCTTAAAGACACTCACATTAAAAACGCAACCCAAAACTTGATTTTATCGGCGAAGGATTATTTCCCTCCAAGATCCCCGGATTTGACCCCACTACATTATTTTATTTGGGGACACATAAAAAGTAAGGCCTACGAAAACAATTCACAGGATATTCAGCACCTAAAAACAAACATAACAAATTTAATGCAAGAAATTCAAAGAGGCAATTTACAACAAGTGTTCGGGAATTTGATTGAAAGAGCATAACTTCATTCAAATGCCAATGGTGGACTGTTTGAGCACATAATGTAAACTAAATGTGATCAAATTTAAATAATAGGTTGTATAAAGTGTAAAGATCAATAAAACAACACTATATTTTGATTTGGATTTTTTTGTTTGGAGAAGAAAACAACACTCATTTCATATTTGTATGTGCATTATTCAATCTTAAAAATGGGTTGCGTTTAAAAAAAAACACCCTGTATTTGTGTGTTGAGAGAGTGTTGTGTGCAGACCCGGCGTGCCAGCCACACATCGACGGCCACCAGGCGACGCTGATGCTCTCCCTCAACAACGTCTTCCAGTGCGGCGTCACCCGCGTCCTCAACAAGCTCACGGTAAACTCTACTTCATCCTACATCATTCGTTTTTCTCTGTTTTTTTCCCCCATGAAAATCTTTTTGATCAGGCCTGATCAAAAGGAATAATCAATTTCGGTCCAGTTAAATCAGATTGGACCAGATTTGATTAATCTTGTTCAAAAAGCCTGATCAGGTCTGGATTCGATCTTCAGATAATATGTTCAGGAGACTTGATCAGGCCTGATCAAGATTTTCAAAACTGATCAAATTTGAAGTCCCTGATCAGATTTGATGGTTAAGTGTCCAATTATTCATACAGATCTGATCAGGTTCGATCAGGTTCTGATATCTATTTTTGGTCAGATCGACATAATTTTTTCATGGGGGTTTTGTAGAGGGGATTTGGTAGTCTGGGTTTCCCCACCCCACAGGAAAATCCTGTGAGGGAACTTCAGCCTTATTTTGACTTTTTGTACGGCTACCTGAAAGGAAAAGAAGCTTCCCTTCGAGTTTTCCTTAGGCGCAAAGCCTCTAGTAGATTAATACGATGGAAGTAAAAGGACAAAAGAATAGGTGGATGGAAAAGGTTCGGCCAAGATTAGTCTGGGTGGGCAAAGGTATACCTTTTTCCAACGGATGGAGGAATAGGGCCTCAAGGGATCAGGTGGCCCTCCCGCCCGCCCTGTCATCAAGACCAGCCTCCCCTGGTGGAGAACTGAAGTGGTTCATTGAAAGACAGCTACAACACTGCCGCCAATCGTGACAACTTCCGTTAGTGCACCCAGTATTGGTATCTAAACTAGCAAAAGTCAGTTGTGATCCCACTGGGGGATTCATTCGAATTGGTCACTCACTTTAGATTTATTCTTTTAAAATAAATTAAGTAAAAAGTTCTTGTTAACATAGGTTTTAAACCAATTGTATTACGACTATATAGTTTTAATATAATTTCTCATAACTTTTAAACCACTTGCGGTATCAACTTCAGACTCGGTATGTAAATAAAGACTGATAGGAACTTATTTTTGTTGTGGAGTATCGAGTTTCCACCTTGTAACATTTCCCCATGCCCACCTGGTCCAAGTGTCTAAAGCCCCTTGGCCGAGCCTACGGATGGAAAAAACAAGTCTGCAAATAAGTTGCAAGACCAATGCCAATTTTCAAATTCTCTCCAGCCTCAACCGATCATACGAAATCTTCCATCAGGTGATAATTTTAAAGAGTAAAAGACAAGTCTAAATTTTAGTGAGTACAAAATTGATTTTTAAAATTTTCAGTTATTGTGAGGGTGTGGTGACTGATACTGATAGATAACTTGGCTCCCTTTTAAATGAACCATAATGATTTCTTTATAAACGATTGACGGTATGGAATTTGAAAGTCAACAAATTTGCCTGATGAGAGAAGCAGGTAGAAACACAAAGCTGGGTCCCCTCTGAACAAATTCAATTCAATTTCTTAGTTAAAAACGGTTATTTTCAAAATAATTATAATTCATATTAAACATTTCCCAAAGTGCAAAACACTCTAATGGGGCAAAGAGATATTTGATATCATTTTTCTAATAAACGTCTTTGAGGTCAGTTATTTTACTATTAATAATAGTAATTATGACAAAGCTGATATTTTGTAAGTGTTGTTTAACTAATAAATCAATTTGAATCATCTCATTAACTAAGCAACTAAGCAACTAACTAAACAAGTAAGCAAACTAACTAAGAACCCGACAACCCTAAAAACCCCCCGACCCCCCCCCCCCCTACAGCCCGAAGTTCTTAGTTGCTAGAAGTAAATTAGCAACTTCCGACAAACTATTCACTTTTAATAGAAAAATATAAATAAATAAATACTTGCATCTGCATATATTAACAAAACCATTAACAAAAATTAAATATTCATTGAAAAAAAACTTTACAATCACTACTTAACGATGACTCAAAATTAAATCAATATCAATAAAAATCACTAGGATTTTTACCAAAATAAACGTCTTAAACCACAACAGATAATGATTTAGGAAGCTTTAATTTCTAACTCATTTCTTAAGATCTGTACAACACTATTTCCAATTTCAACTTGAATCATGTTCTTTTTCACGTTATTAACAATTGTTCTTACAGTTTGCCAATAGCTATCAGCATAGTTTTTTTACCTTATTAATCTCAATCGAGTAGTAATCAAGTTTTTCTTTCCACATCAGTATTGTTACACTGATTGTACACATGTCATGGACTGTCAAGATTATACTGTTTTTTTAATGTACTTGTCTTTGCAAATAAGAGCAAAATTCGCAATCGTATGTAAATAACCTTACAACTCTTATAACATAATTAAACTTATACTGACACACATGCAAGATGGTAAATATTAGAAGGTAGAAAATTAAAGGTATAAATGGCATCAAAGGTAGAAAGTGGTAGTCAATTTCGATCGGTCTTACCAGGTATCATCAGACCAAATAAGAAGTATTGTCACACAAATCAAAATCAATAACCATTTTCCATCTTTAATATTTACAGTATTTACCGCCTTGTATGTGGGTACAGTTTAAAGATAAATATATTTTAAGTGTCACATATAAATATATTATAAGACGTCTTTTACATACATCCAGCATATAGTACAGCACGTATCATGCTAATTAAGATGTTATTCAACTCACAATTTTTTTTCGGGATTTTAAAATTAGTATTAAATTTGTTTGCAGGGTGTGGAAACATTCTACCACAACGTAGTGATAGAGACGAGGCTAGACAAGGACGCCCACACCAAGCAGATGATCCCAGTAAAGTGCGTGGTGGTGCCGTCCAATCACACAATGGTGCGCAGAAACGTCCTGCCCGCCGGCTTCCAGGAACCCGAGTCAGTCACACTTTTGTTAATCGTTATTTATGTTATTGTTAGATCGGATTTTTAGCTTATGAACAGGGCCGCCGAGAGGCCATGTCAGCCAAGTCTGAAACTTGGGGCCTGAAACAGTATTTAGTTAAGGCACAAACAATTGTTTTGTCTGTCTGTACTATTGTATTTGCGACTGACATACATTAAAATATATCTACAACAACTTAAATACGTTATGATGAAATTATCCACGATAGTAAACAACAGTATAGCATATGTTGCAATAGATGGCCGGAAAAAAACAGTCGTGCGCAGTGATCGTGAAAAAACGGAAGAGTAACTCTGTGAGTGGAACGCGGAAGCTATGGGAAAGAGACGGATGACTGGAAAATTAAATAGTGCGGGATCACTGATAGCGGTAATTTTTGATAAGAGTAGACTATTTTCTAAATCTGACCGACCATTCAGCCTCAATTGGTTCAGATTTTTCGAGTTTCTATACATGCATGATTTTCCTCCTCTGGACTGTCTAAAAACGCAAGTTAAGAGATCAAATTTACGAAAATATTCCGGGGGAGGTTCCCCGGACTTTTCTTTCGCTGGGGGGTATTCCATACCCCCCAGACCCCCTAGAGGGCCCGTGCGGTGTGCAGACTTGGGGCCCGGCTTGGCTCTCGGCAGCCCTGGTTATGAAGGATTGAAAGTCGCAGCATTGCCTGCTAAACACATCTGACTTTGGGACGAAGCACAGCTTACGGAAAGAAGGGATTTGCAGGGATAAGGCCTTCAGTCAATTCTCACCTGAAGGAAGAGAAAGGCACTCCCGACCTACCCTCCCTTCTCCTTCGGTCATGACTCACCCGCCTACCCGACAATAGGCTCCCATAGGGTCCCCAACAGTGGCGTAACAAATTTCTTTGGCCCCCCCCGCAAACTTTTTTTCAGGCCCTCCAATGATTTATTTTATGACCACCGATATAACATAATCAGTTTCGTCATATTGATTAGTGAATTCAGTCCCGATTTACCCCTGCCATGACCCTTAGTTTAGATTTCTGAGCGGCCCCCTTGAGGCCCCAGCTCTAAAAAACTAAAGATATTAACAAGTTTGAATTGTCGTTTAAAATATGAAAACTTAAATAAAACTTAAATACTAAATCTTGATTCTCATAAATAAGGAATTCAAAGTAATAATATAAGTCCCACATTATTGAAAAAACTGCAATTGGTAGTTGGTAGTTGTCGCATGATACTTTATCAAACAAGGCAGCTGTGTAACAGTAAGTCAGCTGTTGCAGTGCCAAAGAGACAAAACAATTACACATGGTTTTGTTTGTGGTGTGGGAGAGTTTTATTGTGAGTGTGTGGGCCTGAAAAGAGACATCGTCCCAGCTTAGACAATGCTATCAGATCCGTTATTGTCACTTTATTCTCACAATATAACTGACTTCCTGCTTGCAATCATTCTATGTTTTGAATAGAACTTGCCTCTCTGAATTCAGAGCTGTGGTGTAGTTTCAACAGAAAAAGCATTAAAAGAGTAGAGAACTTCATAAGTTTTTCTGTTACTTAAAAAGTTTGTTCCACGTCCATTGTAGCAAATTTTGCCTGTAGGGAAGAAGCTGTTATACTAGGTCTGATGGTAAGACCTAAGCCTGAGACCATCATAACTTTTTGTTTTGAGGTTCCTATGGATGCCAAAAACACCATATGTTCATTTTCTTATACATCAAACTTATGTATATGTGTTTGTATGAAAGTGTGTGTTTACTAACCAACGTTTCCTAAAATTAATCCAAAAATTAAAAATTAGATATTTTACAATAATTTGCCCACCACATTTTTCCCATAGAAATTGTCCGTATCGTTCATCTATCACTCAAAACCTACCTTATTTTACTTCAATTGAAGAGAGCACACCGTACTATTTAGACATGTCATTACTCGTCTCAAATATTTTCCCACAAGAATCACCAATGCAATATCGTCTATTTCCTGCTGATTATGTCCGGTTCAACCGATGTTTTGGAAAAAATTGTCCGGTAAAAAGATGTTACTTTCTGAGGGTATTCCGGTTTAACCGATATCTGGCCAAAAGGTGTCTGGAGGAGTCTACTTTATGTTCTAGGACCTTTCCCACCTGATGACGGGTTCAGATTCCAAATCCCAAAACGTCACTCTCGTTTTTACTACTAATAGAAAGTGTCCGCAAAAATCAAAACCAAAACTTCATTGTCCGGTGTATCGCTCGATTCTGAATCAATACTCGCACAGTAACACGACCCGAATAATCGGTATTGATAGTAGTATTATCAATAATAGTATTGATAGAGTGATGTATTGATAGTCGGTAAAGATCAAATTGATAATTACCTCAGCTCATTGTATTCATAGTCTGTGTATAGGTTGCTAGAGTAAATGCGTACGGTATGTGTGCTTGCGTGTGAGTGTGTACATATGTATGTGTATGTGTGTGTGAGGGGTTGGAATGGTGTGAGTTGGGGGGGTGGGGGGGGGCTGGGAATGGTTGCGTGTGCTTGTGATATCCAGGTTTCTAGCGGAAATTAATAAATAATGTTAAATATTCTTATCTATCGGTAACTTAATACTTGTTGTATCTTCTATATTTCCTGTTTTGTAAATAAAGTGGTGTTATTTTAGTTTTGTAAATAAAGTGGTGTTATTTCAGTTTTGTAAGTGCTGCAGTGTCTGCTTCTGAACTGATTTGGTGGGACTCATACCTCACACACAGGCAAGATATGTCTATGTGAGGTTTATTCCAATAATATTTGTAACTTGCTGTCATGTTTTTCTGGAAAATAAATATTAATTTGAATCTTCAGGCATATAGACATAACGACGTCGGTGGTGGAGCAAGCGCCGCAGCCGCAGCTGAAGGTGGGGGTGCGGCAGGGGGGGCAGCTGGTCTCCGGGGAACTCAACGTGAACCCCGGGACGCCTCTGCAGATGGAGATCTACCTGGACAAGGAGAGCGCCCCCATCTACGGACTCCTCGTCTCCTACATGCAGGTCACCGATACCAAGCAGCAGGAGGAGACCATCATCTTCAACGGGTAGGCCCTCCGCAAGGGAATCCAATCCCGGACGATATTCTCAATCCCAGGATTTCAGGATTGAAATCTTTAATCCCGGAATCCCAGGACTGATCCCAGGATTGACCCAACATAGTATTTGCCGATACAAAAATAAAAATTTAGTATATTGATTCTCATGCATACATGGTATTGTAATGTAATGCGATATAGAAAGCAGTTTTCAGTTTTTTTTTAGTTGTTAATGTGATTTTATATTTAAAAAGTTAGAGCGCAAAAAAATTGATGATATAGTCAGCCTTATCATGAAACACTGAATACAGTATTAAACATCAGCATGAAAACAGAACACGTTATCAGGATGGTCCTGTATATCCGTGAACTAACCATAAAATATTTATTCAGACATAATTTAAAGAAAGTCTTATACAAAACATGAATATAGTTACTTGACCAAATAATATTGGAAAGACTTACTTACTTATTTGGACTTGGAAAGATGTAATTAGAAAAACTAGAAGTACAGCAAAGTGGTCATTAGAGCATCGTAATGAAACTTAATTGCAATTGCATTACATTGTATCAGAAACAAGTCAAAATCTCAATGTATTTTTTTCAGAAGCTTGAAAATATTAACTGGGAACTACTTTTATACATGCTATATGACGACAAATAACTCATCAAACCATGTTTATTTGATCAAAAACAACATGTAGCTGGTTTTTCTTAGCTATAACATTGTTTTAACTGATGAGATCCTGGTAAATATTGATTTTACATGTAATGTTATAATCCTGAAAATCCCAGGATTGAATAAGCCCTAAAATCACGTGGGATCCCGGTATTGGATTCCATACCCTCTGCTGATCAGTAGATTGTTAGAAAGCCCGAGCATCGCCGCGGCTAAGCAAACCAATTTGTTGGGATTATGTGCCGTTATGGAAACAGGAGATTTCAGGGATGGGAATAATGAAACAGTCGGTCCCTTCGCATCTGATGGAAGAGAAAATTAGGAGAGGGCAGCGACGGTGCTGCTCTCTCGTGGCATTAATGGTAAACTAAGTCCTCGACACCAGCTGATCAACCCTCGACACACCCTGAGCACAACATTAGAAGATACCTCTGTTTGATTCTTCTCTGTGACAGAAGTCAGACAAATATACTCTAGAAAACTAAATATAATGGTTAATGGGAAGTCTTTGAAAGTTTTTATAAAGAATTTATTTAGAAAATAAAAAAATTTTTTTTGTTTATTTAAGAAGTTGATTTTTTTAACTTGGATTTGATCAGATGATAGCAAGATTGACAATTGAATTATTTTCATAATAATTTTAATACTGTAGTATTGAAGGATTGTTTTTATTAGAGGAATACTTTTGTATTATCAAAGTTCTTATTTTCTTAAAAAAAAATTCCTTATGAAAAATTCACTCCTACAACTCAATTTTTTAGTTGAAAAGTTTTGAACAAGAGAAAAGAGAATTCATCTAATATATGTCTGATATCAGGTGCTCGATGGATCCCTACCTGTTTGAGAACTTCAACACAGTCGACGGAGACTTCCTTACCGCCAAGTTCAGAGCTTTCAAATTCCCGGAATCAACATATGTCCAGTTCAAGGGCACTGTCAACGTGTGTTTGGATAAATGCCGAGGAGTGAGTAAAATTCTAAATTCTATGTACTAATGTTTTATTTGTGCTTAAAAATGTTACCCTCATATCATGCTCTTCAACCCTATAAGTGCCACAGAGATTACTAAACCCTTTTAGTACCATAAACAAATTAAAATATATGTTTGAAAAGTACCGGATCTTTTTTCATTACTTCATGCAAAAAGTGCCGGGTCATTGTAATGTTTAAAGAAATCACCGAAAATTCATTTATGACAATTTTTTTACAAATCTTGTTTCTTTGCTACCACAGTAGACTCCCTCTTTCCCAGACACATTTCAACCGAACATCAATTTAACCGGGCTACACTTCACGGAAGTGACAACTTTTTAACCAGACGATTTTGATCTATACATATGTTTAACCGGACGTGATGGGCAGGAAATTGTCAGTACGGTATCGATGATTCTAGTGGTAAAGATTATAGCCCACTAAACTCAAGTCTGAAATCAGAGTATTGGCTTATGCAGTAGGTATGCTTATGCTTATACAGTATAAGCATACCTACTGTATAAGCATAAGCCAATTATGTATTGGTTTATGCTTATACAGTATGCATTAGGGTTACATCTTTACATGTTTTAAGGATGTCGGATTAACCAGAAAAACCACTATCCAGAAGAGCCTCGATCCTGAGGTGTCCGGTTAAGAGGGAGTCTATTGTAAATACTTGTTTTATTTAAAACAGACAAGGAGAAATTAAAATTTTTTCCCTGTTTACTCTAAAAAAACATATTTAAGTTTTACAGTTAGGCAATTTTTATTAGTTTTATGTGAAAGTACATAAAAAACAAGAAACACCATGTGTGAAACACCAACATTTTCAGACAAATCCTGTACAACCCTTACCTGTCCCTGAGTGAATACGTTATTTTTCAAGGTTAATTTGATTTTATGGCTAGAAAGTGTTTGGAAATGAAAGAACTGAAAGAAGCAATGTTATCAGAACAAATCTACTTGGCGGGATTTTCAATAGATAGTGCCATTTTCAATGAAATGCTTGATAGAATGGCAACGAGACTTGTCTACAATGAATAACCTCGGAGTGGACATTTAGACTTCACACTCAGTCGCTGAGGTGGGGCAACGGGACAAAACTTTTGTAGTGACAAAACGTTCTTTACTTTCTGGATGACACTGGTAGGTTATACTGATCAAGCTTATTGCTAAAGATCTTATAGTTTTTGTTTGAATGTGTTTCCTCAAATGCCGAAAGTTCAACTTTAGCCCTTTTGCAAGTATATTTTGAATATCTATTCTTCGTAGGTGGAGTGCAGCAACGGCCAAGTAGGATACGGCAGAAGAAGGCGGGAAGTTCGAGACATGCCACCCGACCCCAACAAAGTTTTTGAAATTACGATCTCATCTTTTTACAAAGTCAACTACAAGGAGGAAAGTTTGTTAGACAAAGGTGAGTTCTATAAAACCCCCATAATAATTTTCAAACAGGTCCGATCAGACCTGTAGAGGAACCTGTCAAAATTGATCAGAAACCGTTCAAATCTGATCAGGTCTGGTCAGACATGATCAGACCTCATCAGGTGTAATTCGATTTGATCCTGAACCAAATCAGGTCTGATCCCAACCAGTCAAGCCTTGTGAGATTTGATGTGATCATGAACAGACCTGATGCCAACTATTCTAGTCTGATCAGGTGTGATCCTAACATGATGAGGTGTTCATTCAAACCAATCAAGTCTGATCAGGTTTGATCTCAAATTTAGGTCTGATCAGGCTTGTCTCTAACCTGAAAAGGTCTGATCCAGTATGAACAGAACTGTTTCATCTTGTATTTTACTAGGGCAATAGGTATTCCATTCCAAACACGGTAAAACATTATATTTAATTCAGAGCTATCATTTTTGATTTTGTTGCAATAATGGTTACCGATTTTGAACATTATCGGCATAAATTATGAGCAGTAGTTCAAACTTCCTTCAATAATATTGTTAAGGCGACGCTAATTATCATGCCATTATAGGAGTTGACTAGTACCATGCAGTAACGGATTTGCAGCCGCGGCCCTAAGCCCAGATTTCTGTGTGGTCCCCCTTTTTTCCTATACAGGGTGTCCAAGTTAACTGTGCCACCATTGGTATCTCACAAACTATTGGATTTAGAGAAAACTTTAAATGGAGGCTACTTTTTTAAGACATTTAAAAATACAAATTTCATTTTCTTCCAAATGGCCGCAATTTTCCTATATGACGGACAACTTTGATTTATCATATGGAACGTATTTCACGACGTCTTTGGATTCTATTCCTAATTTTAAGAACTTATTACTCTTTGATATTTTTCCCTAATATTTCCCAAGTATGAACTGTCCGTAGGGAATGTGTTAAGGTAGCGAATACAAAATCCAAACACTTAACGGTACTTATTTCAGTGCGGCTGGGGCCAGGCTCGTCGAAGGAGGAGCGAGGGGGAGGCGGCGGTCCGATGATGACGTCCAACAACGTCGACGACAACCGACAGCAGCACCTGCAGCTCGACACAGAGGAGATCCATGACGACCTGCGCTACACCGTGATCCACAACTCCGCGGGCCTCGCCGCCTCCACGACTCCGCTCCTGCTCACCGCGCTCTGCGTCCTGCTGCGGCCGTGAGACCAGAACCTGATCGGGCCAAATTTATGATATTGGTGGGAAAAATTTTAATTGTATTCTTTTATATGAAATGAAATTAACACGTTCAGCCCGACGTGAGCCACCAGTGGTACACGACTGAATTTTCAAACTGATCAAAAGGACATTGCAATAACCGGTAAACTGGCCAAAAAGACGAAACTAATCTGCCGTACTTTTAACTAAAACTTAAAAATATCCATTGATTTTACCTTGTGTATTTCTAAAATAGCTAATTTGAGTGAAATTAATAAATTTTAATAGTGTACCACCGGTGGCACATGTCGTCCGGCAGGCATACTGAAATCACTACGGCTGACGTGCCAGCCAACGTGCGCCCCCGGTGGCACACGTATGATTCACCGATAGTGCGGCAGGCGGCGAAGTAGCGAACGATACACTGTTAGTTATTGTAACCTCGATACGAGTAAAGCACTTCCTGGGTATTCTTACGCCCCTTCCGCCATTTTTGGCGTTTTTACGTCACCTTGATCTTTTCAACATTTACTTTTTTTACAAAAAAGTTCACACGTGCGCCACCCTACAATACAAGCACACTAATAATAAAACCCAGCAAAGCTCCGAAAGCGGTGTGAAAAAGCATTGAATGAAATGGGAACAGTGCGCCACCAGTGGTACACATCGGAGTATTGGAAAGTTTGCAGTGCGCCACCGGTGGCACACATCGGGATTATGGACAGTACAAAAAGTTACTGTTGACTTCCATCGGGCTGAATGTGTTAATTTGATAAAATATCCCTAGCTGTCTCAGCTCGTGATGTGTAACGTGTAAAACGTCTGTCTAAACAAGTGTCTAAATATGAAGCAGCAAGATCTAGGAGTTGGCTCGAATAAGAAGGCCAAAAAATACCTAAATACTGTTGAATATATGATTGTCATATTTGCAGATGTCAACGACTGAGACAGATTAATTGTGTTACAAATTGTCATCTAATTTTTAAAACTAAAAGGACAACCTGAAATATTTTTGAGAAAGAATCTAATGAATTGAAATGATATCTATCGCTCATTTGCTCGAGTCTTAGCATGAACGTTGTACGGTACTGTAATGAGCTGTTTAGTTGTTTTGATACTTGTTGCAAAAAACATAATATAAACTTGACTCAAAAGAGCCATGGGTTAAAAAAATATTAAGAATTAAAAATGTTTAAAAACTTAAGTGCAATGTTGTATTTTACTTGTTTAAGTGATATTGTGTAGTATGTGTTACTTAATTGTTTTGATTGAAAAATAACTATTTAATATTTAAAGGATAATTGATGGCTAGAATCCTAGAATGACTAAATGAGGAGTAAATTTATATTTGTATATTTTATAAACTTGTTTTACCTAACCACTTGCTAGATTAGAATAGCTTAACCCTCCATGATGTAACTCCTAATTGTAAGTGTTAATACTTAACCCATAACTCAATTTTGCTAAATGTTTCCATAACCTAACCAGAGTAACTTAATCAGTTCCTTTAAACAAAAAACATATTAAATTGTTATTTCCTGAAAATTTAAATTGATTACAATCTCCTTAAAGTAGAAAAAAAGAGTTCAGCTGAAAAAATTATCATAAATATGATTTAATAATTTGAACAGTCGAGTGAAAAAATAGAACGTTTGTTCGCTGTATTTTTTTTACAATCTCGTAGTTAGTACTTCTGGAATATTATATAATTGGGTTTTGCGTGTGGAGGGGCTATGGTGCTGGATTAGCCCACTATCCAGTTTTGGACTGAATAAGTTTGCAAAGAACTTGTTTCTCCTTACATAAAATAATATTAGTTTATGATTGTTGCCTTAATTGCGCTCAAGATTGTGAGGAGTCTGTTCAGAATACCACGATGATTGTGGTGTTCCAGATATGTTACCAAGCGTAAGTTGAATATTTAAGCCTCTTTCGTTTTAGTGCAGTGCATTGCAAAACAGTAGCATAAGCTGTTATGTAAAACAACTCTTCTAATTTTTAATCGTACCAATCGGTGTCCTCAAACTTTGTGACAAGGAGAGAACGCTTACCCAAAAATAGATGAGTTAATTTAAAGAACACAGATATACAGCAGGGAGTGGTGTCTCAATTGACCTTGCTGTGACTCAATCGGATTAACCACCTCTGCTCAGCAAAAGTTAAAAATTATTTTAATCGACTCAGTTTTGAATAACAATATGGGTTAATTTCCTTTTTACAGGAATCACAGGATATCCATTTCCATCCCCACTAAAATGTTCAGCTCCCAACTCTACAGACTAGTATACCATGCAGGATGGCAATGTTTTCTTTTATTATTAAACTGACCAACAGGAGGATATGTGGATTGGTTTTTCTCAAGTCATTGCTAAATGAGTCCAAGCATTACTTAGTAGAATATTCAAAACATACACCTAACCTGTGAAAACTGTTTATTCGTGCATTTTGGTGGAGATAGGAATAAAAATGCAAGGTGATTCTTGGAAAAGGGGATATATTAATAATAATTGGGTAAAAATAACCAATGTTTCGAATCTTCCCTGGAACCATTTGCTGGCAAGTATTTTTTTTAAAGATAAGCCTGCTCCTAGTCTCTAAAGTAGCATCTAATTACAAATCCTGGTTTAGACCTACAGGCTACTCAAGGATGACCAAAAAATGCACTGTACTAATTTTTAAATCTTAGAGCCTAGTGTTGTAGGAATGTGAGATTTTTACTTTTTTAATTTCTACAATAATCACTAGATTATTTGTTTATTGCTTACTTCCATCAGCTGTATTTCTTGTTTAGTCTTTGAGACAAAAATTTTCTTATTACATTATGAATTTATACATAAATTATTGTGTTGTAAATAATTGTACCGTAAACTATACATAGTGAACTGTAACTGTCATACAACACTTATTATTTATTTGTTTATAGGCTATTTTTTGGACAGCAATGTTTTGCATGTTGATAAAAAAATTTTCTCTTAGCGAAACATACTGCTGTTAGCGTATACTCTCTTCAGCGACCATACTAGTTTCAAAAATATGAAAAAATTAACCCCTGAAACTGTAATTCTACTGATGAGTTAAAGTCCATGGAGCTATGAATTAAGTTCATGATTATAATTTTTGTGATATTCAATAGTAACATGTTATTTTAAATTAATAAGATTTAAGATTTTTGTTTGAATACAGAAGTTTTTGTATCCAATAGATCCAAAAAGTTGAAGGGAGAAATTTTTTGCAAGTTTCCAAAATCATGTAAGGAATAAATTCTAACACCAGATTAAATAAATTTATATAACATGTCTTTGTAAAAATATTAAATTATAAATTTATGTGATACAATTGTATTTCAGATTTCCCTATTTCCTCTTAATGTAAGCTGGAATTTTTTTTTAATACTTTAGTGTAATATTTTGCACTCAAATGCAATTTGTATAAACCCTCTTTATTAAATTAGAAAGTATTAAAATTTCAAGCTGATCATTATTATATTATCTTTTCTTACCTTTTGACATTGCTCATTAGTTTTAATGCCTTATCTTTGCTACGTGCTAACTAGTCTGCTAACATTGTAGCCTTTTCTTGTAGTTGTGTAATCTTAAATATAACTATGAAAAATTTTGTGGTCAAGTCCTTTTTCCCTTGTTGGCTCTAAAAACATTAACCTGCATTTACGAGAATTAGTTCTCATCCATACAAATAAATTCATGGTCTTCTAACATGCCATGTTTATGATACAGTAAGCAATCTTTTAACCAGGTTGCTTAAAACTATGGCCATACCAAACACGAACCATTGATTATCCAATTACGTGCTGTAGAGCCATGGCCCATTACTTTTTTTGGTCCATTATTGGTGTTCATAGGCCAATATATAGTTTCTTATGTTATCTTGAAGTTTCAAAACATTTTGTCAATACTGGCAAGTTATGTTTTTGTTTTGTAAAATGTTATTCGTAATAACTTGCCTATACTTGAAGTTTTTAAATGGTTTGAGAATTAGCCTACATCAACTATATTATTTTATATTAGATAAACTGTCAAAATCATCCCTTATTTAAACTTCTTAAGTACCTAACTCAGTACAATATTATTTTTTCATGTATTTTTCCAAAGAATCAACTTCATATCAAATTTATTAAGCCTCCCTTTATGAGGTCAATTTGTTAAATGGTATCATGTCTATTGAATGTTGATATGCAGACTTCGATTGAATAAAATACAGTAAAAACATATAGCTGGAAACTGGCAATTGATTATAAAAGTACTTCTGTTTTATTTTGTTAATAACATTAGAAACCCATGAAGGGGGGATATTTAATATCCAATGTTAGATATAACTTTCAAATTCTTTTCATTAGTCAATCGATTTTTTGGTGATTTGACTTGCATGGTTCATGTTTCCAGTCAGAAATAAGATAAAACATTTTCAGAATTTGAAGGAAATACTCAAGAGCTGTTTTTGAGATAATTTGTGCAATTAAGCATAAAAAATCAAATAACACACATAATAGTATAAACCTGTAACAATGTATGTAAAGTAAAGTATGATTTGTCTTCAAATTCACTGGTTTATTGTTAAGGCACAGTTATTGTTTCTTTATATCGCTCACCGGATGATGACATGAACAATTTTATCCAACGTTTAGAGCAGTTCTTGGTTATTCTTATGTAGTAATAAGAAATTAATTGTTTGTGGTTATTTCAATATTCATCTTGAAATAGAGTTGATGGGGAAAGAAATTTTACTGATTAATTAATTAGTATACAAATCTATTACCGAATTGATTTGGAATCTATTACAACCAATTTTGATTCATGGAACTATAAAACATCTGTTGTGATCCCTATGATAGCTGACCACTGTGCAGTGGCTATGGACGTTAATGGTGGCCTGCCTTCAAGTAGAAAAGCCCCTCCCTCTTGGTATACTGAGAACTGTTTCTTAATTAGGCCTATAAAGGCCCGTTTTCACGATGCCAGCTGAAGAGCCAACCAGCACAAGACAGTCCAATAGCAAAAATCTATTTGCAGCAAGTGCACGTTTCAGCCGTGACGACACATTGCCAAAAATAACTATAAATAACTATTAGATCAATTTATAGTTAATATTTAAATATTCATCAATAAAGATTAGGTAAGATGTGTACATACGCTGAAAGTACGTTTTCGGCATTGGACTGTCTCATGCCGATTGCCCCTTCAGTTGGCATCGTGAAACGGTCCTTAAGAGAGGATAGGCTGCCACTATTAAGACCACTCAAAGCCATTGACCGAGAAAATGATGTCAGTTAAGCAAAATGTAAATGACTGCTTTGATTTTTCTTCCCCTCATATTCCGTATTATATAAATGGGTTCATCACAAGAAAAATGAAAAACAAAATTAAGCGTGATGCACCAGGCTTTTGGAGTAAATCACACAAACCTGTCATGATAACGGTAAATTCTCAAGGGTATTTAATTAAAGCATCTCGTGATGTGTTGAAATTTGGTAAGTATTTATATTCCTTGTTTTTGGCTAACAAGAATAAGTCCACATTTTCATCAAACAACTGCATATCACAAGCTATTATGCATTTCAAAAACATTGTGTTTAGTGGCTATCCTATGAATGCAGACTGGCATGGATTCCCGTCAATCTATCAAGATAAAATAAATTGGAAGTCCATTTTATATAATAGTTTGTTTTTCTAATGCAAAATGAAATATCCCCGTTGCAGCAGACCTGCACACTCAGCAAATTTAAAATGTAAAATAACATGTTTCAATCCATGACATGTGAAATGACATGTTTTTGTTAGCTCTGAAATAATAACATGGAAAATGAGTACGCAGGTTTGCTGCCACAAAAAATGGACATATTGGGGATTTTAGACTAATATACATTAGATCTCATCTAGATGAAGCAACAAACAAGTTTCATTAAGAAATATTGTGATATAAGCGAGATATAGCATTTGACTTATTTCCTATAAGGTTAACATTGGGACAACGTACTGTGTTTACCACTTTTAATATCTCGGTATCAATGGACATAGAGCTATGATTGAAAATACTAAATCGTTTGTTTTGTGTTTGTTGTGTTGGTCAAGAAAGTGATCAAGATAAAAAAGCAGGAGAAACAAACGGTGCATCAAAGGACCCAGCTACAAAGAATACAAAAAAATTCAGGAACCTTTCCTAAAAAAACAAAAATCAATTTATAAAAATGAACACTGAAGATTTTATTTGCGAAATAGAAAAATACCCATGTAACGAAAAATATATTGATGGTAACAACTGAGTGATTTGGTGGTGGGGCGGTGCCAATGCGGTGTCTTGGCTGTGTGAGAGATGCTAAACTGCTTCTCGGACACTTCCAGGACGCAGGCGGGACATCGGCGGCCCAGCCACTTGGGACGCAAAGTGTCCGTGTATAATACGGGCCTTACAGTTCTGGGGCCATGTCATGAAAAATCTGAGTCATCTTCAAATCAGAGACAAATCGGTCCCTGGTCAGTTCTGTCTGTGACAAATCAGTACGAATTCAGAAAGGAAAGAGTCGACGATGGCCTAAGAAATACTCTAAAATCTGATAATACTTTACCCAACTAGAAAGTAAAATAGAATAGGGAGGTTTTAAAATATTTAATTGACGTAACATATTTCGAGGCCATAACGAAAAACGTGAGTCTTTAAATAGAGGAAAATATATTGAAACTTTAAATTTATTAAAAAGAGAAGACCCTGTATCGAATGGGCATTTAGAATCGGCCACAACTTTACAAGGCACTTGCAGCGATATACAAAATAAACTTATTAGTGAAATCATTGACATAGTGAGTGAAACAATTATCCAATTATAACAATGACTATAACCACGAGTTTGAGAGATAATGAATGTGTGAGGGGGGGTGGGATTGTAGGCCTACTTCTACTCTAGCCACTCCTTGTGCTCGTACGCTGACAGTGATGACCAGGCAAAAATGTCACTCGTCGCCACTGTATGTTATAAAAAGTTTTGAAGTTTGTGGTGTTTTGAATTAATAATAAAAGAAATGTAATTTATCAAAATGCTTGCAATTTTTCTAACAACATATTTTTACATATATAACATATACTATATACAGATATAAGCGAATAGATGGCCTAATGACATACAAGCTAGCATGTTTTGTTTACTCTTAGGTATTGATCTTTTAAACAATTACATTACTCTTGGTCAATCACTGTACACTCAAGCCTAGTTTACATAAGCATTTAGAAGTGGTGTAATTTTAACGCGAACGTTGTAGTCCTGCCGCTCTAGTAAACTTAAAATCAACAGAATCCTCGAAGGTCATACGTTATTTCAATCATATGGTTAATTTATAACAGGAAGCAAACAGCAAAAACCACTTATTTTCATGAATCTGCATTTTACTAATGATATGGTACGGATGATTGTATTTAATCTAATTTTACAACAAAGGTTTACACACAGGTGTAGTCTAGAAGACCGCATCGGTTGATTTTTTGCACATGTATTTATTTGCATCAGTTTACTGTAGCTAAACTTCTATAACTGAAATGGTACTGAGGCTTACATGTGCCACTGAAGCTTTCTAAAGTAATGCATCACTGCAGGTGACAGGTAGTAGTATCACTAATTTATAAAAACGACAAATGTTACCGTAAATATTAGTGTCTCGCCACTAATATATAAAACAAATAAATGTTAGTGTGAATATTAGTGTCTCTCCACCAATCGTGGAATGTCATTAGAGGTTCACACGGTGAATTTTTTTGCACCACTTATATGCCAGTTAAAAGTAACACCACTTCTACATGCTAGCGTAAACCTAACTTTAATGCTCTGTAATTCTCAGCATACATCAGATGCAGTCAAAACAGTTAATGAGAACATGACACAAGACACAATAAACAAACTAGAATATTTATTACATTTTACACATATCTCCTATGTAAATTAAAACATTGGTGAAACACAAATGCAAAGACAAGCTCAGCAAACTTTAACAATAACTGAGCAACATATAATAACTTGATAGCACAACCATGGACTTTGTAAGGTGACTAAAACTTAAAATTAAATATGTTTAAAATTTGTAGAAAAAACTATTTAAGTTTTGATATATATTCTAACCATTTAACTGCCAGACAAAAATTACTGAGGAGGAAATAAATAGGTAGCCCGCAAGCTTAGCAATGTTGATCATAGCCAATAGGATGGATACTGTAATCTATTCTGGCCAAGAAAAGGATAACGATTGTCACTTACGGCCGCGACTTTGCTTTAGAATCATCACTTACAAGCAGCGTTTATGCAGTATGATTGCTAATTTTACCTGGAACGCTTTGCAGTTGTCATTTATAGCAACGATCACGCAGTGTGATTGCAAATTTTAACTGATTTGTGCTTTGCAATCGTCACTAACCAAATTATTTTTAAGTAGATGTTGGGAATAGTGGAACTATAATATAAAGGGATACCCACAGAATGATTTGATACCTGAATTAGAATTCAATTTGGGGGGGAGAGGGGGTGATATGCGATAAAGCAGGGATTTTTTTGGATTTATGTTACCGTATGTATTTTCATGTTTTAGCAGATCACGTTTTATTTGACTGGTGTCAGAAAAATCCTTTAATAGTCTGAGAGAATTTTTAAATGTATGTTTTGTAAATGACAGTTTGGATTTTAGAATTCTTAATACATAGTTGACTAGGCCGATGTAGCATATTTTGGTGCGGCCCAGTGCGATACCCAGGAGGTCTTTCCAAATGGTTTTAAGTGCTAAAAACCACTATGGTTCCGGTAACCAGTATGGTTATGGTATGGAGTTATTATGGTTTTAAGTGCTAAAAGGCTTTTAGTGTTTAGGTGGTGTTTGCTGTCACTCATGGAACGTTTTTGAATTGGTCAGAGTGGATAACGTATGTTAGGTGGCAAATTGCCGATGCCTGGGGAGACTTTTTGAATTGTTTGAAAATTGGATTAAATTTGATTTATTCAAATCAAAAATTAACTATTAATTATATCAAATCAATTGTTAATTAATTATATGCCTTTTTTAGTGGCATACCGTATTACATTATTCTTTAGGAAGGATTTGCAGACTACCACCCTCAAAACCTAAGGGCGGAAAATATATTGATATATGGGATTTTTGTTGAATTACTAAGATTAACATGGCCTAGAATGCAGACCTTAAGCAGCAGTCTGACTGTTAACGCTTGTAAGTTAGCACCAGTTGGTTAATTTAGTTTTGGCATGCAACTGCTGCACCCATTTTGTGGTAGTCACCTGACTCCTTGATTACTAAAAAAATCTATTATTTTAGGTTTCAGTAGCGAAATTTATTGTAAACCAGAGCCTATAACATAGAACTCCTCATTGACTCCTTCTGTGAACTGGTAAGCATTTTTTCTATTTCAAAAAATCATGGGTAAGAGTTAACAATGATACTAGCCCACTGTTGTCTATTGAGGTTTTACTGTAGATTATTTAATTTAAAATATGATAACGCTTTCAAAATAACAATGGTAGTAGTGAAGAGGAAGATGTTGACAAAGTATGGTAGTGAGGGTTTCAGTGGTGATAATTAACTTGGCAGGTAAATGGTTAAGCGAGCTATTTCTCACATGCAAAATTTAGTTGACCAGTATCCCAAAAGCTGCATTTCTAAATATATTTCAATTCATGTTCATTTTTACTTAAGATTATTAACATTTCACTGGATGTAGATAAAAAACGTCTAACTTAAAAATATATTTACACATATACTGTATCTACATACAATACAGTAAATATCCACCATTTGTGTACATTTACAGTCTTGTATCTAGATACAGCATAAGTGTAAATATATTTATAAGTGTTGTTAGACGGTTTTCATTTAAATCCAGTGAATACAACAACATATCATGCTAATCAAGAAGTTATTTATTGATATTTGTTTGTGTTTAATTCTTTTTATCTGCCAACCAGTTGAAACCTGCTATTTTGAGAAATGTTACAGCTACAAATAAGAAATTATGATCTTTTACAAAATATTATGTCCAGACCAGACTTAAAAACTAGGACAAAACAACTAATAAATATCAGTCAGTTACATTTAAGATTATGTTCTAGGCACAATGGCATAAACGTTTTTCTAAAACCTTATGAACTCAGTAAGAATATGAAATATTTGATGACAACTCGAACCGTTTTGGCCAACTTAAACGAGAAATTAATTGTTTATAGATTGTTTGTTGACCAAAACTGAAAAAAAAAACACTTCTGAAGGAAATATCACAGTGGCGGTTTTGACTGAACTGAGTTTATGACCTCCAGAAATTAGGGTTCATCTGTAGTCTTCTTTCAAAGTTCTGATACCAATTTTGCACCACAGGTAGAGGAACAACGTAAGTAGACCCTTGCAGTGTGGAGAAAGAAGCCACATAGTTGGCAAAGTTTTCCAGCATTTTTTGGGTAAACTCGAGGAACTTGGACGCTTCGTTGGGCTTGCTGGCCTCCAACAGAGCCATCTGTTGCTGAACCACATCCAGCGGCTCCACTGATATCCCGATCTGAGCGTTGTGCGAGATCGCCTGCTGGCCAAACTGCAGAAACCCATTCTGCTCCTCCACCTTCTTCTTTAATCCGCTTATTTTAAACACACAAGAAGGTTTCTCATTCGAAATAAATCCCAACAGCTGCCAGTTCGGAGGTGCGTTCGGATCAGGAAAGCTGAAGAATACTGAAACAAATAAGTACCAGTAATTGAGTTTAAAAATAAGACATCGCTCGAGGATTCTCATGAAAATCAAACTTTTTAAATATTTTTCCAATATAGGAGAGTTTTTACATTTTGTAAAAATAAATAAAGTTCACCTCGGATTATCCAAATTAATGTGGCAGAACACCGATCCGGATAACAAAAAGTCCGGATAATCCGAGGTCATTACGATCACATAACCCCCCTGCTAAATTGATGCTGCAAACAGCGTATCA
This sequence comes from Flexamia atlantica, assembly GCA_035578135.1. Classification (NCBI taxonomy): domain Eukaryota; kingdom Metazoa; phylum Arthropoda; class Insecta; order Hemiptera; family Cicadellidae; genus Flexamia; species Flexamia atlantica. The sequence goes on along the minus strand of JAQJVK010000007.1, from coordinate 50,570,713 downwards.
AGAATGTACAACATATTAGTCTTTCAAGCTTGTTCCGCGTACCATTTTTCTAACTACACGCTCGATTCTTCTTCCAGTCACTTACTGTATTTGTCCCAACACCCAGTTCCTTGGCTCATCTTTATCTGATCCTCCCGCATCAAGTCTTTTGACAGCATTCAGTTTCTGTTCTAAAGTTAAAACCACTATTTTCCTTTTCCAACCACTCATTTTGAAACCCAATATCAGTTCACACAAAGAGTTCACAACTATAAACACATCAAGTGGCAGCAATTAACTGAAGGGGTCCCCCGTAAAACGTTCTAAACGACAAAAACCTAGTTTCAAGTAATCAAGCGTTGAAAGTTGAATTCTAAAATTTGTGTTTTTTTCAAGGTTAGAACTTATAATCATGTATAATTTTTTAAGACCCAATTTATAACATCATAATATAGCCTTATATTGAATTTTTACTCGAAATTAAGCTTTTTACATCATTTTACGTGAGTTTTTGGGGGTAATAACGTACTAAATGACTGGCGTTTGGAACGTTCTCTGACGGACTGCTCTCCTGCTTTAAAAAGAAAACATCAGGGATTGTAGTAATATCAATATAAATAAAAATAAAACCGAATATAAAACAGTTTTATTGATATAGATGTACAAAAATGTAATGTTGTTACATAACGTGATACGTCATTTCGCAAAAATTTATCCAAATGTGGTGCTTAAAACGTTATTCTACCCACTACTTTTGGGGGCAATTTCCAGGCCTTGGCTTCTTAGTTTTTGAAATATAGGGTAATCCAACTTTTCTATATTCCTTTCTGGAATTACCCTTCCACTTTCCAATATTTTCTTCAGGTGTTTTATTTTTATTTACGTGATTTTAGTCGTGGGGCGACAACGCGCCGCCCGGCGGGGAGTCCATCTTTCAGCGAATAGAACGTTATTCCCCAAAAAGTCTGTGCAGTCCCGCGAAGTACGCCAACTTTGACAGACGAAATCAGGGCTGCCAACTCAAATTTTTCAAAACAAAATATACCACAGTGTAGTTCGTGTCCTAGAGAACCTTTTTCACTGAATATCTCCGATTTTGAAATTTTGTCTCTTAGAACGTTTTACGGGGGACCCCTTCAACTAACTAGCAAAATTGCCGTAGGCTTTGCTGATTACTAATTGTGCCGCAAATAGCAAAAAAAATACTTTCGCAATAATTGCAATAAGGCTGTAATGTACTGTTTAGGCAATGTGACTCCTTCAATTATTGTGATTCCAAATGCGTATAGTAATGTATTGCAATTGCATTATACTTTAAGAAGGCTCATTTCACTCGTGAACTCGCCAAAATCACGTTTTTGGCGTGATTTTAATTTTTTAATTTCTCAGATGGACCAGTCCCAATAATTTGGGATCCGGATAATGTGGGGTTCGGATAATTTGAGGTGTACTATACATAAAATAAATTAAGCATCTGGGTAATTATTATGTCGAGTTTTATTCTCGGTGCAGCAGTCCTTCCCAGCGAATTTAAAATTCATAAATAAATCATTTAGATGGAGCCTCGAATCAAGTAAAATGAACATATACCCAAAAATGAGCATACAATTTTCTCAATGAGAATAACATGGGAAATGAATATGCAGGTTTGCTGCCATGGAAATATGACATTGAGAGATTTTTTTAATGATCCAGTAGATATTAACTAGATGAAGTCATATACCACGTTTTATTCAGATATGTTGAAAAATAAGCAAGATATATATAGAATTTTATTTCCCATGAGGTTAATATAAGGACGATGTACTGTGTTTACCAGTAGCAATATGTCGGTGACCAATGGACACAGAGCAATGATTCAAGATATTAAATTATTTGTTTTCTCAATCTGAATTCAATGATCCAAACCAATAAAAATACAAAAAAACCTACAGTATTTTTGGATGGGTTTATAGGGCTTAGATCTTACTATGCCACCTAGAGTAACAGCTTCTACTCTATAGTGGAAATTGGCTAAAAATTTAGGGTTTTAGAGTGTAATCCACTAGATCTCAACTAGATGAAGCCAAGTGATAGTTTCATTATGATGTGTAAAAGAAGTGAGATGTACAATTTTATAAGGCTAGCACTGGGGCAACATGCTGTTTACCACTACTTTCTATTTTCAGTTGGCTCAACAGTAGGCTACTCACTCAGTCCTGCTGTGCCGGTGGGAAAAGGCACTTGCCCTGTGAGGAACACTGCGAGGTGGTTGACATTGTCGGCATCTTGAATCACTGTCAGAAACTGCCGCTCTCCGACTTGCTGAAAGTTGGTTTCAACCTACGAAGCAGAGGAAACTAAGCAAATGATTTAACTTAAAGTAAAATTACTGTGGATAATGCTTTACATAATCACAAAGAATCACTTGCAGTTTTGTTCTTTGTTTGATGTATTTCTAAGCCAGTGGCATTTTTTAACTTTTTTTTAAGAGAATGGTGGCCTCTTTTTCACCTTGTCTTTGCCCCGTCCACATAGACTATTGATCTATGCGTGGACGTTATCGCAAAGGCAAGGAGTGAGCCGGTACAGTACAAGGGTGAACAGTACTGCTTAAAGTATGCGATATGCCCAAGTCTCGAACCTGCGACGCTTTGAGGCCATAGTTCCGAGGCCGAGTGCGCAACCAACTGCGCCACTAACTCGCTAAACCGTTTTGAACAGGAATGGTCAAAACCTCAGTCTTGTTACCATCTACAGCAACCTTTAGTTAGACAGCATAATTAATTCATAGCCCAATGATAAATGGCAACTGGGCCCAGCTTCGATCCCTGTCATGATTTGAACCAGTAACCCTCAGGTTATGAGGTGAGTACTTTATCCATTCGGCTATACGGTAGACTCCCCCTTATCTGGACACATCGGGACCGAGGCCCTTCCGGATAGAGCTGTCCAGTTAAACAGATGTTCCCTAAAACATGTTAATTTATACCTCTGATTCATTCTGTAAAAGTCAATACTCTGTTATGAATATGATTAAGGCTTACCTTACGATCCAAGATTGTTATTGGTAATCTAGCTTTCAGTGCCGAGGCATTACCATCTGCAATAATGTGCATGTGTCCACTTAAAGTAATTTTTATTACTCGTGATGAAGTCTCAATCAAGAGATAACAAAATAGTTCATATCAATTAGCTTAGCCGGGAAATAAAGGACTGTTGATAATACTTCTGCATTCAAACCTAGGTCTCCACAACAACAAAGCTAGACTGTAAGATAAGCCTTAATTACATTCATAATGATTGAAACAATTTATAGACAATTTCTCCAAACCAATACTCTGATTTAGACTTGTTTACTGGTCTGGATTTTTCCCCACAAAAATCATCGATACAGTATTGTTCATTTTCCGCCCATCATGGATGGTTTGACCGATGAGTTGATAAAAAAACTGTACGCTTAAAAGATGCCACTTCCGTGGTGCAGGGCCGGCGACAGGGGTTGGAGGGACGGTGGGGGGGGGGGGGAATGCACAGAGGCCCGGATCCACAAGAGATTAGTAATAAAGGGGGCCTGGATTGACACGAGGTTAGTAAAAAAAAAAGGTCGTCAGGGGCCCATGCCTCTCAATTACACAGCGGCCCGAAAATCCTGTCTACGGGCCTGCCATGGATTATAGTCAGATTAAACCAATGTCTGGTTAAAAGGTGTCCGGATAAGAAGGAGTCCACTCTACAGTCAATTAATGCAGAATTAAAATTTAAGGTGAATAATGATGCCACAAAACCCTTCTAAAAAAGTGATCTTACATAGTTGTATATGTGGCTAGTACAGTTTGGACTCCAGTGGAATCAATGTTAAATTCCTGAATTCTGGGTAGGACCGCGTAATGCTGTCGAAGATTTCCGCCGACGTTTCGGAGACATTGCAGTATTCCATCTTCAGGGCGATAACGTAGTCGCGCACAACACAAACTACTTTATTACTGGTGGAGCAGTCCGCGGATGGTATCTTTATCCTGAAGATGGAATACTGCGATGTCTCCGAAACGTCGGTGGAAATTTTCGACAGTATTACGCGGTCCTACCCAGAAGTCAGGAATTTAACATCGAGTGAAAATGACCGTAGAAGCCTACATTCCTCCAGTGGAATCAAATTCAAATTCAAATTCAAAATCATTTTATTTCCGATAGATACAGCTTGTTACAAACATGAAGCGTAATAAACTTAAAAATAAAAATAAAATGGTACAGTAACAAGTATATTTTATTTGTTCATTTTCCTAGGGAAATGTACCCACATGGGCCAAAGCCTGTGAGTGGGTGCGAGTCGTTATGCATTGTTTTGGATTAAAAAAATTAAAAAATAAAAAATTTGCAATAGGAAAAAAAGTATTGCTATTTAAAAATATATAAAATTTTATTCAAGTATTCGGAGATAGAAAAAAAAACATTCAATTTACAGAAAATAATGTAGAATTACTTTTAGACTAGGAGAAAGGCTGGCTGGCTGGCTGATAAGTCCATTATTGTCAAGTTCAGTATTGTCAGGGTCAAGGTCGGGCAGTCCTGTAGCCAGAGGAGATTATGAGTTCAGCACCTTCCCTTCCGATTTCAGATAACCATTGATTTAAGTGTGCTTTGTACATGCTAATCGAGCCTTCAAAACTTTTTATTGGTGCAGGAATATTTCTGAATAAAATATGAGCTGTATAAAAAGAATTGGTTGTTGAAAAAGATTTATGGAGCTGGATTGTTTGTATTCCTATATTTCTTGAATGACGTGTAAAATGTTCATGTGTAGTTGGATTAAAAATAAACTGTGAATTTTTCCAAATAAAAATTAAAAGGGTTTTTATATACAACTGTCTGATATTTAAAACGTTAAAAATATTAAATAGTTCGTTGGTTGGGAACCGCCTTCCTTGGCCCAGAGCAGCTTTAAGAATTGATTTTTGGACAATTTGTAACGGTTCTAAAATAGTCTTCGATCCCCCACCCCATGCAATTATTCCGGATAAAAATAATGATTGACAATATGCATAGTATGCTTGTTTTAGTTCAAAGATGTTCAAAACCTCGCTAAGTCGCCTAAAACCATATATGAGCCTTCTTATCTTGACTTTTAAATAATCTAAATGGTCTGACCATTTCATGCGTTTATCAAACATAACACCCAAGTATTTGTAAGAATCCACACTTTCAATTTTGCCACAATCACATCGGTAGTTCAAATTATTTCCGCATGAATGAATTGAGATGTGGTTAAAATGTGGGTCAGATCTTGAAGATAAAGAAATTGGCATAAATTTTGTTTTTGAGGCATTTAATGAAAGTTTATTTTGATCGAACCACTTTTTCATGATTGACAAATCCTGCTCTGCATTATTTTTAACTTCTTCCCAGTTCCTACCCTCAGACAAAATTGCTGCATCATCGGCAAAGAGAAATAGTTTTCCTGATATGTTCACCTTCGATAGATTATTTATGTATACTAAGAAAAGAATAGGCCCCATTGTAATTCCTTGAATAACGCCGTAATCTATGCTAACCTCAGTACTATCGATTCCACAAATATTTACAAACTGTTTTCTATTAGACAAAAAACTCTGGAACCAATGAAGAGCGGCCCCTTTGCAGCCAATCAATTCCAGTTTTCTTATTAATTTTTGCCTATCTACCGAATCAAACGCTTTAGCGAGGTCAAGAAATGTGATTAAAGATTTATTTTTGCTATTAAAGTTCTCATTAATTTGCTTTGTAATAAAAAATAGAGCATCAGTTATATTTTTGTCTTTACTAAATCCAAATTGTGATTCTGTTAAAATATGTTGGTTGAATAAGTATTTGGTAAATTGATCTTTGATTATTTTCTCAAGTACCTTAGAAAAAACACTAAGCATGAAGGTGGGTCTAAAATTTGTCATGTCTTGAACGTCATTAGATTTATATAATGGGATGACTTTAGCAATTTTGAAAGCCTGAGGAAAGATCCCTGTTATAATACTAGTGTTATAAATATGATGCAAGGGAGTAATCAGATACTGAATGTTACTTTTAAGAAGGGAGGCACTGACTCTATCAAACCCAGACGCTGAACTGCCCCTTAAACTGTTGACATAGTGAAGTACTTCAGTCTCAATTACAGTGTTCCATAACAAAGTCAGTAGTTGTCTGAAAGTCTTCGTCGTTAATGACAGGCTCACCTCTACTATCAATTTTCACTGCTAAATTTGCTCCTACTTTTGAAAAATACTCATTGAACTCGTTTGTATATTTATTGATAGGAAATGACTCTTTCTTTGTTTCTCTCCCAGATATTTCATTTACTGTCTTCCAAAACATTTTAGGATCACCATTATTTTTTAGAATTATATCTTTATAATAGTTAATTTTTGAAAACTTTATTAATTGATTTAATCTATTCCTAAAATCTTTAAAATAATTTTTTAGAAGTGTATTAAAGGGTTGTTTTTTTTAACATTTTACTTAACTTGTCCCTTTTTCTGATTGATGTAAGAAGGCCTAATGTTATCCATGGTTTAATTTTTTTCTTTTTAGCTGATAATTTAGGAAAACATTTAGTTGAACATTTTAAGACATTGTCAATTGTAGAATAAAAATTCTGGGTGCTCCTGTCAACATCGTGCTCCTGTGTAACAGTAGACCAGTTCTGAGTCTTAAGCTGTGTAGTGAAAATTTCTTTGTCAATATAAGTTCTTTGAAGTGTGTCAGATGTAGCAGTGTCCATCACAATATCTAATTTGATTTCCAATGTAGTGCTGTAATGGTCAGTGATGTGAGTGTGGATGACTCCAGCCTTTGTATAATCACTAAAAGTATCAACAAAAATGTTATCAATGCAAGTCTGGCTGTCTTCTGTCACTCGAGATGCAATATTTACACAGCTAGTGAACCCCGCCCCAATCAAAGTATTTAAGTATAAGTCTACATGTCTATTGTGGCTGTCTAGTATGTCTATATTGAAGTCCCCAACAAGTATATAATTTTTATTCTTTTGTTTGGAATTGTAGAAATACTCCAGTTCTTGAATAAACAAATCTTTACCAGCTTCATGTGTACGATAACCAGCAAGAATACTAAAATTTTTGTTTTGAAATTGAAATTCTAAATTCAAACAGGTTACGTCCCCTAAAATGACCTCTTTAGACAAAACAGACAAATTTCCATTTGTATACACTAGAGTACGGTCATTCCTGTTTTGCTGTCGAGTAGTCCTGTGAGTGTCGTATCCATCCAGTTCCAGTCCAGCCGTCTCACTATCAAGCCAAGTTTCAGAAGGAACAATAATGTCAAATTTTATTTTACTATATTCTAAGGAGGCAAAAAGATTATCAGAATTTTTGTAGAAGCTTCTTATATTCATATGAAATATTTTAACGAGCCTTCTTTAGAAAGCATGTTTTCAGAAAACTGATCTATTCCCGAATACTCCTCGCATACTATAGGATTCTCAGCAACAAAATCAGAAAAAATCATTTTATGAGGAAAAGAAAACTATTGCAAATTTAAGATTTTTAGAATGTGGAAAGATGTGCCACTGGAAAAAGTTTTGAAGCCTAACCTGCGTCCTGTACAATGTACAAATTCTCGTACCCATTACATGTTTTATGCTTTATCAATGTTGCTTTCAACTTGACAAAAAATTCAACAAAAAACCAATGGAAAACAGTAATTAAATTTAAGAAATAAAGTAGAAAAAAAACTTGATAACCAAAAGAGAAAAAAAACAGTTTGTAATTCATATGCAGTTAATGTACAGCTTTTATTATTCAGTATTTCAAGAATATCTATTTTAAAGTTTCTGTTGGTGTTATTTTTTATAATTATTAATAATGCTCTCTTAGATTTTCTCAATGAACTTTTCCTTAAAACATACTTTTTTATATTAAATGGAGAAAAAAAATCAATACAGTCATAATTGATTATTTATGTATCTACCATTTATCCTATGTAACAATATTAACCTTATTCAATTAACTATTTACTGACAAAAGAATAAAACACCACAGGCATTGGTTTTGTAAGATTTTAAAAGACAAACAATTAGACAAATGATAGAAAAAATAAATTCCTTCTATATCTTGAAATAGACTGCACTGTATCAACATTCTCTGATAAATAATAGTGATAATTATATAAGGATTTCCCTATACTTACTTTTTTTATTTTTATTTATTCATTATTTGTTACATCATTTACATTTCACATGCATAGCATACGTAAATATATAACACGTCAATCGCCTAAAATAGATGAAAATACAATAATCTTAAAAGCTAAACAAAATTTTAGAATAAAACTAAAGATGTTGTTAAGAATAAAAATTGCAGTTCCTGAAACCAACAAAAACGACCCAATGACACCAGTATTTAGACCAATAAAAAACCTAATTAAAACTTTGAATAAATTCCTCTAGGTTATAGGGACAAATTTGAAGTAAGATATTTTTAAGTTGGTTCTAAATCCTTTGACGCTGTTTATGCAAGTTATTTCATTTGGCAAAATGTTAAAAATCTTTATACCACTGTAAAAAGGTCCTCGCTCAAGCATTGTGAGGTGGTGACAAGGAAATTGAAATTTATTTTTATGACGTGTGTTATGATTATGTTTGAAATTTTGATCCAGAAAAGCATGTTCATTCTTTTTTATGAAAACTAGTAGTTCTAGAATATAAAGGGCTGGAAAAGTCAATAATCCTAAACGTTTAAATAGAGGTTTGCATGAATGTCTACTATCAACATCTGCTAAAATCCTTATGGCTCGTTTCTGTAGAACAAAAATTTTTTGACTGTGAGCAGAGTTCCCCCAAAAAATAATACCATAGAGAAGAATAGATTGAAAATACTCATGATAAACTATTATTGATGTATTTAAGTCTGAACTTCTTTTTATTATTGATAAAGCAAACAGAACTTTACTGAGTTTATTATGCAGAAATGAAATATGGTTTGTCCATTTAAGATCGTCCTGAATATATAGTCCAAGAAACTTTAATAATAATAATAATAATAATAATAATATTAATAACAATAAATCTTTTTTATTGTCATCTCAATTTTTACAAATCATTGACCAAGTCAAGCTTATTGCTTAAAACTTAAGCTATGTCAGTAAGGCTATTACATAATAAATAAAAAAGTTACTGTAAATATTACAATGACAAATATTTGATAATAAAAGGAAAACAATGTTAATACAAGGATAATAATAATCCCTACTACTTATTTTCTTAAAAATAAAAAAACTAAAATTCAATATTCTTATAGCTAAAAAATTCATTTAAACTGTAAAATGGGTTTATAAGTAGCCAGTTGAAAAGTTTATTTTGGAAACTCCTCATAGAGTAGCAGTCAATGTTTTTTTTCAATTTATTAAATATTTTTAATGATATTACGGTATGACTATTTTGTGTTTTTGTCAACCGGCAGAAATTAATTTTGGATTTGGATTTATTCCTTGTGTTATGGTCGTGATCAAAAGGGCTTATAAGATCAGGGTTTTTTAGAGCGTAATTTACTGTATCAAAGATGTACAAGTTTATTATGGTTTGAATCTTGAAGTTAATAAAAAGAGGTCTACAGTGTGATAAAGGCACGGTTTTATACAGGATTCTTAAAAGTTTTTTTTGAAGTATGAGAATATCCTCTACTCTTGAGCAGTTTCCAAAGAGAAATAAACCGTATCTGAAAATAGATTCAAAATAAGCGAAATACGCTGTCCTTAGGTAACTATGAGGTATATTGTCACTCAGTTTACTTAGAAGGTAGATTACTCGTGAAAGCCTTGTGCATAAATAATCTATACGTTGAGCCCAGCTCAGTTGGTCATCAATAAATATTCCTAAGAATTTAACTGATTTTGAAAGGTCATGAATTTGAAAGTGGTTGTCAATAGGTTTAAGAGAAAAGATCATGTTTTGGGTTTTATCTTGATTTAGCAAAAGGCCATTAGTTTTAAACCAATTAGATGCGTCTGTTAAAGTATCATTTGCTATAGCTACAAGATCGCCCAAATCTTTTGTAGAGTTAAGGAAAGTTGTATCATCTGCATAAAGTATTGTATTTGAATTAACTGATTGAGGGAGGTCATTAACATAAACTAGAAAAAGCAGAGGTCCTAGAACTGACCCTTGTGGGACTCCCCAATTGACCTTTAACTCTTTGGACCAGGTATCATTAACTCGGACCAGTTGCCTAAGGTTTAGAAGGTAAGATTCAAAAAAATTTAGTGAAGGACCATGGAAACCATAGTAACGTAATTTTTCTGCAAGAATGGTACTGTCTACGCAATCAAAAGCCTTGCTCAGGTCACAGAAGGTGGCCTGAGCATATGATTTGTTTTCAAAAGATACATGTACTTGTCTGACCAAGGCATCCAGAGCATTCAATGTGGATTTCCCTCGTCTAAAACCATATTGATTAGAATTTAGTAAATTTTGTTGCTCAAAGAAAAAAATAAACCTGTTCATAAACTAAGATTTCGATTAATTTACCTAACACTGGAATGACAGAAATTGGACGATAACTTTTTGGCTGATCTTTGGGTCCTTTTTTATAAACAGGACATACACGAGATAACTTTAATTGATCGGGGAACACACCCGTTTGCAGGAGTCCATTTATGCACAGAGCCAGAGGTTCAGCTATACTCAATCCTATTTTTTTGAGGAAATTATTTGACATATCATAGAAGTCAGTACTTTCAGATGAACTCATACTCTTAGCAGCATTTAAAACATCATTTACTGATACAGTTGACCAACTAAATTGGGCCAAGCTTACATTGATATTCTTATCCATATAGGTAGTAAAAGGTTGGTTTGTATTACACTTAATCCCAGTCTTAATCTCAACAACAGAGTCGATGAAGTATTGATTGAAAGAGTTAGGGCAAATTTTGTGATCATTTTTTTGGACTTAACATTATTTGTTTTTATTATATCCCAAGCGGCTTTGCACTTGTTTTTGCTTGATTCTATATATTTAACATTATTACGTTTTTTTGCTTCATTTACAGCCGTTCTATATTGAGACTTAAGTTTGTTGTGTTCAAGCTTTAGGTCCAAATTGTTGTTACATTTCATTAAACCATTCAAAAATATTAATCTTTTTTTCATACCTGCCAAGTCGCTAGTGTACCAAACATGTTTTTTTCAATACCTTGTTATTGCTCTTATTGTTATTACTATTATTAATAGTTTTAGTTACTTTAAAGTAGTTTATAGCGTGAATCAGTTTATCAAATAATTTTGTAAACAGTTGATCAGGGTTCAGGTTATCCAGATTTAAACAGAAAAGAGACCAATCATAAGAATCTAAGTATGATACTAGTTCTGGAATTTTCCTTTTAGGTAAGATGAGTTTTACATGAGAATCACAAAAAGAAGGGGCAGAATAAACAGATTTACATCAGAAACCGTCTCAACTACTTCCCCATTACTCAAGGTTACCTGCGAGATGTCATTTTTGAAATGAGAATTGGTTTTAAAACTAATAAAATTGGTTTTGGAAACATTAAGGCTTAGGCCGTTACAGCTAAACCAATCTGTAAGATTTGAAATGGTGGACATAATCTTATTGGACAAATCTACTGTGTTGTTTGATTGTATTAGTGCCGAGGTATTATCTGCAAATAGTGTAAAATTACCATCTAAACTAAATGGAAGATCGTTTATATATAGCAGAAATAAAAAAGGACCTAATTTTGAACCCTGAGGAACCCCTCTTTCAACCTTAAGCCAGTCTGAAAAACAATTTAACCCATTAGGCAAAGAAATTTTGACTTTTTGATATCTATTTTTCAAATATGTTTCAAACCAGGAAATAGAAATTTTGTCGAACCCATAGTGTTTGAGTTTTGAGATCATAATATCATGAATGACACAATCAAATGCCTTAGATAGATCACAGAAGACACCAGCTGCCTTCCGTGATCCATCCAAGGCTTCAAGAGCTGTATTAATATAATTAAAAATTGCGTCACCTGTTGACTTTTGCTTTCTAAAACCATACTGATTTAAGCTCAGATATTTTTCAAAATAACCTCTACATTGTACCAAAACAACCTCTTCAAAAACCTTAGACAATGTAGGGAGCAAAGCCACCGGTCGATAATTTGTTGGTTCAGTCCTGTTACCATTTTTGAATAAAGGACAGATCACAGCATATTTCAACTTTTCCGGGAAACAGCCAGTTAATAATGACAATTAATAACATGTGTTAGGGGCCTGAGCAAAATATAGGCTGCTTTCTTAATAACTAAAGTTGGCATTTCATCCCAGCCGACAGAAGACTTGTTAGGTAACTTATTTATTATATTAAAAACTTCCCTCTCAGTTACGGAGCGGAGTGAAAAGGAGTCTTGAGATGAGGTAGCTACATTTTTTAAATAATTTAAGGACATAATGCTGCACGAGTTTAAAGATAAATCAGATGTAACACTGCAGAAAAACTTGTTAAAACAGTTAGCAATGGCTTTATGGTCTGTAATTTTGTTATTATTTACACAAAGTAAATTACAATACTTAGTTTCTGGTAGTCTTCCAAGCTCATTCTGCACAACCTTCCATGTTCCCTTCATAATATTTTTTTAATCTTTTATAATTTTATTGTTATGAGTTTGTTTTGCTTTTTTTATTGCCCTTTTTACTTGTTTTTGTTTTTCCTTGTTTGTGCACCTCTAAATAGAATGTCAACTAACAACAGATTTCAGATTAAAAAGGGTTCCCTTAAATTAAAATATCTCAACTTGAAAACAATAGTAGAATGAAATAAAAATATAACTTATTTTTCTATTTATGGGATTGACGTTGAAACCATGGATTTTAAGACATAGTACAACATTGTTAAACTTATTTAAACAAGTCTGAAATGAAAAAGTAAATTCTTTTTGTAAACAAAACCACATTGTTTCATGAATAACTATAATATTTTGCACGTAAATATATCTTGTTAATATCTTGTGCAAGTTGGATATGTACGAAAGTTATAAAAGATTATTCAAGATTATTTAAATCGACTCTTAACCAATTTAATATTGAAAACTTAACTACTATTACTATATTGTTTCTGTTAACAGCTTTGAAATAATTAATTCAAGAATATTTTAATTGATTTTTTACAAATTTAATTTTGAAAAACTTAACTACTGTTTTGCTACTGATAACGTTTATAAAAATAATATTTCAGTTAATTTTTAATGGACACAACCATATATAACTTTACCATAACCAACAAATTTCTTAAGTAATCTGTATACTGTAGTAAAATCTTTAATGAAATTGTTATAATTGACACATAATTGTTAAATAAATTGTGCACTAGGCTAATTGCCTCTAATAATTGATCGGTGAAGTTGGTCAAAAACAAGAATTAATTATTATTAGTTGGGTGAAAGAAATCAATCAACAAATTTACATTTTTTACAAATTAAATATTTTTCTAAAAGAAATCCCGAATTTGTTTTGTGGTGGAAATAGACAAATAATAAAATGTTGCAATGTTTGAATGTGATTAGATTCTTAAAAGAAGCTTACTTAGTTGATTATTCTGTCCAAATCTTCAATAGAGTTTATTCTAATGGCCGGTCCACCCTGGACCTTCCGCACTATCACTTTGGCGTTGACCACCCAAGCGAAGACCAGCTTCCCTGCGCGAACCTGAAGCCTTGCCTTGCTGAGGAGCATTTTGGTGTAACCGGTCAAATGTTCATTGATGAACACTGGGACATCTCGAAGCGACGAATGGACCTCTGCTGCGCTGATTTTCATCTTTACTGCCTTTGCCGCTGTTAACCAAGCCTCTTTAGTGTGCCTGGGGATGAACTTTACTATTATTGATGGGTGAGGCTTCTGTGTGGATCCCTGAAGCCTATGAGCTATGCAGATGTCCTCCTCCTTAAAATGGACTCCCAAGACCTGTGCGATGCTCCGCAGGATATCGTACACATTTTCATTTGTGGTAAGCGGTACTCCTACTATTTCAATGTTGTTACATCGTGTATATTGCTGAAGGTCACGAACCTGTTGCTGCAGACCCTGAATTTCAGTTGCCATCTCTTCGTTGTATTTCTTCATTCTATTATAGTTATCTTTAAGTTCTTTACCGTCAGCTTGAATAGCATCGACTCTAGCATTTATTTGCTGCAAATCTTCTGATAATTTATCAATTGAAGATTTCACTCCAGCAAATCTCTGGTCCATTTTTTTATCCAAACTATTAATGGCTTTTAGAATGGAATGTTTGTCCTCACTGACATCAGAGTCACTGCCAGTGTAATTTCCAGATAAAGAATCACTAGTAGTACATACCTTGCATTGCCATTTTGACTTGTCTTTTACACGTTGATACTTCCTACCACCACCTTTAGTACACCCTGCATGATATGAAAGTGAACATGCACTACACTTAGCTTGGTCACTGGAGTTCACATTTTGTTTACACTTTGCACACTGAATATCATTAGCAGGCTCTTCATTTCACACTGTTTTAGTCTATCTTATAAAGACTCGTACATTGAAATGTAATAACATCCGGAAAAGCAGATGACATGTGGGTATTTAGGAAACTGGCGAAAAATACGGTGAGTTTTATCACACAAACTTGACTGGACTGGACTGGACTGGCAGTGCATTCAGGCAGGTGCCCAATACATTTAACTTCATATTATAGCAGCAATTGGTCACTTCCATTTAAAATATGTAAAAGGAAGTGAAGAGACCAGATTTTTACATAATGCTGAAGCTTGCTATGAGACGACACTGAGTATTAAAGGCAACTTTATTTCGAGCGTTTTTCATGATAACATGTTTAAAGAAACTCAAGTCACAACTATAAACTAAATACAAGCAAAAAATAAACATTAGGCATACATTTATCCAATTAAACAAGGACATTGTTGCATATATATTTTTTTAAAGCCCTCAAACTTTCCAGCTCTTGACTCATCCCAAATGAGTTCAGGAGCTTTGGGGCAAAGTAAGAGAAACCACCCTTGTCGAACTCACAGCGCACACGAGGCATCTCCAGCATGTTGTCCTGCCTGGTGAGGGGACCACACCTCAGAGCAGGTTTTAATTTTCTCTGATGCAGGGCTTGTAGCGGTTCTTGAGGTTGAAAAAAATAAAAAAATACCTCTAAAAACGAAAACTAAAGTAACTAAAATATGAAAAAATAACCTTTTGTAAACAAAAAATGTTGCTAAAAATTAGAAGACCGGCGTTATAATTGGGGATAATACATTCTTAACCTTAGTAAAAAAGAAAATCTTGACAGACTAATCACAAATCTGCCTAGATTTGACGGCGAGACTTGGTTTTCACGCGACGAGACTTGGTTTTTACGCAATGTAGGATGACGAGATTCGTCTGCCGCGATGCTGCTCTGAGAGCGTCTGACAGACAAATAGTGTGATTATAATGGTCCCATTCTGAAATTTTTATGGTGTACTCACAAAATAATGCCTTAAAACTTATCAAAATTTTAAAGAAATCAAAAAACACCAACTCAAAAATTTTTCAAAAACATTTTTTTGAGTTTTATCTTACCAAAAAGATTTTTTTTGCCCAAAGTGTTCAAGTTGGGTATCAACTTAAAGCCCATGATACCCTCTTTAAAATGAGCTATCTCTTAGCTCTCTAGTACTAATAGAACTTTAGTTATGGCAGATTTTAGATTTAGGCGCAGTTAAAAATTGGGACATTTTGTGATTTTTGAAAATTGATAACTAAAAAACTATGAGAAAGAATTTTTTTCAAAATTATATTTGTGTTCAGGATGTTCAAAAGTATAGATAAACAAAGTTTCAACTAAATCTAAAATGGTCAGGTTGAGTGCCTTGTTGGTTTGACATGGAATGATCAACAAGGATAATTCAAAAAGCACTAGTACTCCACCAGTGTATAGTAATGTTGTCTACATTGGTACTATTTAGTGCTAGAGTCTTTTATGTTCAGTGAAAGATGAGGCTCAATGCAAACAGTCAATCTAACCCCAACAGGATTCCACTTGTGATTGGAACTACTGAATCGGATAGAAACAAACAATTCGTTCGTTTATTGCGCGTCAACCAATTCATCCAATGGTTGTTCTAATTTTCATCCAGATGAACCATCCATTCATTAGCATGCAAATCATCTGATCTATAATTCTGAATATTATTCATTCTGTTTTTAATCAACTGTAAAACTATTCATCCCATATTTTCAATAGTTTGATTACCACGAGTTACTTGTTTAGACTTCTCAAAAATTGTTCTTTAGGCTAATGAATGGTAAAAAAATCTGAGTAGGCCTATTTGCACCATGGATAAAAAATCCTGTCTTTCTACGTTTACACCAATAAGTTATCTGATGATAAGGAGGTAACAGGTAATAGGATAGGTACCTTGTTAAATTAGGGTACCTGAACCTAAATACAAAATGTTCAAGGTATTGAACAAATTTATTCATCCATTTGCAGATGAATCATCTGCTAACCGCTCAACAGTGAATGAATGAATGAAAAGTAGGCCTACTTTCAATTCTTATCTGAATAGATACGCCACAAAACCAATGAAAACTATCCATTGGAATCAGACTCACGAACAGATGGTTTATCCATCCATCCACTAGTCTGATAGCTCCTCCCGTTTCCGCATGCAGCGCGGGCAAATGAGCTCCCCACCCCATGAGAAAACCATCGGATGAATCATCATCTGAAAGCTATGGGATGAAAGAAAACCCATAAGATGAACCATCAGATGGTTGGAATCAGTCTTTCGTCCTAACACAAGATTCCACTAAGAATACACAAATTCAGTTAGGCCACAGGCCTAGTCCTACTCTTTTGACTATTTTAATTAGGGACACTAGGTAAGACTATATGTCAGTTTTTTTGACAGATAAAATATGTGCTCCAGAATATAACTGGTATTATAGCAATGTAAACAGATTATACATAATTTCTTACCATTCTTCCAACAACTAGAATTCCAAACATGTTTGTTGAACCCATGGCCATGTTTTGAGTTGAGTCTGTTTTTTGTTTTCGTACCATAGGAATCGTAGGATAAAAATAAACCAAAACCAAGTTGTACTGGAGTGAAAAGAGAAGCCAAGATAATATGACGGCGCTGAAGGACTATATAAAATATATTTTTAATTTGTCTTAGAAAAAAATCCTAGTTATGACATAAAAGTTAGATCACGGGAAAATTTAATTCACCTTGTAGGAAAACATCATAATTCTGAGAGTCAGAGCGCGGGAAACTTATTTCACCTCGAAGATACTACAGTGGCCTATTTCAAAACGGGTTTTAACTTACAGGTACTAGCTAAAAATTACATAAACCAAGTTACTAAAAACCCGAAACCAAGTTACTAAAAACCCGCTTATAATATTGCATTTTCTCGGGCAATACGAAATCTTAGTAGTACGAATTTTATAATCAATATTATTAATTTACCAACATCGTTTTGAAATAGGGTCTTATGGTGGGAGTCCACTATCGTCTAATAAGGGCGAAGTTCACCTGCCCTTGCCCAAAGCATGGCATAGATTAAAGTTAGGTTATTAAAGATAGTTGTTCATCTTGCATCTCAAAGCTTTGAGGATTGTGTCGTTTTAATTTGTTTTGTTAGGTCGTATTGGCTGCTGACTATTAAGTCACAACTTGGGCTTGGACCCAGAAATGCAGAAAAAATAATAGAATAATAAAATATCTGACAGACACATAACTTACACTTAAAACTAGACAAGATACAAACTCAGCCTACCTAACAAGGTAAGAAACCAACCCTAGGTAATGTTTCAGCGTTTCAATCTAAATATTTCATTGCCAATCATTGTTTGAATTTAAGTGCCATTTTTACCCACCCTGTAATGAACTTTCTTTGCTATTACTTTTTCACTCAGTCCTCAGCTCCAGACTTTTCACTGGGTTTTGAAAGGGTTCTAGCATTGACTGTACTCTGGATCTCCACCATACATTTATTAACATACTACATACAACTATGTACAACAATTTCCACACAAGGAGGCTTGATGCCTTAGCGCCTCTGTGGTGACCTTCTTGGCGGTGCTCTCCTGGACCACACAGTGCTTTCCTGGTGTCCCTCTCGGATGCCCCCTTGAAAGGTCCCTTGTAACGGTTGGTCTTTCGTCCTTGACCCTGAAGACCCACGGTCCTGTTTCCAATCCCTTTGAAGTGCTGGGCGGCCCTCGACTGGCCCAATACGCAGCAGCTTCTCTTCCTACGGCCTTGTGTCTGCCCTGCTCCTCTGCTGGATCCAGACTGCCTCTGTCACATAATCACGGTTACTATATATCTTAAGACGGTGTGGTGGGGGGGTTATCCCCTCCACCACGGTTTCATGGTCCCGGGAGGCAACCCATTCGGCCTCCGGGGACTTAATGCTATGGCTCAGCGCGCCTTCCAGTGGCACCGGACTCAACGTGCCCAGGTGCTAGGTGCTGCGGCTCAACACGCCAAACAGTGGCACCGAGCTCAACGCACCCAGCTCCGGGGTGCTGCGGCTCAACACGCCAAGCAGCGGCACCGAGCTCAACGCGCCCAGGTACGGGGTGCAGGGGCTCAACGCGCCTACCAGCGGCACCGGACTCAACGCGCCTAGGTGCAAACCCCACCGGTGGCCAACTGGCGGGGTTGGGCCCGAAGGCCCAACTCACTGGTGGCTCCCGCGAGGGGGGTATATATATGGGCAGCAAAGGTGCTCGGAGGGTGGGGAAAGTGCTCAGTACAAGACCCCCGGCGAAAGTACTGGGCACTTTTCCCTCGGCACTTTCCCTCAGTACTTTCCCCCCCCCGGGGAATTCGCTGAGTACTTTTGTCCCCTACTGACCCCTAAATACTTGGGGGAGAACACTTTGTGACAACCCTCAGTTTAAGTCAGGGCCGGATTTAGAACTCAGTGGTGCGGGCCAGAGTTACCAAATGTCCGTTTTTAGGAGGACATGTCCTGCTTTTAAACCACTGTCCTTCGTTCTTCCTGACTTAGTCGATCACATTGTGGCCGACAAAAACAAAGCCTCTCGTCACATCTGGCCTTTTGTTGTGGCCACAAAATCTGTCGTTTCTGCAGCAGCTGACAGGCATATTTCTCGGTAATTCACGACCGACAAGTCTCTTGCGCTTTTGGGTATCTACTGACAACATTGCGGCCGGGAAATATGTTGTTTATTCCGCAGCCAGCAAATCTGCCGGTCACATCGCGGCTGACAAATCGCGGTTGTTTGTACCAAAAGCAAAAACTATCGGTAATAATACCGCGGCTGGCAAGTCTCTCGGTCTCATTGCGGTCGGTAAATCTTTCTATTGCGGCCGGTAAATTTGTCGGTCGTACCACTAGCCTTTTGTTGTGGCCAGAAAATCAGAGATAGTGCTTAGTTATTCTATTTAAAAGCTGCATTGTTGATTTCGCTGGTCGGGTTTTTGTCTAATAGTATGGAAGGAAAGGTAAGGCGAAAGTTGGAAATTTCATATGTGAAATCTAGGGTATACCACACTTTAGGCTTACAGTGGCTGGCAAATTTTTCGGTCGTAGTATGACAATAGCAAACAACTCTTGGCTAGGCTAGGCTCGTGGCCTGCGAACATCGGTTGTATCGCTGCCGGTAAATCTCTCGGACATTTCGTGGCTTTCATCAAAACTCAGCGTCTAACACATTTTCAAGGGAAGGGGGGTTAAAATTGAGCTAAGGAGCAAAGGTCTGAAAATCTGCCCCCCCCCCCCCCCCATCAAAATGCTGAAATTATTCCCATGAATATTATTATCCTGTTATGTTGCCTAACTCATGTCCAGTTCTGCAAGCTCTATTAGCCTATTGGGTAAAAATATAGCCTAAATGAGGTGTCAGTTACTTTATTTCCCTTTTGATTGGTCAAAGTTAATTTTTGTCCTAGCTGCAGGTTGTATGTTTCCGGACCCCACACGTCAAAATTTGTTTGCATTTTTGACTGATACAACCTGAATACTATTATTATTTTCTTCTCTACTCATCTTTTCTCTACAGACCCCTTCCCCCACCCGCACTTCGAGGACTTTGCAGCCGACAAAGAGGCGCTGTGCGCAACCGTAGCTGGTCTGCATTCGACGATGTTTTATCTTTTGAGCCGTCTGCTATTTAACTGCTGAAATTACGTTGTTTATGTTTCACGTTCAATCGGGATATCAATTGATTAATTATTTTTTTATTCTTAGTCAAAGTTTATTGAGTACCTAACTACGTTAATTCCTGGATTCTAAAGAAATAATTTTGATATATGTTTGTGTAGTGCGGGCCCCTAGGCGCGCGCCTATGGTGCCTATGCTTAAATCCGGCCCTGGTTTAAGTTACTATAATTGAATAAATCAATTTTATGTGTTTCCTGGATTCTAAAGAAATAATTTTGATATATGTTTGTGTGGCGCAGGCCCTCTTGTGGTGCGGGCCCCTAGGCGCGCGCCTATGGCGCCTATGCTTAAATCCGGCCCTGGTTTAAGTTACTATAATTGAATAAATCAATTTTATGTGTTTCCTGGATTCTAAAGAAATAATTTTGATATATGTTTGTGTGGTGCGGGCCCCTAGGCGCGCGCCTATGGTGCCTATGCTTAAATCCGGCCCTGGTTTAAGTTACTATAATTGAATAAATCAATTTTATGTGTTTCCTGGATTCTAAAGAAATAATTTTGATATATATTTGTGTGGCGTAGGCCCTCTAGTGGTGCGGGCCCCTAGGCGCGCGCCTATGGCGCCTATGCTTAAATCCGGCCCTGGTTTAAGTTACTATAATTGAATAAATCAATTTTATGTGTTTGCTAGATGTAGGCCTATTATTATCAGTCCTAGGCCTAAGGGAAAACAATCTCACACAACTTGTTATACCTACCTGTATTATATTTTGATTTGGATTTACCTACCTGTATTATAACCCCCGTACCTGTATTATACTTATTACAGGCCTATTATGCAACCTGTCTTTATGGGACCATGGAAAACGTACTAGGCTACAGTAGAACTTCACCAATTCGAACCTCTACAAGTAATTTGAAAAAAACTACAGATCCGCAGAAGGTGCACGCTTTGCCTCACTACCTAGGGGACTTAATGGGAATGGGGGTATTGGGTGGGGAACTATCAATAGTCAACACCTCATACAAACTATATACTTAGCGATATTCACAATCAATATTTCACTGATTTACTTCACATTACTATCTAGGGGATTCGGTGGGAACCGGGGGTGTAGGGTGGGGAACAGTCGATTAACGACTTGGCCTGGCTGCAAATTTTCCACATTGGGAATTTGACTACAAATTTCCTTTCTCTTAAAGTTTGGCCACTGCTGCAGCCGCGGTGCCCAAGGCGCCACAAAAGGTTGCAGCAGTCGGCCAATGGTGACGCCCACGGAACTGATAGGGCATCACCAAAACGGGTTTGGTACCAGCAAATAAACGGGCACTAGTAAAAGTAATTAATTTTTTCACATAATTATTTGCTATTTCGGGCGCGACGTTATCGATCGTGGAATTATGGCAGAGGAAACAAAGCGCTACACATTACAGAGCCAGTGCAGTGTCACCCAATAACTGTCCTGAATTGATATATTAGTATGTACAATCGATAGAACTATCGATATATGGGACCTATTCGATTGTGGGCTTTCGATAGTTAGTTCCCCAACCGATGACCCCGGTTCGCACCAAAGCCCCAAGATAGTGGGTGGTTCCACCTTCTGTGGAACTCGTACCTTGAAAACCTCTATCCTAATTGCTATAAAGGTCATCCAGAAAGTAATGGATGTTTTGTCGCTAAATCTAACCCTGTGGCCCCATCACCGCAACTGAGTGTGCGGTCTAAAGGTCCACTCCCGAAGCCAAGTCTCGTTGCTGACCGATCACGCATATCAATTTTACAGCCTTTCAAAGTGTTAAAGAGGAGAAAAAAGTGATCCTGAGTCTATTGCGAGGCCCTATGATAACTTGACATGCGATACAAAACATGCGACATGGATAAATCCATTTGCAGGCTAGGGTGTTGCTGATCCATGCTCCCGTGGCGCTGCGGTAGCGGCGCCCGCTCCACACAGCAGCAGCAACTTTTCAGAACTTTGCTGCCACAAGTGAGACTTTTTGGACAATCCCTGTATAACCCTCACCTGGCCTTACGTTTACGTCCCTAAGGGTAAAAAAATGCAAATTACAATCAGTTAACTCATTGTTTACCACAATGCTTTAGCGGTGATTGTGAACAAGTCTATGAGGCACGTTTATTAAGTAAGTATCATTTATGGATTGAAAATGGTGGGAGGGGTAGGAAAAGAGGCGTTGGGGCACTGGCATTAGGGAGATAGTCTCGTTAGGAGTCTGTTACATCTGGTGGTCTATCAAGCTTTAGCTTAAAACAAAAAGGCCGGCTCCGCCACACGAAAAACGATTGTACTAAACAAGAAGTACGTTATTATTCTTTGTATTTGAGTGAAAAAAGTAATGCTGTGGATATCAATAGAATTGTGTTGTTTTTGGAAAAAAATAATGAGCAACAATTACAGTACGATAATAGTTCTGTTTGCTGAAAGAAAACCATGAGATTGTCAGGCTGGCAATTTAAGGGAGAGTAATTTAGTTCTTTGTATTCCTAACCAAAAATAAATGACTAATGGGAGTCAAACCATTTGATTGATCTAACATAAAAACTTATTTTCAGAGATTCAACAGTATTAAATTGGCCTAATAGGGTTTGTTTCAAAACGTCCAGATTCGCTACAAAATCTTTCCAATCTAGACTAAACTAACCAAATCTAACCTAATCCAACCCACCCAAAACTAACCTAAGCTCATTGTGACCGAAAACTGAAAAACCAACCTAACTTAACCAATCCAACCTAGATGTTCTGTACCTGGACGTTTGGATTGTTCACGTTTAATAGTGTTCTCTTGTCTCAATAAAAAAAATACGCTGAAAGTTATAGAGATTATGAATCTTTATAGTATTCTTATAATATTTTATAGAACTGACACAAATCTTTAGTCGTTCTTATAAGATTCCAATCGTTTAAAAATTGCAGTTCCAAGAATGGTATTTTATCACTAATTTACTATATAAGTAACTTCCCCTCGTATTGTTGCTTTTTCATCAACCAAAGCATCGTACGTGGTCGGTACCTCCAGTAATAAGACTAACCTCCTTGGCTTCTGTCTACTGGAAGTTACTGGAACCACCAGTCACGTAACGTTACTGGAAAAATTTCGTTTTGGAGAAACTCCCTTGCCAAAAAAAGAAGTTGTCTGCTCATTTCTTCCCCTCTCTTAGCTAGCAGGGTGGGTATGAGGCCAACCGGCACTTTAATCAACTAAAAAAAATTCATAATTTAATTTAGTAAAAATTCTGTTTTTAATTTTGATGTAAACTCTAATTTGTACAATTTAGGCTGGGCCACTTGGGCCATTCTCCAAGTCATTTGATCACTTTGCAAGTTGTGCCATCTTACAGGAATGCACTGATAGGAGGTGGACATTTCTCAAGCAAAAAAAAGGTTTGGCTTAGCTTATTAAAAAAAATATATATTGTCTCTTTTTTTAGGTGCGGGCAACACATCACATAGCCGCAGAGCAGAACAAGTTAGAAGATACCATTCACAGAAATAATTGAATTGGATAAACCATATTACCCTTATGGAGTTTGATGACACAAGAACAACAAACATCGTATTCAAAGATTTGTAAGTTATTTTATAAAAAGATAATAATTGCAATAAGCAAATAGTTGGAAGAGAGAGAACATTTATTTGCTTAAAAAATGGCTGTCAATGAGCTTAATAAATTCAAACAATTCTTTCTTGTAGTATAAACACACTTAGCATCTCATTAAAGGATTTCCAAAACTCTATTGCATAATGCAGCATGGTATAGTAATAGAGGAGCCATCCATAAATTACCTAACGTTAAAGTAAGCATTTTTAGACCCCCCTCCCCTCCTTGTAACGGAACTGTAACGATGACACTAATCCCCCAAAAAATTAGATAACGCAGTGCCATTACTCCCCTCCCCAATTTATCTTATTCTAAAAATCGTAATATATAGCAAAAGACAAATCTAAACTCGAAGGAAGCAAATAATTTATTTATATAACAAATTCAAATATTTCATAAAATCTTAATGTATAGGGCCTAACATCACATCATATTGCACACAGTAAAATTAAAGAAATTTAAAAAATAAATATTATCTTCACTTGTCCTCCCATTGAGTGGTCTTGTGGTCAGTCACTGTCACTATTGGCACTGTGGGTGACTCCGTTCCGTTCTGGGGTTTTTTGTTAATTGTTACGATCTTCACATTTTAGGTTATTTTATGAAGATGTGCGGTTTGTGTGAGATCTACAGAAAATAATAAGTAAGGTTTGAACTACTGGAAGTATTCAAAGTTGATACAGTCCTCACTAGGTACCGAGGGGGAGTTGCAGTGAATTAATCTTCCTTTAGTTTCATCCGTTACATGCGGAAAGGTTATTGCCGTTGAATTACAAAATGTTTCACAGCAGTAGCTTTGGCATCGTACGACACAATCACCCAACTGTAGGGAGAGGAGACCAAGAAGGTTATACCGTGAATTTCCCAACCCTACCATTCAAATTTTACAATTAATAAGTGCCTCAGTATCAACAGTTACTAAATTTGCAGGTTTGTAAAAAAAGATATTTGGTCTGGAGAGTTGGGAATTTTGTTTTCTGCATATTAAGTCACGGATGCACTGAAGCAGACAACATAATGAATTCACTCTTGTAATTAGAAACTGTGTAACTATTAGGCTCTACCATTGCATAGTAGCCTTATGGGAGAATTATCAAGAACTACAATGCTATCCATCACTGGATTGACCTTATACATAATTTACAATTGTTGAAATACATGTCTAAAAGTTAAGAATGCTTTAAGTGGGATTGGCATTGGAAGGGGGGAAGGTTTATTTGGGACAGCGATCTCTATAATACAACTGGATCGCGCGCTGTGTGCTGTGTTTTCGGTCCGGCCGCTCGGCTCTCCCCCCACCGCTAACGGGTGAACCGCGCCGCTGCAGCCATTTACTTTACACGGGACTACCGTGTTCGCGCTCACAAAAACCGCTATATCTTCGCTCGTAGTTGCTTGATTTTTAATTAACTTACACAGTTGCAATCGGTATTAAATTGTGGAGATTATGATATAGATTTTATATCAAAATAATTATGTTATAAACCGTATTCGGCAGACATTTTTGTATGTTGAATGAAAGCTGCTATCTTCGCTAACATTTTATTGATTTAATTTAGTTTAGGCATTTATTCTGGTTCGAGTTTGAAGTTATAAAATTATGTTTTTAATTTTAATGGAAATATAAATTATTTTTCAAAGAAAATACATATGGCAAGCGTGCATGAATGTGGTGATTGAATATATTTATTTGGTTGTAATATTAAATTAAATGTGGGCTAAAAGGCTTGGAAAAGGCCATCAAATTAAGCATAAAATACACTAATAAAATCATTTACTCACAAAAATAATACTTTCATAACCTAAGTAATCGAATAATGGTTTTATGTGTTCTTAAACAATACTAACTTGTGCAGTTTTTGCCGAAGGCCAGCCGACCTTGGGTTTTTGTTGTGTTCTCAGTTTTGATTGGTGGTGTAGATTTATAAAAAAAAAACAAATACCCTATCATTTTGATCATTTTTACTTTATTTTGGGTGTCTCCCAGCTGCGCTAAATCTTATGGCCTTTAAAAACCCTTAAAACATTTATTTTAAAAACATTTACAAACTAGTATTTAAAAAATTAATAATGTGTCTTACAATATTACGACAATAGACCTTGATAACTAAATTCCTGCATGTCAATTCAATAGTAGAGCGATTCCCATTTTAGGCATATAGTATGTCTTTAGAAACCAACTAAACGACATTGCGACAATATTGGCAATATTGGTTTTGTTTATTTCTAGTGTTGATAACACTAGAAATAAACAAAACCTAAAATGTACCAAAGGCAGAAGTTTAGTTGAATCATGATTTTAGATTTATTTTATACCTAAAATACTAGTGTATTATTAATAAAGCAAAATTACTTACCAATAAAATTATAACGACTTGATTTATCATTATTAGAACAGTTGTACACCGCGAAATATTTCGGCCTGATGACTTGGGCATATTTTGTAATCACAACATACAGCCAAAACCAACAGAACTGAATTTCAGAAGGTGGACGAAGGATTAATAAAGGGTGGGGTTAGAAACAGACAAGTCGAGACCATCGAAGTATATTTACATCGATAGTAGAGACTTGAATTACCTCCTTTGAGTGATTTTTTTTTACCCACTTGCTACGCGCGGGCTGATATTTGTAAACATCTCTTTCTATATACGTACAGCAGATCGGGACAAAATCTACTCTTTGTTCTACTCATATGAATGCATTAGGCCCATGCAATAATTGTTTTATAGCGTGAAAGTTTCAGTTGAACTGGTAATATTTCACAAACAAAAAACTAGAGAAACTACCAAGTCACTTATTTTTAAATTGTGAATCAACAAAGTTAATTCAGTTTATATCAATGAAAACACGGTAGCCCCGTATGAAGTGTACAGGCCGCGCGGCGAGGCTCACCCGTTAGGGCGGCCGGACCGAAATGAGCCTTGTTCTGGGCATTACAGCGCGCGATCCAGTTGTATTATAGAGATCGCTGATTTGGGATGGGAAGGCCTCGTAAACCTATTCTTGCCCCAGTTCTCGCACTTGCTAAGACCGGCACTGAGCTTACAGAAGGAAGGGATTAGCAGGATGGGTAAGGTAATGGTAAGTCAGCCTTGCCTCTAAAGGAGCGGAGAAGCATTCCCAGGGCCGCCGACAGACATTTTGAGGCCCGGGGCAAAGTTTGGGAGTGAGGCCCCTTAATACAAAAATCGTAAATAAAAATAACTTTATCTGTTGAAAAGCTAAATTTTTAGAATCTGCTGATTACAAAATTGTTTATCTAATAATGTTGATTTTTTTAATTTCTTAATCTGTTCAATACAAAACAACTTCATCACAGGTCTGTACAAAACTTTTGATTTATGAATTTGAAAATT
The DNA here is from genome assembly GCA_035578135.1 of Flexamia atlantica. NCBI lineage: Eukaryota > Metazoa > Arthropoda > Insecta > Hemiptera > Cicadellidae > Flexamia > Flexamia atlantica. The sequence goes on along the minus strand of JAQJVK010000007.1, from coordinate 50,543,641 downwards.
CAGAACATAACAAACAGTAAAATTTGGTACAATCCTTTTAATACGACTACTGAATAAAACATAACTTTGGATTAAAAGCACTAGACTAAAAAATGTATGATCCAATAAGCCAGTACTAGGGTGTAAAAAGGATTTAATAAACAGTTTTATGTTACTATACAAAATTATTCACGGACTACCAAACTACTCTAAACCACTACCTTTACTTGTTTTTCTTCTGTTGTCCCAACTCCCATAACGCCTGTGGACGTCACCAGGAGACCATTTTGCTGATTGTATCCTAGCCGAAGACTATTACCATTGGGTAAAAATATAGTCTAAATCGAAGGTTATCAATGTTACCATAACCATAACTACTCTCTAATTGGCTAAGATAAATTCGCTAAGATACTTAATTGTGCCAGCTTGAAGCTTCAGATGAGCGCATTCTTTCGGTCTGCTGATGGCATCACGGTCTGCTTACATTTTCATATGAGGAAATCTGTATTTATTTAGACCTTGATTCATACGTAGCTAAACTCAAAATCAGAGGAGAAACGAAGCTGAAGTTGTTAATCACTGGAAAAAATTCATTTCAAGTCTTGAGACGTAAATGTTATTACTATTAAAATATACACAATTTAGTTAAAGCTAGGAATCCTTTTCCTTGGTCCATCGTACTGCCCTGCTAAGCCAAATGGTCGTATCTACATGAAACACCAAAATGAGAAAACCTCACTCAAAGTTTGCCAACACATTTTTCTTGTTTACTCAAATTTGGTTGGCCATAGAGATTTGATGTTGATTGATTATTTGAGGATTTTATCTCTAGTTTATATTAGGTCAATTGATTTCCATGTAAATTTATGATTTCTCATTTTTTTATTCAGTTACGTCTTTGCCAATAAGGATTTCAGAAGCCAAAAAGCAGTAAGTGTATGTGTAGATACTGCTTTCTGCTCTAGTACATGTCACTTGCGGCCTTTTGCTTTAGTACTTTCTGTCTTGCTAAGCCAAATGGCCGTAACTACATGAAACAACTAAGTATTTCAGAAGCCAAAAAGCAGTAACTGCTAGCTGTTACGTCTTTCTGGCTTATTAGGCTATATCAAGTAGCTAACTGTCTGTTGTAATTAAGTAAAAGGCAGCAACTGCAGATACGTTTTTCTGCCTGTTTTAAAAGAAGATTAGATGCCTAAAATTATTAGGAAATTAAGTTACGTGGCATAAATAAATAGGCATAGCATTTCAAATGTAGCCTTGTCTAGTTATTTAAGAACTTAAGACCTAGCTTATGACAAATAACTAAAAACTTTCAAATATGTAGCAAATAAAAATATCCATTGTGTTCTAAGGGTTGGAAAAAAGGTACAGAGGAAAATAATGAGAAAAATTAGCAAAATTATATATTGTAATTTAAATAGGACACATTTTACATTAAATTATGCCAACGTTAATACGGTACCAATATTCTTTATGGCATATTTAGACAAAATTTACCAAGCTCAACTCATAACGAGATCTATTTTAAAATAATTGCATACTGAAAACTTCTAAAACATTGTTTTTAGGCCCTACAACCCTGTGCTTAAACCATGAATGTTTTAAAGATATAGGTCACTCACTTACACTCACTTAGCGTATGCTAATGTAAATTCTGATTTATCAAGAATATTACGTAAGTTGAGTGATACGAATGAAATACTAAGACAGAAAGCAGTACTGACTGACACTAAGCCAAAAAAGCAGTAAGAGTAGTGTAGATACTGCTTTCTGCTCTAGTACATGTCACTTACGGCCATTTGCCTTAGTACTTATGCTGTTAACATGTAGATACTGCTTGGCAGCTCTGTTGTATCTAAAAAACTATTGAAGATACGACTTTTTCGCTTAGATTTTTGGATTCCTCGTGGTCTAAAACATTAAAATCAACCATAACCTCAAAATCCGAAATATTGTCAGATACGCCTTTTCTTCTTACGCAGGGCAGCGTAGGCCTGAACAAAAAACGATTTGTGATGAATTTTAGGGTGCAAACGATTGGTATTGGACGATTGCTGAGCTTGGTACGGATTTAGTTAATGTGAGGTCTGGTGCAGGCCTAAAGCCGCGTTTACACTATATAATTTGTTTTATAAACTTTTGTTTGTAAAACTTGTTTAATACAAGTTTTGTTTTTAAAACTCGATCTTATTGTGTGTTAAAACACGTTGTAGAAGAAAAGTTTATAAAACAAAAATTTACTTTGTACTTTCCGACACGGCTCGGGAAACCTGTAACCTGTATTAAAACACGATTTTTTTGTTTTAAAACACGCTTGTTGTACAACTTGCTTAACAATTTTCATTGCTTTCTTAAACACGTTCAAACCAATTAGTATAATTGGTTGTACTGCACAACTTTATAAAATAAGTTGTATAGTGTAAACGTAATGATCTATAGTGTAAACTTAAACCTCAGGGGGCCCCACACGAGACGTCAGAAAACCAAATGAATTTGTATCAAAATAAGAAATATGAATAGTTAGGTAATTTTAATTTAGGCCTATATACGTTTTTTAAGTACTAAGTTTCTCATGTATATTCTAAATAAATTTAATTTTGGTCTCCTTCATTTAAAAACTCTAATATTTAATAATCCTCAAAAATATTCTCAGCTCAAAATGTGGCCCCCTTCCTTTTGTGGCCCGGGGCAATCTGCCCCCTTTGCCCCCCCCTCTCGGCGGCCCTGAGCATTCCTAACCAATCCTCCAGCCTTCTACGACTTACCCTCTGAGGCCTAGTGTACACTAATGACTTGTTAGTCTCAGGGTTACCTCATAGTACCTTGGTATGCGTAAAAATCAAGCATTATTTGAAACAGTTTAGACACCTGGTGTCTGTTTAGAATATATCAAAACTGGGGTGTTTCCTTAAGGACCGTGGGAAAATCAAAACATATCTTACACGATAGTGAGTTTACCCCTCTTAAAAAAGAACGTCAGGTCAACGAGATTATGTCATTACAAGATACAAATCTAATAATTGTAGACATCATTCTAAGAGATAAAACCATTCCTATGATTTTTCAAAGGCTAAGGTGGTTTATTTCTAGAGTTGTGTGGACATCCGGTAAGGTTGGTCAGATATCAGAATATATCGGATAGACTGCATATCTTGGGGGAAATTTTAATTGAGGTTCAAATTTTAACGTTTGAAAAGTAATCTAAACAAAACACAATTAGATCGGCAGCATAGATGACAGCTTAGAAATATTACACTTGGGTAGGAAAGTGAAAAAGATGGATATAGATTAGAGGAATTTCAAATCTACAAACGTTTTAAGACTAACGATCATTATGAAAATAGATGTCTATTATGATCCCTGCCCTACTGAAAACCGCACGCCGCCAGTAGATGAATAAGGAAACGAATTTCCAGTCTGTCTACTACCACCGTTGCGACAAGTTTGTAGCAATTTAAAACAGGCCTGTGATTGTTGTTTGTATGTTATTTATTTAATTTTTTTTGTACATGTCGTTATGTGTTTGTTTTTATTAATTTATTAATTGAAGAAACCATCCAGCCGACAATAACCTTCACATCAGTCAACCAACTGAAGATGACATGGTTACGTCGAAACATGTGATTGATGTAAAATTATTTTCAGCTGTCCTAACGGTTACACTATAAGTAATTAAGTCTTACAATAAAAAACTATTTTTATTTCAGACTTTCATTGAGCAGTCTCACACCCAGATTCTACCACGGGCCTCAATATGTCTGTTAGCAGCCCTGAGTGGCGGTGGTTTAATTATGTATTTTTAGTTTTGTTAAGAATCTTTATAGCTAAGGATCTTTTTATTTGTTTCAGACTCACGTTTTCATTGGTGATGACAAAAGACCGAAATAATTTCTTAATCAGAAAATCTCTCTTTGAGTTTAAATACCCTGAATATAAAGGTAATAATGAAAATACAATACAGTACAAAGTAATAATGAAAGTAGTTATAATTATTAACCTTTTCTCTCAGCCTGATGTTCTACCAAGGCCGACTCTACTATAGGCCGTAGCGCTGCCCCCTTTCACCAGCCGCTACATCACAGAAGGGGTGCGTCTCGGCCGGCTGCCTCCATAAGAAATACATTGCATGCCCCGACATTCCCTTCTTTAAACTGCCCTACAGCCAAAACCTTTCAACCTATCAGAATTAAACTTTTACCATTAGTTACTGAAGAGTTGCAAGATTGATAGGGCCTAATTCGGAAACCAATTAACCAGAGTACATACCGGCTCTGTGCTCTCCCCCTGACGGTTACTCCTCCATCAAGGTATTAAAAGCGAATTAATTCTTTATGCCGATAACTCTATGATTATTTCATCCAACAATATAGATGGTTTAGAAGAAAATAGCCAAACTCAAGTCTCAACAATTCAAAAATATTTCAAAAATAACGCCTTGTTCTTAAACTTGGTAAAACAGATTTTATTGGTTTTGAAAAGCAAAATAGAAGCACTGTTGTACCAAATATTGTTAGTGAAAGCATTAATATTTATTAAATTCACAATACAAAATTTTTAGGATCAGAAGTTGATATAACTTAAGTTGGGACTTACATATTACAGGGCTTGTAACAGGTAATTTTTTTATTTTTTTGTTATTTTTTTTGCTCTTGGTTATTTTTTGTTATTTTTTTGGAATTCAGTTATTTTTGTTATTTTTTTGGAATTTTGGTTATTTTTTTATTTTTTTCAACCTCAAGAACTGCTACAAGCCCTGTTTACAGTATTCAACTGTCAGACGATCTTGTAGCAGCATCGCGGCAGACGAATCTCATCATCCTAAAATGCGTGAAAACTAAGTCTCGTTGCGTGAAAACCATTCATCGTCAAATCTAGGCAGATTTGTGATTAGTCTGTCGAGATTTTCTTTTTTACCAAGGTTAAGAATGTATTATCCCCAATATAACGCCGATTTTCTAATTTTTAGCAGCATTTTTTGTGTACAAAAGGTTATTTTTTGGTTATTTTTTTCTGATTTGAGTTATTTTTTTATTTTTTTTTTTTTCAAGAACTGTTACAAGCCCTGATATTAAAAACATTATTTGTGATGCGGCAAGTGAAAAGGGACCTCAAGTCGCTGGAGTAAATTTTACAGTACGGGCATTTTAGTCGAATCGGGTCAAAAATATCGATTTTTAGATTTTGATTGAATATGATTCCTCAATCTTTCCTGTACACATTCATTCGGTTTTTTTAGCAATAAGAATCCGAGAAATATTTTTAAAAAAAATCGATTTAGCAGCCTATGTCATGCATACGAAAAGGGACCTCAAGTCGCTTATATGGGAAATAACATGGCGAGCGACTTAAGGTCCCATTTCCCAAATGTGCAGGCCCATACTAACTGAGTCGTCAGGGGCATCTTAAAAATGGTCTCTCCTGACATCTGTCGGCGGATAAGTGAACTACTGCAAGTTTTTCGTCGTACAAGAATATTGTCTAAGTCCAAAAATCACCGTCTTGACAGTCTATTTATCTTTTATTCCTTGATATTCTGCCTTCCGACTTGAGGTTTCTTTTCAAAATTCTCACTTTCTCATTTTTTTAAACAATGAAAATGTAAGTTTATTACGTTTGTTTTATTTTGGATGTAAAGATCTACTTTTCAGTTTTATTTTGATGCCAAATTCATTTCTTAAATATTAATAGTAAATATTCTGTGAACGTTTGAAGTTTTGGGCCTTGATTTCCTAAAATACCAGTTTTTACTAATTAAAATTCAAATGCCAATAACTCAGAGACAAAAATTCATAGCACTATAAATTTTATGTCAAATTGTTTAAAATTTAATGCTGAATTTCAGGATGTTAATAACTAAAAACCGGAAAATTCCGACTTAAGGTCCCTTTTCACTTTCCGCATCACATTTAACAAATTCACTCTTGTATATATATATGATGAGAATAATGTCTCAGCTATGTAGTGTTTTTGTTTTAAAAACTATCTACCAAGCTCATGTACACATAGTCATATTGCTTATGGCCTTTGTGTTTATGGGGGAACCAGTAATTACAACCTCAATAAAAGTTTACTTCTCCAAAAACGGGCTTTAAGGATAATCCTGAAGCTAAAGTCGGATGATCATGTAAGGGACCATTTAAAAAATTTAGAAATGTTGACAGTATATCATCAATATATTCTTGATTGTGTTTTCTACATAAAAAACAACATTCATAATTTTGATTTCCGCTCTGAATGTCATTCCTATGAAACAAAAACAAAATTCATATTCAAAAACACAGACTTTCTTTTTTTACTAAGAAAACCAGCTATATGGGTACTAAATTTTGGAACTTGTTACCACAAAGGGATATTCAAAATCAGTTTAAATTTAAGGGAAAATTAAAATCATTTTTGATAGTTAATCCTCATTACTCGTTGGAAGAGTTTTATACTATGAAATAATGAAGGAACTTCCATTTTTCAAAGTACATTTGTATATTAGTAACTAAGGCTATTGATTGTAAATAAATATTGACACTATTTTATGTACGTTGTGTACTATGTAAATAAATATATTTGAATTTGAAGGACTGCATGATGTTCATGGTAGGACGGTCGGGCGGCGAGAGAGCGATTTGCTTTACCTGAGTTGGTTTGTACCGCCTCTTGCACTTTGAACTTCGGCCTATTGAACTTGCGGAGTCGGGGGGGGCTAGGGTCGGTTTGCAGATAAGCCAGTATGGAATGATGGCTGAACGTCAAAAGTAAAGTTACATATGGGCAGACCCGATAATTATTTTAATTTCATTGAATTATGCTAACAAAAGTGGAAATTGTTCACTTGTGTTGTCTCAATTGGTGTTGTTGAATAATTGGTACCATAGTAATTCTGAGATCCAGACCTTTTACTTAATGCCATATTTTCTCTATAGTTATGACAAGAAGCAAATTCTGTAGTGATTTTAACTGTCATTGATGAAATAAACCTGAAGTTGTGGTCCAAAACGTCTCAAATTCTGTTTAGAAATTAAGTCGTTCTTGTATAATATGTGGTCAAAATTTTGTTAAAATAGGGGAATTGGTTTCCTCTGTAGAGCACATCAAAGCAATAAATGTCGAGGGGCGCAATGAATTTCTTATGGAAGCTGTCGGCCGAGCAGCGCGAATTCTGTGACGTCACGATCTCAGCGCTCCGGCCTGTAGAAGAGTAGGCCTTGGTTCTACACTAGCTTAGCACTGAATCATCAGATACTGTGTATGGAAATAAGACAAAACAGAACATTGAATTAAACATATGTCTTAAAAGATTGCCTTTAGTTATAGGTATAGAATACACAGGCTACCCCCGTTGACATTACCAGAGCTATGGTCGAATAACGTAAAGGGTATTTGAAAATGAGTAAACCCTCTTCTTGTCAATCTGAAGAATGTTGTGGAGTTGTCCTTTCGCCGATCATACAAACTTCAACACTGTTGTAATCCGAAGACGCCACCACTTTTTCACTTGAACATGGACCTAGGTTTCGGCAGCCTAGTAGTACTGAAGAGGCAAGCCGCCGAAACCTAAGTCCATGTTCAAGTCAGACAGTGACGCCGTCGACCTCTTCTTGTTATTGAAAACAATAATAAAATGTTTACCCATGGCAGGCCTAAGGGGGGGGGGGGCACCAAAATGGCCAAAGTTTTTTTTTTATCTTGAAACATAAGGAAGTGAGGAAATATTTATCAATATATTAATAACAGTTCAGTTATAGCCTAGTAAAAATATATTTCTTATAATAATAATAAACAAATATCAACATTTTTCTTATTTTTGTAACATATTATAGGCGACCAAAGTCGACGTGGCGCCGGTCTTCGACGGCGACGCTTTTACAAGCCGAGTCTTTCAGTCTCTTTCTAACGCTAATCATCCGATTTCTAGGAAATAAGAGGCTGGATCTGAATAAAAATTGCGAACCCTTTCTCTCTCTAAAACATAAATATGATTGTAGCCTAATATCTCGGTTGTTATTTTGATTGCAATGCAGTCTGTTCTTGACATTTGTAGAGAGCAATCTCAAGTAAATTCGATCAGTGCATAAGTGATTTGTTTTAAAATTATAATAGTGAAGTATTATTCATTATAAATTATGAAGTTGTTATTTTGTGATTAGTTGGATACAGGAAATAGTCAATTTTTTTGCCAAAAAATTATCAGCTTGTGGCATTAGGGAAAGGGCCGAAGAAGGACAAATTAACATAGTTCTAATTTACTTGCTTCGTGGCTTAAGAGAAGGAGGGAGGGTTAACAAAGATTTAGGTGTTATTAAAGGCATGTACTATGAGAATTTATTTTTATTTAGGCTAGTCGAAAATTTTAAAATAATTTAAATATTTTAATGATAAACTGAAAGACCTAAATCTTTATATTTATCAGTTTATATTTTATCAGTTTATATTTTATTTGTCACGGAACGATCCCATGCAAATGATTTGCATTGGTGTGCACCTTAACCCGCCGCCGCCGTAGTTTTTTTTAAAGTCCCATGCCATGCGGGATCTTTGTGTTCGCTGTACAGGTCTTACTTTCATGTAAATTGTAGTAAATAACAAAAATTAACAATAAAAGTCAATTCACAAGAACCCATTATTTCCTTTTGGTGTAGTTTTGACTTTTGGCTGTCAAAAGAGAAGATTCCTTGTTGCTCATCACCAACAATTAATTAATCAGAATCATTAATTAACTGATAATACAAGCAATATAAATCCTTCCTAGTGTAGATTTATACTGAATATTTGCTTATATATACCCATAAGAATGTGTGGCAAAAATTGAAACACAAGTTTACATTTTGATTTGGATTTTTGCGGACATTTGCCATCACTGATTAGTAAAAAACAAATAAAATAACTAATCAGTGATGGCAAATGTCCGCAAAAATCCAAATCAAAATATAAAATCACCATCACCAACAATGAATTTCAAACAAAGGACAAGTTTACATTTATTTTACATTATGTAAACTGTAAAAAAATATTTCAGTGGTCATTTTAGGCCTGTGTATAATGTGAGATTGATTATTTATTCCTAGTCTCATTCACAACAATTCAAATGGTGATCATTTTACTAAAGTAAATATTGTAGAAAAGTTTTAAGTTGATCTTTTTGATGGTCTCGCATTGTTACCCCTATGCATTGCAGTGATCTTAATTAATGGGATTCAGTGAGTCGCAAAAAGTTAGGGGGTGGGGGTTAAGGGGGCGCACTTTTCATGTCTGGCACCCACGGTGAACGGACCCTGCGCATGCCTATGTCTAGAAGGGGTAACACTGAGCCGCAGTCACCGGTCAGTTGACTGGCGGACCCACTGCTTACGTTCAGCCGCACCAGCAAGTTGGAACAAACCTGATCACCAGCTGACAGGGATCGTGCAACCACGGTCAATGGGATGACGCTGAAGGTAAAGGTAAATGAAGCCCCATCATACAGCCTTTAAAAACTGGTAGAATGAATTTACTTGTGGCCAAGGTTTTCTTTAGGATGGTTCCCCGGAAGGCTGTCCAAAATTGGTGGTTGTGTTAGAAAACATTATTGTGCTTGAACTGATAAGATTGTCATGTGACATACCTTGAGATTGAGGCATCATAAGGCATTAATTAGTATGACTAGCATCAAGAAGATCTAGCATGATTATTGGGCTGTAAAAAAATTGATGGTCTGTTCTACATAATTTGTGAAATACTTGAAAGAAGGCTCACATAAATTGTTGCAAGTAAATGTCAAAGCAATAGAGTTAACTTTAGTCTTCTATAATCGTATATCATGTACTCCATAGCCTAGAGGGGGGGGGACAATACTATTCAGGGGAAATTTTTACTTGGCAAAAAAAGGCCATTAGGATCATCTTTGGACTTGCTCCTTGAGAGCATTTTGAGAATTATTTCATAAGCCTAAGTATTTTGAATGTGCCAGCAATATTTTAATGAATCAGCAACTGTAAGATGCTGTTTTTTTCCAAAAATGACAATCTGAGAAAGGTGGAAAATTTTGATTTGAACCGAGTGTTGTGAGGGTGATTTCTTTGACATGGTAAAGTCATGTCAAAGAAATCACCCTCACAACACTCAGTTCAAATCAAAATTTTTCACCTTTCTCAGATTGTCACCGAGTGTTGTGAGGGTGATTTCTTTGACATGGTAAAGTCATGTCAAAGAAATCACCCTCACAACACTCAGTTCAAAACAAAATTTTCCACCTTTCTCAGATTGTCAGTTTTTGAAAAAAAACCTTTTCGCCGGCTTGAAATTTTATTGGGTGATGCATGACTTTATTTCTACCATTGTTGATGACAACAAATTTTAATGTCTTAGCGCTCTATACCACTTTTGATTTAAAACTAATTTAGATAGGAAAATTGGAAACATTTCATGTAAATTCATGGAATAAAATTAAACAGCTTTTAAAAAAATCATTAGAATTTTAGAGTCATGTCTAAACAAAGCTACAGTAATTGCGGGTTATAATGATCCAACAGTTTAGCGAATTTCTCCTATAGGGAAGAAGCTATTACCGTAGGTCTGATGGTAAGACCTAAGCTCAAGACCATGATAACTTTTCGTTTTAGGGCCCCCAGAAGCAAAAAACACCATTCGTCCAAACATATATCATTTTATGTATATATATGTGTGTGTGTGTCCGTAAACACGATAACTCTCGTAAAAATGGTGTGATCCTTATGAAATTTGGTACAGACATGTAAAGTGGTAATCACTTGGACGAGTTTGCAAATCAGCCCAATTGGACCATTGGAAGGGGGGGGTAAAGGGGGATAAACCCCCTAAAAATGTGTTTTTTTTATTTTTACATAGGAAAATTAAAATAACCCAATTTTCTTTAGCACCATTGAGTTCAGCTTGAAAAAAACAAACAATTTAGTATTTTGAATTATTGCTCTAAGTCTATTGGTTACCGAGATGTTGAAAGTGGTAAACACAGTACGTTGTCCCAATGTTAACTTTAGGGGAAATAATTAAAATTCTATATCTTGCTTATTTCTCAACTTATCTTAATAAAACGTGGTTAGTGGCTTCATCTAGATGAGATCTAATGTATAGTAGTCTACAATCCCTAGTATTTCCATTTGCGTGGCAGAAAACCTGCATACTCATTCCCCATAATATCCTTATGAGTATTAAAAAATTCAATATCTTCCTTATTTCTTAGCATATCTTGATAAAACTTGGCATAAGGCTTCTTATAGTTCATATCAATTAAATATACAGCAGAACCTCGATAAGAAGACAGTTGATAACACAAAAACGGGTGCATACTCTAGCGTCTATTCCTCTAAGGGCTAAGACTCGAACGCCAAAAGAACCGACTCTTTAAACAGTTCTGCTGAGAGTCGTTCTCAAACTTGTTCCCAATCGACTCACTTTTGCCATAGAGGAACTAACTTTGGTTGCAGTATCTAAATAATTATTTATTGATTTGTTATATATTATATTGCTATAAAACGTTACGTATTCGTGAAAAGTACTTGTTTAAAGATTATTTTTCAGTTTAGTTAAATAAAAAATTAAGCAATCATAAAGTTTTGCTTACATGGAGTATATAACATTTTTCAAACGACAATATTATGATTACTCAGTTAGAATTGTAAACTCCGATGCGAACTTTTCATTTTGACGTGCGTGGACACATTTTTAACTTTAGGGTTGTTTCAAAATTTCAATATTAGTTATTTCATATCTATAAAATTCAGAATAATTTACTGTAGGTCAAAACGTCTAACATCCTGATTGGTCATTTAAACATCAATAAATTAAATGTATCCGTTAAAAATAAATATACGTTACAAAAGATTATGTACATTAAAGGAACTTCTAGCTTATGAATTATTATATAATGGAAAATAGGGAGTTAAAACTTCAACATTTATTAATGACGTTCAGGTCAGAACGTTAAATATTAGGGTAGCGTATACTAGATATATTTTGAACAAGCTATCTTAGGAGGACATTGGAGTCGGCTGCTGCTATATTGGATTTATAATTTATAAAAATTAGTTTTATTAGTATTTTATTACAAATATCTCACTAATTTTTATTCGAAAATTGTGTAGGTCAAATTAAAGCTCTTTTCAAACAAATAAGTACTTTTTTACGTTCGTTTTTTGCGTACGACAAAGTACATTCAAATAAGTTTGTATTCAGCCGTGTTTTAGCACTTGCTTCCTATTATCTTGTGTACAAAAGGTACCTTATTCAGGTACCTTTACCTTGTTACCATACTGATTACAATCAGGCTAAAAGCCGACAAAAGTATATGTTTTCGTAAAAATTATCTAATATGAGTTATTATAGTCAAAATCAAAAGTTTTTCAAGCCGTGACTTGAGATTGATTTAATTTTTCATACTCCTCAAGGTTGCCATGACAACCTATAAGCATCCCTATAGTTTAACATTAAAGCTTTGATGTACCGTAGAGAATAACCATAAAGGAATTTTGTAAAATCGTTTCTTAGTACGCATCTATGGCCCAAGAGGAGTATAAATAGCCTACAAAATTTCAGCTCTGTAGGTCTTAGGTCTAGTTTTGCAGATTTGCTGTCCGTTAGAAAACCCTTTCTCCTCTATATAGAAAGAAGATTAGGTACAGCCGTTTCAAAACGTCTTGGCTAAAATTATAAATATATTTATCATCCTATGATTTAGGGAGATTAGGCCTATGTACATTTTTACGACCATAATTAGACTTTCCAACCCTTTAATGAAAGAAATAATAAAACTGAAACCAAGTACTAAATTTATTTTTCTACCTTTTGCAAGGTTTTAGGGGCGACATTCCGCCCCTGCATTTCATAGTATTCCCCGACAGTGGTAAGACTGATAATGAAATGCAGTGATGCAGCAACAGAAAAAAACACCAAATTTCCCTTTCGTCGTAATAATCGTGATGTGGAACTTCTTAAGTTCACTTGCTGAGTCTGAACTATAATTATGGGTATCTGGAATCGAGCGCAAAAAATGTAAAATATACTGTTTAAGATTTCATTCGTGTTGGTAATAAGGCTTGATTACAATATATTTTGTTTTGACAAATGATAACGATAAGCCAACATTGAGATTAAGATTGACATAATTTTCATGCACATCACCCTTTTTTGCCAGCTTTTCCGGTTTGCTGATTTTTCTGTACTTAAAGTTCTAAGAAATTTGCAAACTTGACAGTCAAACTATTCAAGAAGAACGTTTGATCTTTGACAATGAGAAGTCACAAAATAATTTTTAAACATAAAGAACATTCCGCTAGGAATGTTCCAGTTCAATGAAAACACCGTTATATATAAATACTGGTTGGAGAAAAGATAATTTTACGGATTTTAAAAGGACCTCCATATGATAAGGGTTTAAGTGAAAGAGTCAATAATTAACAACATGGGTCTTGAGGTCTGAAGAATTGCTATTAACAATTTTACCTGATATTCAGGAAAAATAATGTCATAATGTATGTTAATAAGGTGATACACGCGCGTGGCACAAAGGCATATTTAGTTCTAAGGACATCGCTTCAAGAATAATAATCTAGACGTAGAAAATGTAAACTTTAACAAGTTTAAACATGGAAAATTGCAAAAATTTGCCCAAGTTTGCTGCTGCTGTTGTATTTTTATAATCTATATATTAAAAAAATTTGGTATTTCTTTTCCGAGTCCGTTCGGCTTTTCTACTCAACCGATTTTCATAATTGAGGTCTTAAATTACAGGTATGCACGTGCATATTTGCCATCAAGCAACCGCATTCATTTATCTGCCGTATTACTCGAGTTATGCACAAAAGCAATTTCCTCCCTGTACATTTCTTATGGGAGTTAAATATGGTTTTCCTTTTCCGAGTTCGTTTGGCCCTTCTACTGAACCGATTTTCATAATTGAGGTCTTAAATTAAAGGTATGCACGCACAGATTTGCCATCAGGCATCGGCATTTATTTATCTACTCTATTACTCGACCAAAATACATAAATTCGATTATTTCCCGGATTTTGAATTCAAATAAAGATATATTTACCCAGTTCTAATTACGTAATTCTGTTTGTTTTGGTCTAAGAACCTTCAGCGAAATACCAGCTTTCATTTGAGCTATTGATTATTATGATCAGACGTACCTGAAGCACTCTGCTGGATTCCGAACAACACAAAAAGTTTTTGTTTTTCTTTTCCGAGTCTGCTTGGCTCTTCTATTCGACCGATTTTCATAAATAAGGTCTTAAATTAAAGGTATGCATGCGCAGATTTGCCATCAAGCATCCGCATTCATTTATCAACTGTATTACTCGACCAAAAAACATAATTGATTATTTCCCGAATTTTGAATTAAATTGAAGATATTATATTTCCCCAGTTCTAATTACGTTATTCTGTATGTTTTAGTCTAAGAACCTTCAGTGAAATACCAGCTTTCATTTGAGCTATTGATTATTATGATCGGACGTACCTGAAGCACTCTGCTGAATTCCGAACAACACAAAAAAAATTTTGTTTTTCTTTTCCGAGTCTGTTCGGCTCTTCTACTCGACCGATTTTCATAAATAAGGTCTTAAATTAAAGGTATGCACGCGCATATTTGCCATCAAGCATCCGCATTCATTTATCAACTGTATTACTCGACCAAAAAACATAAATTTGATTATTTTCCGAATTATGAATTCAATTGAAGATATATTTCCCCAGTTCTAATTAAGAAATTCTATATGTTTTAGAACCTTCTGTATGCTAAGAACCTTCAGTGAAATACCAGCTTTCATTTGAGCTATTGATGATTATGATCGGACGTACCTGGAGCACTCTGCTGAATTCCGAACAACACAAATCTTTTATATATATAAATTAGGTTTTCTTTTTCTGAGTCCGTTTATGGTCTGATATTAATGAAATTTGGTACAGATGTGTAAAATGGTAATCAATTGGACGAATTCGTGAACCAGCCCGATCGGACCACCGGAAGGGGGGTAAAGGGGGATAGCCCCCCCCAAAAGTGGGTTTTTGAATTTTTTACATAGAAAAACAAAATTTATCCAATTTGTGTTGGCACCATTGAATTCAGCTAAAAAAAAGAACAATTTAGGATTTTGAATCACTGTCTATGTCCATTGGTTACCGAGATATTGAAAGTGGTAAACACAGTACGTTGTCCCAATGTTAACCTTATGGGTAATAAGTCAAATTCTCTTTCTTGCTTATTTCTCAACATATTCATCTCGATAAAAATTGGTTTATGTCTTCATCTAGATGAGATCTATTGTATAATAGTCTAAAATCCCCGATATTTCCATTTTCATGGCAGCAAACCTGATGTATACTCATTCTCCATGTTAATCTTATGGAGTTTACAAAAACACGTCAAATCTTGCTGTGTTGGCTTGAACTATGTTCTTTTGCATATGACATTCGCTGAGTATGCAGGTCTGCAACGAGGGTATTTTAGCATGGTATATAGTTAGTTTGTAAAGTCGTATGTGCCGGGCTGACATGTCGCTGTCCCGGAAACGTAAGTACAGAATATCTCATGAAAGTCCTACGTTTTCCTTTGTGGAACGAATTATTACCAACTTGGTAATAATTGTGGTTTAATTGGTTTTCTGAAATTCCAACATAACCGGGCCCAGCTATATGAACCTCTTTTTCAACTTAGGCAAATGTCGGGCAAGTCACATTGAAGTTGTAAAAATCCATTGCATGTAACATTAATTTTGTAAATAAAGAATTATTTGATTTGAGTTGATTTTGTGTCTTAGTACCAAAATTTACTGCTGCGGAGCAGCGTGGGTCCTCTAGTAACATTTAAGTTTTGAAATAAACCTGCAATAAAACTATACATTCAAAAAAAGTATATTAAATTTTATCTTTTGAGTTTGTTTAGAATGTTTGTTAGTTCGAGTTTTTGAGATATTCAGCTTAGAAAAATAAAAATGGCTGCCATTTTTTAATGGAATGCAGTGTGAAATTGATACTCCGCACAGAAACAGGTCATGGTACATCACTGAAAGAAGTTGGTGGCTGATCTAGACAAAAATTGTGTAAATCTAGCAAAACTGAACCCCTATATTTGTGACAGCAATACAATTCGCTTGTACCCAAAAGCTTTTGGCTGAGTTTATTTAGGCATTTCAGCCAAAGAAGTTTGAAAAGACCAGCCATACTAATTCTGGAAAAATACCAGATCTTATTAATAGAACTAGGCAAATAAAGTATGTGCTTTACTAGCAGTGCCTACGTTGTTATACAATACGTTTGGCAGTTTTAGCCAAACAGTTCGTCAATTTCATCACACGTCTTAGTGAGGCGTCCAGCTCAATCCCCCAGCTCGTTTGGCAGAGCTAAACAGTTTCTCTACTTCATCACGCGTCCTTGGAAAGTGTTCTGCTCAATCATCCAGCACGTTTGGCAGTTTTAGACGAAAAGTTTTTCTACTTCATCAAGCGACCTTTCAAAGCGGTCGAACAGATCAAATTTTGTTCAGTACTTTCATATGAACCTTTTAATGATCTAACGCTCTCCCATAACATTGACCAACAATTCATTGTTTTAGCCAAACATTTGGGTAATGTTGTGAATCTTTAAAAGTACTTTTCCAGAGTATATTGCTATTTAAGATAAACAACTTCAATAGCTTTGAGATTCTTTATTAGCCCCTAAAAACATATCTATTGTTTATTGTTTTTATATTGACATATCTATTGTTTATTGATATCAGAATAATTTCTCATTCATTTATTATTTTTGACAAATATTGAGGCTGTTGCAGGTAAAACTGAGCAATTTCAAACAAACTGTTGGTACACTTTAACACTTCCATAAATGTAGACTACACTACTTTGTTTGTATTTATCAATATTGTCTGATTTAGATTTCCAGTTTACAAAATAATACTTTTCATCACTCTGTACACGAAAATTGCCCGTTACCGTACAGCTGAGATCTACAAAAACTCTCAATTTCCTTACATCAAAACAAATAATGATCAGCTGCTTTTTCGGTACCCAAACGTTTCATTTCCGTACCCAAACAACCATTTCCGTACCAAAACAAAATTTTGCCGTACCCAAACAAACGGTTTTTCCTATGTTGACAGTCCAACCAGCTGACTCTAAACTAAAATAGACAGTTCAGCCGTATTGTGTTTGATTATAGAAAAATGACTGAATTACGAAATGTTGGAAGATTTTTTTACAAGTTTGGTCAGTTATTAGTGTCGTGATGAAAAGTATTGTTTACAACTCGTCACTAAAGTCCCATTTCGGGGCTCGATAGAGTTTTACATGCTCAGCTTACGCCTTGCAAGTAAAACACTATCTTGCCCCGAAATAGGCTACTTTCGTGACTAGTAGTTAAATATACTATTGTTACTGTTTGTTCTAGTATTTTACCATGCAATACACAAAAAGATTCATGATTTTGCAAAACAATAACTATACATAAAAGTTGCTAAATTGAATTATTAATCAAGTAAAAATTATTTAATTTTTACTGTCGCAAAATCATGATTCTTTATGTTCATTGCATGGTTAAGTTCAAGAATGAACAGGGACAAATAATTATTTTACAAAATGTAAAGATAAATTAAATCAAACAATAGTGTTAAATAAAAACCAAGTAGTGAGTTTTACATGTACAGACGTTTTAAAGAGAACCAACAGTTTTGTTGACATCGTTAGCTTCAATAATTCACAAAAGTAATAAATTACAGAAAAATCATTCTGATAAAACAGAGAAATAAGTTTGGGGGCTTGTAAAGAATTTCAAGAGCTAATGAAATGCATTATCTTACATAGCAATATACTCTGGAAAAGTACATTTAATCATGAAAGCTATTTAAAGTTACTTACAAAATTAACACAAATGCAGATTTTTCATAGGCAGTAATGAATATGTTCAGACACCATAATTGTCAAATGTCCACCTGCTTAGATTAGAGAATACTCAGAAATCGCATACTCAAAGTTGATTTGTAAACGCAATACTTTTTGTTTAATGACAGTACAATTACCTAATCAAAATTCTTTCTGAAATAAAAATATTTTACATTATTTTTTTACATAGTTGTTTGAATAACAATCTGTCTCAGTTTAGGACAATGAATCAATTAGATTAACCAACAAAATATAAAAGATAAATATTATAAACATTTCAATATTACCATTTTATTATTTTTACATCAAAGCCTAATACAATGTCAGTTGATGTTCTCGAGTCCAAACATTTGCTTCACTAGGTCAAGTAATTAATAGAAGGTAAAATGAATTTGAAAACAGGTAATGAGCAACAAACTCTTTATTGTTGTAAAAAATTTAAAATTACTGATCATTTAAACATTTTTACTATACTAGATTATTTTACAATCCACCTCGAGCAGTAACATATTTTTTACAGCCATAAAAAGAATATTTTCTGTTTTAAAAAGAAGAGCCTTTCCTTCACTACTGGATGACAGAATTTCCATAACCTCTGGACTCTGAAAATAAATCATATATGGATTATTACTTTAATACATTTGAATATCTTCTTGAATATTAAAACATAAATTTCTTGTTGTTTATATATTGAACATATATACACATTATAAATTACATTGTACATTACAATTTTATAACTTGAAAATGTGATCATCGTAAAATTTTAAGGAAGAAATAAAATAAATGAAATATTATCCATGATTGCGTAAATGTAGTTAACGTTCATTACATACGAATTCACTATGCATCTCGAGTTACTAATACAGCTAATACATATATTGAGGCTGGTGGTCATTGTGATGATTTATATAATTGATAGGAAATGTACTTTTATAATGTATAAAAGTTTGTGATAAAAACTAGGCATTTTTATTTATAAAAAGGTTTACGGTTATCAAAGCTTATTGTAGTACAGTAGTGTGTGAGGCTGGTTGTACCTATACCTGCAATTTCGGGCTTGTAGTATTTTGCCTACTGCTATCTAAATCTTCAGAGTTTGTAACCGGAATCTCTGTGAGAACTTCTTCATTGCGACCAGTAGTAAGGACTCCGAGTTAAATGAGACGTCAGTCTGCAACTATATAAGACTGCATTAGAATCTAAAAGGAATCAGCAGAAGAAGTTATTAAGATAACTGACACGGTAAGAATTCAGCCTGAGAACCATTCTCCAAAACATCGTGTATCGTGTGCAGCAGCATTACTCATAACCCGACAGGTTATGACCAGGGCCCATCAATCCAGATACCAGTGAGCTTAAACATATATTATTATAGGGTGCTTTGAATTATTTTGTGAACGACAGCCTTTTATTCTATATCTATGAAAATAACAAACTTAATCACACCACAATATATCTGGACAAACTGTAAAAGAGCGAATGAAATATGTCTAATTATATCGTATAATACTATATAATGTGTCTAAAAAATCCTGAAACGGTTTAATAGCTTCTAAACTAAAAAAAATTAGGTTAAAGACGCTTTGCACAAGTTTTAACCAAAAATGAAATGGGTCTCTCGATGGGTTTGACATTTGAAATTCGAAGCTATTACCGCAAAAGCATATTTTGGGGCAAGTGGCAAAAGTTACATTAGATACATGAGATACATTAGCTGAAATGGCGACCTACACAGGTAGGTATTTTAAGCCAAGTATGAATGACAGATGAGTGAAGGATGATTGTGGCGTGATCTTGTAGTCTTGTTACTGACTAAGGCCGACATATTCCTTGGACAGGACTGTTAATTAATGGCCCAACAGCCAATGGCAACTAAGGGACCTACATTTTAACGTGGGATCCGAACCACAATTTCGCCTCGGTTGCATGTTCGCTTACATTGCATAGCAAACAGTAGTGGTTTTTTAAGTGGTGGACAAAGTTACTTGAAACTATAGTGGAAGGGGTCCGATCCTAAGCCGGCTACAGCAAAAGGCCCGCTGGCTTACAATTTCCGACATTTTGAGAACCCACATACCGTAATTATTCTGGACGAAGAATTTCTTAGGCTTTTTCGACGCTTTTCCGGGCGTAGCTTTGTTCATACCCATCGAATCTTGAAAATAACTGCATATTCTTGTTCAGTTTGCTCTCCCGGTTAATGTGAGTACCCACATGACCCATTAAAAAAGGTTTTTTTTCGTATTTCTGCTTTTTTTGGGGGGGGGTTTAATCATTTTGTGTGAAAAAAAAAATCACTTTCAGAATTAGAGTATTAAATCCTAAATTTTTGAAATAAAAGAATTTCCATTTTTTGAGAGATGGAAAATATTAATTATCGCAAATCGATCTATTGGTATCTCTGCAACCTTCGTTTTTATCAAAGAACTGAGAAATGTGTTATTTGAACTTATCACAATTAATTTTAGAGATTGAAGTAAACGTGAGGCTAAAACAATAAATAAATGTGTTATTTGTTTATTTCAATCACAAACTATTGTTTATTTCTGGTAATTTGATACTAAATACAGTAGGGCCTTCTGTTTATTTTATAACACAAGATCAAGCTTAGCCAAATACCTTTCAAGTAGGCTAAGGTCAGGTCGTTGACCGGAGCGCACGTATCACCTGTCAACGGGATTTGGCAGGTAAAAGTATGAATCAAAGAAATGTTGTAAATTTTCTTGATAAGTTTTATGTCTGTTTTGGTTCAGTTAGGTTAGGTTGATTTAGTTTAATTTGGTCTTGGGAATAAGAGTAGGGTAGTTAGCTGGTCTTCACAGAAATGTTATATCAATTGTTTAATTTTGATATTTTAAATGAATTATTTTCATTTGATTGTTTCATCGGGCGTCTGTGTAAGTGCAACCATTTTAAAAAGCCAAAAACCTTATCGGTACTTTGGTATTATACGGAGGCTACCCTCATACAGCGCGCTGCGGTGGTTATGTTAGGTTATCATTTCGTTACAAATCGAACGATACCAAAAGTCATACTTTCGTGCGCCAATACCCGCTGACTGGTGATGTGCGCGCTACGGTCAACAACCAGATCTGGGCCTACTTGGATGGCATTTGGCAGGCAAAAATATGACTCATCATCGGTACCGTTTGATTCGTAACATAACGAGGAAAGTCCTACTAACATATTTATGATAACCTAATCTAACATAACCGCCGCAGCACGTTGTATAAGGGTGGCGATCGGGTGTGGACGATAGCGGCGGTGACGATGTGAACACTCAATCCTCGCTGACATCGCTGCCTTCTGGGAGGCAGAACACAAATACCGTTCATCATAATTAAGTCAAATTGGAAAAGTAACTCAATTAAAGTACGTTCTTCCCAATGATGTAGTTATTTTTGGTGTCCAGCAAAACAATCTCTAAAAAACAGTGGCCTCTGTATAATACCAAAGTACCAACTTATCATATCCTCATTTGAGATCTAAAGTTTTACGACATTACTATCTTATCTTTTTCCATGTAAACTTATGTCAATAAGGTTAAAGATTTGAGAACTTAGAATACTAACTTTAACATTTTATTATTTTAAACACACAGAAAAAGACAAGGAAAGAGAGTCCCTTAAATGAAATTCCTGTCTTTTTCTTGTTTTGCTACATTTTCAAAAGTATTTTATAACCTCCTCATAGGCGACTGTTTGAAAAACGTTTGCAGTTAGTGCGCATAAATGACCAAAGTGGAATGTATGATTCCAAGTGGGAAATTGGCTATACAGGATGCCCACAAGGATCTATATTAGGACCGATTCTTTTTTTAATTTATGTTGCTGACTTACCCAAAAATGTAAATTCCACATTTTCAAATACAATTCAATATGCAGATGACACTACCATGGTAGTCCAAGGGGGAAGTCAAGATGATCTAGACCATAATATAGGCGATTGTATAGATAATTTAAGTGCCTGGTTTAAGGAAAATGGATTAAAATTAAATGAAAACAAAACGGAAATAATAAAATTTAAAACTCGTGAACCTTTTCAAAATACAATTCAAACTGAAAACACTTTTTACAAATTTTTAGGGATAACAATAGATGCCAAATTAAACTATTCTGCACACATTGAAACTTTAAGCAAAAAATTGAATTCATCTTGCTTTGCTCTAAAAGTACTGTCAAACTCAATTAATCAAAGTATTTTAAGAACGGTTTATTTTGCAACTATTCAATCTAGACTTATTTATGGTTTGGTTATTTGGGGAAGTACCTCATCTGAAAATTTTAATAGAATATTTCGAATTCAAAAAAGGGCCATAAGAATTTTACATCATGTTGCGGTTGATGAGCCCTGTCAGCATTTATTCCAAGAATCTAAATTATTAACTTTGCCTTGCCTTTATATTTATGAATTATGCAAATTTTTCATGAAAAATAGAAATCTTTTTGAAAATACCTCAAATGTGTACAACACGAGACATAATTTTATAATATATCCCTCTCACTCTACAGCAAAATTTGAAAAATCTCCTGACTATATGGTTCGCAAAGTAATAAATAAACTTTTATTGCTGGAAATAAAAACTGCTTTTAACAAATTTTGCTTAAAAAAAGTTAAAAAATATTTATATGAAAATGCATTTTATTCCTTGAATGATTTTTTTAACAGTAGTTCTAAGTTAGTTTAAGTTGTGACATGACATTGTAATGGTATTCCATATGTGACCATTCTCTATGTACATATTTGTATATTTATGGAGAAATAAAGTTCTTATTCTTATTCTTATTCTTACACTATCTTTACAGTAGGCCTACAATGTTTTGGTGAAAATAATACAGCCTACTGGCCTACAGCATTACCATCTATTTTACTGTCTTTACAGTGCAATGTTTTGGTGAGAACACTAACTTATAGTGATGGGAACTAACTTATCTGATAGAAACAAACGATTTATCTGGTTTTTGCGCGCCAAACGATTCATCCGATGGTTACTTTAATTTTCATCCCGATGAACTATCCATTCATTCGCAAGCGAATCATCTGAATGGCATTATTATCCATCTATCTAAAAACCATCTGTCTATGTTTTCATTCAATTGTAAAACAATTCGTCCCGTATTTTCATTCATTTGAAAACTACGAGTCAGTTATTCAATTACTGAAACTGTTTTTTAATGAACGGTAAAAATATCCGAGTATTTGCGCCAAGGATAAAACATCCTATGTTTCCACCAATAGGTTAATCTTTTAGTTTATTTAATTACCTCATCCTAAATACAAAATGTTTTATGGTAGGCCTATAAAAAATTATTTATTCATCCATTTGCGGGTGAATCATCTGCTCAGCGGCTCGACAGTATCAATTTTAATCCGAATAGGTACGCTACAAAACCAATGAAAACTATTCGTA
The DNA here is from genome assembly GCA_035578135.1 of Flexamia atlantica. Lineage (NCBI taxonomy): Eukaryota > Metazoa > Arthropoda > Insecta > Hemiptera > Cicadellidae > Flexamia > Flexamia atlantica. The sequence continues at coordinate 50,520,368 of JAQJVK010000007.1, read as the reverse complement.
TGAATCAGGCTCGCGAACAGACGGTTTTTTCATCCATCCACTTTTTGGATAGTTCCTCCCATCTCTGCACACAGCGCGGGCCATTCCGCTCCCCACCCAACTACACAAGAAAAACATTGGATGAATCACCCATCTGAAAACTATCGGATGAAAGAAAAACCATCGGATGAACCATCAAATGGTTGAAATAAGCCGTTTGTCCCATCACTACTAACTTACAAGCCAACGGTTTCACCACCTAATTAGTGATGGAAACCTTGATTAATTTTGTCAAACAACTACTCTGTACGAGTTTCATATCTGATCTTCCAGGTTATGTTTACCGTTGGTTATTTACCTTTAATGCTTAGGTTTGAAAACTGAACTTCTCTATATGATTTAACATGAGAGAAGATCACCATCGTTTTCGCGTAAATGTACCCTACTTAGGATTCGGTAATTCGATATCAACTATCAACCTACCGGTAGGCCTATCGTGTTTAACTTAATCGATGTATTGTTCCGACAACCGTCAGTAATGAAGAAACATTGATAACAACCAATAACCGAAACCATTAGGCCTATTAAGTTATTCGATTCTGTCATGAACACCGAAACATACCTAACCAAAATATAATAAAAATGTATAAAACTAAATTAATCATAATACCTAAAGCTAGCCAATAACTAAACGAAAACGATACCAACATCAACTAGCCAAACAACTAGGCTACCTTATTTCTCATCATCTGCCACCTTATTTGAATATATACTAAAAAATATAACTATCGATAACTATACTTTCAAAGGGTAACAAAACAATCTATAAAAAACGCAATGGAATCGGACGTCAAGTTCTATACAACAAACTTTATATTGAAGTTTGACCATCGGTAGACCGTTCGATACTATTTTCTTAGAAATCAGTTGTTGAATCGTCTGCTATAGGAACGAACGTTAGAAGATCAGATATGAAACTCGTACCCAACAACTCTGTAGCCTAGTCGTTCACACTAGTCAACCAATCTACTATTACAGTCGTTTAAACTCGTTGAAAGAGCAAACTCCAGCAAAAAAACACCTGATCCAATCAGAATTATAGACTAGGTAATCAAATAGATGGCAAACTAGTTGTCATACCATACTATACCAAATAATGGAATCATCTTGATATAGCTATTAAATAATAGCTTCAGTGCCTGTACATTTTCATTGAAATAGGCCTAGGCTACTAAGATCCCTCAAGACTATCTCAGTTAAGGTTTTGAAATGTTCCAATTAAGATCATAGGCCTTAGGCCTAGTAGTTACGATTACTGTCTATTAAATTGCTCAAACTTTTACTAAAATTGTTAACATGACGATTAATAGCTCAAAACTAACTTACTTTACATAAAAGCTAAACTTAATCGGGTGTGTTTTAGAAAGGTTAGATTTATATTGATCAATGCTTAACCTATTTCTAGGGCTAAATATGATACCTAACTCTGGATCTTCGTCGACTTTACTCACCGACCTTAAATCGAGCATGAAATTTATGTTCAATAAATAAAGTGTAAAAGCTTCGGTAAATAAACAATTCTGAGTAAATAAATATGTCGGGTCAAAAGTACACAATCAATGAATCAATAACAAAATCAAATAAGAACCAAGAACGACAACTAAACGAATCTTTCAAACTCAAAGATCTACTCAAACCGTTCAGTCTTTGACGATTTTGACTTTTAGACCCTAGAGGATTAGACGCTAGAGGAACCCACGACAAAAACCTTGATAAAAAGTGCACTTTTCAAGTCTCCTTGATACTGTAAATGACACTTGTGTTTTGTTAACACAAACCTCGATAAGAAGACTCCCTTGATAACAAGACTCTTTCCAGAATCCCCTTGAGAGTCTTCTTATCCAGGTCCTACTGTATTGAACTAAAACCACCCAGTTTTAATTTAAATGTTGCGGCAAACCTGCATACTCATTCCCAATGTTATTCTTATGGAGCTTACAAAAAAGTCATACCTTGCCATGTTGATTTGAGATATGTTTTAACACATTTGAAATTCGCTGAGTATGCAGGTCTACTGCAACGGGGGAATTTAGATTTGCAGGCAGCGTCAGCGTCCATCACCACAGTAAATGTAGGAGTACAAAGTTTAAAAGTTCTGGTTTGAGTAGTTGATTATCATTGATTTTGCCCAAAACGGGTTTAAAACTTAGTTTGATGGTATTAAAACTCAAAAGAAGGAACCCTTTATATAGGGCTTTCCGAAAGACTAGGAGTTATTTTAGGAGTTTTTACCTTGTGATAAAATTTTTCAATTTTGGGGAGGGGGTCAGGCTGATTATGACGGTAGGATGATTGTAGGGAGGGGGCCCAAAAAAGGCCATATAGGGATGACGTAATTTATGAACGGCCCCAAAAACCAAAAAGTTCTGGTTTGAAGCGTCGTATAACATCAAATTAGCCAAAAATAGGTTTCAAATTCAATTTGATGGTTTTAACAACCCAATAAAAAACAAATATCTTTCCCTAAGACTGGTATTAATTTAGGAGTTTTTACCTATGACGTCATTTGTCAATGGGGGGGTCAGGTGGATTATAGCGGTAGAATGATTGTTAGGAGGGGGGTCCGAATTTGGCCAAAAAGCGATTAAGTAATTTTTACGGCCCTCTAGTAATTGTAAACCCTGTTTTGAAACACCCTCCTGGCAGGGAGGATGACCAAAAAAACCAAACCTTACCTTTCTTGAATATCCTCTCAAACTTTTATCACAATATTTCGAAAAAAACATTGTATTAAGAACAACAAAAATGTAACTAATCCAAATTGTTTGATACCATATAACTAACAAAAATGTATCCTTTTTAGATGTCAAAATGAAGAACAGAAGCAACCAAGAAAATGAATGAGGGCGTAGAATTTATCGAACTTCGCAGCTCAATGGCAAACTTTTTAGCCGGCCAGTTTTGGCGAAAAAAGACCTTGAGTCGTTGAGTCAACTGAGCAAATGATTTGGATCTGGAAATTCGGAGGAGAGTAATAATAATTAATTATTGTTGTTCTTAGTTGAGGTTAGCACTCCTCAGTGAAGATTGAATTTGGAAAAGTGTAAAAATTGTTGTTTAAATTGGTTTAATTATTCGTTGTAGTGTTGTTTTTGCTCATAATATATATTTATTTGAAATATTGTGGCTCGTAGGACGTTGTAAAATGTCTTTCACTAGTGATTGGAATCAAATGTACCATGAAAACAAATATCAAAAACCGAACTTTACAGCTGCCTTTGGATTATTATCCCATCTTGATGTGGATGAATTAAGAGCATATTTAAATGATGAAGATAAGTTTGAAAGTATGGTGAAAGATGTAAAAGAGGTATGCAAAGCCTTCTTGTAGAGGCTAAGCTAGATCTAGCTTAGAATAGGTTATATGATAAATATGTTATTTAAGGAATTAGGTGTTACACAATTTCTGAGTAATGTCAATGTTACTTTGTCTAATATGGTTGCCACAATCTTGTTGTGTTAAATCTGGATACTCCTTCCTAAGGACTCTTATTTCATTTTATCACTCCTACTAACATACAATGGTATTTCGGGGGGGGGGGGGGTGGGGGGGGGGGGGGGTATACAGGCCTAGGCCCTACTGTATATAAATTCGAACGAATTGTGTTTTTTGCTTCTTGGGGCCCCTAAACGAAAAGTTATCATGATCTTGGGCTTAGGTCTTACATTGAGACCTACGGTAATAGCTTCTTCCCTATTGAGGAAATTCGCTAAAACATTCTAGAGAATGTTGTGGGTTTGTTCAAGCGCCGATCATAGAAACTTCAGCACTGTTGTTGTAATCCGTCGATGGTGACACTCACACTTGAACGTGGAACCCAGAACCTGCATCGCCGTAACCAAGGTCCACCTTCAAATTTGACAGTGTCGCCGCTGACGGATTACAACAACTGTGTTGAAGTTAGTATAAGAATTTGAAACGAATATATTATTTAGGCTAGCAAAACAAACTTTTTTAACTGAGGCTATATTAATGAACCCCTCTGAATAATTTTAAAATCTATTCAAATATTTTGGATCAGTCTATTCTAACTTAGCCATATAAAGTTAGAGAACATATAGTAAATCAACAAACATTAAATAAGTCACTTTGATAAGAATTTGTTTCTTTTGATTATTCTCTTTTAATTTCACTGTTTAGGCCTAGCCTGCATTTTTTAATGAAATATTGCTTAGACCTAGGCCTAATATTAAATTCTATTATTTAGGGGAGAGGTGGTTAGGTTCAATGAGAAGATTTCTTCTTTCAAGCCACGGTTTTGTCCAAATTGTCCTCTTTCGCTTATTGCTTCAATTATTTCTTTAAGTCCATTGGTTACTCCATATAAGTTTGACGAAATCTATCTGGCATCGCCAGTCATCGATGAAGAGGATATGTATGTATGTACTGAGATATCGCAAGTAAGTGGTAAATACAGTACGGTGTCCCAATGTTAATGTTATGGGAAACAAATAAAATTCAGTGTCTCGCCTAGTCTTAACATATCTTAATAAAACTTGGTATATGGCCAATTTCACCTTTCCATAGCAGCAAACCTGCATACTCATTTCCCATGTTATTCTTATGGAGAAAATTGCTGTATGCCCATATAAGGACTCAAGTTGATTTTACTTGATTTGAGGCTTCGTCTAGCGTCTAGCCTAAATGATTCATTTAAGCGTTTGAAATTCGCTGAGTATTATGCAGATTTGCTCCAATGGGGTTATTTTATCTCACTGTTTCTTCATTGATCCACTTAATGTTTATTTGCTTTTAGAATTCTTGATCTTTCATTGGGCATGAATCATCATAGTGTAATCCATTTTTTTTTCAGTTTAAGGAAATTGAGACGGAAAAAGAAATGGTACTAGCAAGTAATCGTTCCCTGGCAGAGTTTAATCTGTCAAAAGAACCACATCTGAAAAAGAGAAAACAAGAAATTCAGCAGCTAAGTGAAGAAGGAGAGGAGCTTTTTAACAGGATTGAAGCCAAATCAAAAGAACTTTGTAAGTACCTTATAGTTGTGCTGCTTACACTCAATTTAAGGTACTCATTGGTCTCCCCTTGGTTTCAGAACAAAAATTAAGGTACAGGATAACCTTAAAATAGTGGACCTCAATGTATGGGCTTGTAACAGGTTATTTTTTGTTGTTTTTTTTTCAGAATTAGTTTTCATTTTGTTTCAGAATCTGTATTTTTTAACTGAAAACGTTGATATTTATTATACCATATTCATTTTTGGGCAAAAAAAGGCGAAATATTTATTCATTTTGAATGGCAACCAGTTGGAGCCATCCTAACATTGAATCATATCATAGTTTCATATTAAACTTGTTATCTGCAGTGGTTATGTTTAAGTTTTTGATCCCTTAACACATTCGCGGCGGCATGGGAGCGATCGCTCCCATGGAGAACCCTAATGCCATCCTGGTAGGAGCGATCGCTCCCAAGCTGCAACACGTTAAAGTAAGATTTTTTTTAAACCAGGATCTGAGCTTGAAATCTGAAACCTTAACAGCACTGCTCAATTGTATATTGTATTCTGTGCACTGGTCAGTGCTGCTGCCACAATAGGTGTGGCAGTTACAGTAACTATAAGTACACCAGGATGGCGGCGAGGAACACAGAAAATCGTGCCGCCACGAACATGTTAAGAGCAAATAAATATGCTTGTGAGTTATCATTCCTAAATAATAAGTACAATAATTCCTATTGCATCAACTAAAAATTCCTTGTTTCAATTAGAATAAGAAAAAACAAAGCAGGTCCTAAATAAGACCTAGCAATTAAGGTAGTTTGTAACCAAGCATATTATTTTAAGTATATTGGTTGGTAGGGTATTTTAACTTTGTGGTTAAGGAAATTATAGTTATTTTGTGTAGCTTTATATACTCGGCAAATCATACTACAGTGGAACCTGGATAATTCGAACCTCAAGGGACCAGCTAAAAACTTCGAATTATCCATAAATTCGAATTAAAGAAGTTCTAAAGAATGGGGCCAAAACATTAAAACTTCACATTGTGAATTTAACCTCTTTATCAAATTGACACTCTAAAAGAATAAATTCATCAACAAACGTAATTATAAGGGTTCAAAAACAGTAATCATAAAACAGAAACAACTACACTAAAGTATAAACTACGTACGACGCGAAGAACGATAATACAAAGAGACATTTCTGGAAAAAAATACAGTACGTTCTGCTACTTCTGAACTTGATTCAGGCTACCAACTTAACTTTGTGTAACAATGACAATTGCGCGCTCATTGACTTTCCGCTAAAGTGAGTGTTTTATAGGTCCGAGGTTTTGTCGACATGATAACTACACATATTTAATGTTACGTAAAAACTGTTAAACCCTTAAAAACAAAACACTGCACAGATAAAAAAAGACTTTGTTTGAAGGACGATCGAAAACAACGGAATGCTGCACTGGATTCGGATGTTAGTTTGGGTTGGGGGGAGGGAAGGGGGTCGCAGTCTTGAGTAGCCTTTGTGTCTACATAGAAAACTGCGCATCGGGTATGGCGCATGGCTCGTCTGCCGGGAGCCGTTCTACTCAGAATCAAGCGCGAAAAGACTAGTGGCGCTGCCACGGTGAGCGCAACCCTTTTCCGAACTCAGTCAGCGTTCCGTACTGTTTTAGTTTACATTATTGGTGTCGAGTTACAAGCGATGTTGGGACAGGGTGGGAAGCCTGGGAGGTGGAAGGGATGAGTCATTTGACCATAACCTGACACGCCATAGGTCTGGCGTTAATTTTTTATTGAATGTCGTAGTAAAACGTGTTTTCCAATGAATCTGTAACTATTTCCAGTCGTGGAATGAAATTGATGTACCTTAATTTGGCACTTAAAAAATTCGAATTATCCAAAATAAAATTCGAATTATCCACGATTTTTTATCATTGTTTAGATACAAAATGCCAGGGATCAAGAAAAATATTCGAATTAAAGAAGATTTCGAATTATAAAAGTTCAAATTATCCAGGTTCCACTGTATAGTAATTTCATATCGCCTATTTACCCCTGGGGCGAATTCAGGCGGTGGATCAGTACTTTAAATTAGCGTGCAACAAGCCCTCGTGGCTGAAGTGCCTTGGGACTTCGGTTCGCCCTTCCAAATGATTGAATACTTTAAATTATCACATATACATGTTCGTGTGTGTGTGTGTCTTTAATGTAGTGATGTTACATTACAAAACAGTAGTTAGAATAAAAATATAGGCTACCCTAATAAATAATTTTAGATTTCAGGTAAAATTTCTATCAATGGAAACACTGTTGGGCATCCTTGCTAGAATCGCGCCTTTCATAGAACTTTACCCAGATAGAGCCAATGTAGGCCACTTTTGTCAGTGGCATCACAATGTAAACTTATTTGCCGAGAAAACATTTGCTTGGCAGTTAAATGCTAAGTAATCCTAACATAACAATAATTTTCTATCCCATCCATAATTTCACCGCTTGGGTGCATCAAAATATGATATATTGCATAATGAGTTCTCCTCATGAAAATGAAATGAGGCATTGAAATTGATTCACGACGTTGTAAACAACTGTCATGAATCAATTAGTGTGGAAGAAAGAGTGGCAATATTTTTGAGGTGCAACTAAAACGAGTGAAAAATGGTTTAAGAATTTAATGTAAAAAGCAACTAGTTCTTAATACGGAGGAGTGAACTATTGCTACAGTAGAGCGCCGATTATCCGAACTAATTGGGCACAAGGGATGTTCGGATAACTGAATATTCGGATAATGGAACATGAAAGACAACATTTAAAAATTATATATGTAACTTAATTCTTGGTAGTAAAAAGGCTAAAAAATGATCAAACAAAAATTATTCACGTAATTTTATCATGAAATCTATCGGAATACATGGATATCCTGGAGCGACGGGAGTTTCGGTTGGCGCGTGAATTTGAATTGCTTAAGAATCATGTTCAAAATATGAATCATTACGGCGTTCGGTTAACCGACGGTTCGAATGTCCGACGTTTGGATAATCGGCGCTCTACTGTACTGCTGTAATGAACTCTTTATTAGTAACTTCATTGTCTGAAAACCACATTTTATACTCACCAATTCACCAGTTACTTAGCGAAAAATTCACCCAGAACTGTCTGTTTTCACATCAAGTCGTGAAAAACACAAGCATAGAAGTTATCACAGTTAAACTTCACACGTGGTTAAACTTGTCGCGTAGCAACAGCTGACCATAAATATGTTCTGCACATGCACGGACCCCTCTTGCCTCCTGGAGACATGTCTCGGCAAACACTGACCGATCGGTTCGCAATGAGACACACACCAGTGACAGAAGTCAGCGATATGTGTCCGAGACACTGGTGTGTCTAGCTCCATAAGATAACAAGGGTCGGTTTTTGAGAGGCATGTCACTGACAAAAAAGAGGTCGGTGACACCGTGTCAGCAACACTGGTGTGAAACCCGCCTAAGCCAAGCCTAAAACATTTCTTACAAAAAGTAGCCAATTGTTTGATATCTTCCTCTTATATTTGAAGTTAGCTGCGAATCTCCTTCCTTCTTGCTGTCGATGTAATGTTTTTGAAGTTAAGTTTAACCAAAATGTACATTAAGAAACATAAATATTAGTTTAAATAATCCCAAATGATGATTTGTAGCACAAAAAGGGCCAAACCAGAGCTTGGAAACAACACTGGCACTTCTGCAGACCGCAGCCGCCGAAATGGAAGAGGAATCTGAAGTGAGTGTTCATTCTTTTTGTTTGTGAATGTCCGTGCATGAAAATGTCATAAGTTACCACTAGGGATGTGTCGGTGCCAATAATAATAATAATAATAATTCTTTATTGCATGAACAATGGTTGTACATTGAATTGCATGTGTCAATATATATTTTACTAAAGCTAAGGTTTCAACATTCATACCTGCATACATACATCAAGTTCCCATACATTCATCACATTCATACTTAACAACGATGACAAAGTTTATTTTAAAATTCAACTATTCCAGCAGCTAAACCTGTCAAACCCCCCCCCCCCCAGTTTTATTGGGGTATAAACTCGTCAGTAGAGTACCTCAGACGCCAGGTGGCGTTTTAAATTCAATTTGAATTTTTTTCGTTTGCTGACCGTTTTTTCAAAGTCGGTACCGGTACCAAATAGATTCCAAATTTATTTCCACAAATAATTCTAAAATTTTCATTAAAAATAACCAAATATTGTAATTAGTTTTATTTCCACAAATAATTCTACGATTCCCATTAAAAATAACCCCATATATCAATTAGTTTTGAAAATTAGAGTCAAAAAGTCTAGTAAGAGTCAAAAATATCAAATACATTTAGAGTCAATATTAATTTTACAAACATTGTCGACCTCAAATAATAGTAAGCGATGCCATTTTCGATCAGCACAACGACCGCGGTGATGCCTCATGTGATTGATCGTCTTATGTGGCCGCTAGTTACTTTATCCGATTACCATGGGTACCGAAGTATCGGTACCAACATTTTGACATCGGTTCTCGGTACCGGCTTGTTACCAAAGAACCGGTGGTACAGAGAACAGAATTAAGATACCGACACATCCCTAGTTAGTACATCTTTTTTGATTTTGTTAAAGAAGGTGGTTCAAAGAGTTTTTTTTTTGACCAAAGATCATTCATAGAAGTTAAAATTCTTACCATCGAACACTACTATCGTCAATTGTGGACTAAGGCTCTCTATTCATATGAGCAAGTTTTACTGGTCAGAAGTGATCCAGAACCGGTTTGTTCGGTTTGTCGGAGTGGTCCTCTGCGAGGCAGCATGAGCCACTGGTTCACCTCCCCACCTCGAGAGAGCAATGCACAATCCCCCTCTACCCTGCCACACTGCTCCGTGTATTTCATTCCTTCACTCTCTCGATCCTCCTACCACACCTCCACTGCTACTGCATCCCATTCTGACTGAGTATAAAACTGACAGAACTTCGATTAAACTGGGGCTATTTTTAGTGTTACTGATCCAAATTTCCCACCTTTAGCGATTTTGTAGTTAATCCCAATACAAATAGTGTAAAAAACGTCCAATTATAACGCCTATTTTTAGGAATTTGATAGGAAAGCAGGCTTACCTATCAAATTCCTAAAATTCCTGGCAAATGCCCTATCCATTAATCAATAATTATAACGCCTAGTAACTCTTCAAATATCTGAAAAGAAATTTAAAGTATGGTTTTCCGCTTTGGCTAAGATTTTCCAACCCATCAAACATATCATTATAGAAAAAGGTACTTTGGTTTTATACGGAGGCCACTCTTCTTTGAGAGATTTTGTTTACTGTATACCAAAAATAACCATATATTTGAAAAGGACATATTTTAATTGACTCACTGTCCAATTTTGACATAATTATGATGAGCAGTCTTTATGTTCTGCCTTCCAGAAGACAGCGATGTTGGCGAGGATTGAGTTGAACGTGTCGCCTTGTCGCTAGCGGCCACACCCGGTCGCCACATGTACGGCAAGCCTTATACAGTGCGCTGCGGCGGTTATTTTAGGTTGGGTTAACATAAATATGTTAGTAGGACTTTCCTCGTTTCGTTACGAATCAAACGATACCAGATGAGTCATGTAATTTGACGGTGACAGGTGATGCGCATGCTCCGGTCAACTTCCTGAACTTGACGTACTTGGAAGGGATTTGGTGGGTAAAATCATCTGGTATTGTTAGATTCGTAACAAAATGAGAAAAGTCCTACCAATATATTTATGTTAACCAACCTAACATAACCGCCACAGCGCGCTGTATAAGGGTGGCCTCTGTATAATACCAAAGTACCTAGGATAATTAATAAAAATATTACTGCTCCACCTTAACTGCACCACTGAATTATTCATGAACAATTAAGAAATCTTATTTCAAATTAATACTTCGTTCATTTTGAGTCATGGAAGATACCGATGTTTTTGTTTGTCAGGCGTTGGCCTCAAAGCTGCTCGACGGGACGCTGGACGTGGAAGGGTTCCTGGAGCAGTTCTCAACGCAGCGAAAGCTGATGCACCTGCGGCGAGTGAAGGCTGACAAGATGACGGAGATGGTGGGCAAGCGGACGTCCGTATCGGCGGCCAATCACAGCTCCAGCTCCAACTTCTACTCGCCCCCACCCGCTCTCGCAGCCTACCCGATGGTACCGGTCCCTGTTATGCCCATGCCTTCTATGTACACCCCTAACCATTTTGGTTGATGTCGAGGCATGGTAGGCTTACATTTTGTAGCCTGAACAGCAGGCCATTACCGTTTATTTTATATGTATTTTGTATATCTTTGTTGGTGATATTTAGAATTATTTTTATAGATATTTAGAATATGTGTAATTACTTGAAAAGTTAACATAGTGATCATTTGATGTGGAGTTGTAAAAATGTAAGCGTTTTAATAAGTTATTTTTATGTTCGATTAATATATTTCCACAGATGAATCATTAAGAAATTGAGATGATTTGTGAGGGCAGTTTTAAGTCGGTAAAGCAGTTTTAGCACTCCTAGCTTTTGGACACTGATGTTAGTTCTTTCGGATTAAAATTTCTTTGTCTTAAAGATCTAAAACTTACAAGGTTTATAACATTGCCAGCGCACTGTGAGCTTCTAAGCCGCCTTACCGACTTAAAATCGTCTCAAAATGACGGCTACAGAAACACAATTTAACGCCAGTCTGGTTTAGCATTTCATCTGTGATAAGTCTTAAAAAGATAGTCTTATAAGCTTTTTCAACGGAGGACCTAGAAAACGTTTAACTGAATTCTAGAAGAAAGGAGTATATTAAAAAGACAAGTGTATTATTTTTGTTATGCATGCGTTTTATTTATATTTTTATAACTCTTAAATTAAGGAATTATTGATTATTTACAGAATTAATCTCTTAACAGTTAGTTGGGCCTAAACAATATTTACAGAGGTATAATTTGGAAACCTAATTGCAATCCTACACTAGACCAACATTTTTATAATCAAACCCTTTTGAAACAGAAATCATATCTATCTAGAATATATATTATTTACAAAATTATATCTGATGTAGAATATACATGATTATTTCAGAAGTAACATACAGTAGACACCCTCTAGTTCGGCCACCTCAGGACCAGACCACCGGCCAAACTACAAAATGGCCGGACTATCCGGATGTACTATTAAAATGTAAAATAACCCTATAAATTCATTAGCAATGCTTAAAATCAACAAAACACATTATTTAAACTTGTTTACACTGTTTAATTGCCAAAGAAAATATTTTGACTTCTCTATGTTGAACTGGCATATTATGTCACCCTTGGTCGCATGCTTTTACCGATACCATACTGAGGATATAAAGTGAACAGAAAACTCATTATGTACTGTAAAAACACTCTAGAAATTTATTTGATCAAATTAATTTACACGTATTACTTGAATAATAGCCTATACAAATTAAAAGAAATCTGTCATTTTCTTTTGTTATGCAAACGAAATTCCAGATCAAATCTTACTGCATATTCCTTATATTGAAAGGATAACAATATAGTTTGTCAGTTGAGTTCAAGTGTGTCCATCAATTACAAGCTTGCCTGTAAACTAAACTGACATAAATAGTTTACTTCTATGGGCGGAAACAAAACATTCAGGATAAATGCTGTCGAAAGTCATTCCCTCACGGTGCAGCTTGGTGATATGACGGATATTATGAGTTGCCCTCCTAGGACCGGCCGGACCGTCCGGTGGCCGATCCAACCGAAGCCGAACTAGAGGGCGTCTACTGTATATATGATCATTAAACATGAAGTTTTTTAAATTGTTAAGCGTTAGAAACTGAACAATTTTTTTTGGGTTATCTATTCTGTTGTGGATTTTGCTTCAAAAATGGAAGTGGAGATTTTAATTTTTCTGGTTTTTATGACCTACCAAACCTCTCATTAAATAATAATCATTTAGTGTTGTTGATTGTCATTTATCATTAGAACATGAGAATGTATCGTCATGCAGCCCAAGAAGGGGTCCCAAGTTTGTTTTTGAAGCTTGAGTGTTCACGAAATGAAAGCTTTATGACCTGGGGTTTTAAGGTTGAGGGGAGATTCCTTCTTTGAATTCATGAAGAAAACCCCCCCCCCCCCCCCAAACAGAATATTTCATCAGTAGGGTGGATAGTGGTCATTTCCGAGCCGTGGAATCGCTATCAAGGCACAGAATGGAACACATTCGACCAGAGTAATGAATAACACACGGCATTAAATGATAACAAAACAATTTATATAATTTTTCCAAATGACCTGCGAGTGCTCAGTTGATTTCTGCAGTAAAATGACAAATGAGTGATTTTGATGTCAAATGAAATTTATTGAGGACTGTTGATTTCAAATATGTAACCACCTGACCAATCGGAAAGGCCGATTTACAACTGACTCTTAATGCTGCTAATTCAGGTATCACAACTAAATACTTTAATGTGGAAAATTTCTAGCTTATTTTCCCAGCCTAGCCAGGAAATAGTACATTACGTTACTAACCTGGTAATTTCTGTTGTACCTGATCAGCATGATTCCCGAGTTACATGCAAGTGTTGTAAAATGTACTGCATGAGTTTCACACGATATTTTACATCATTGTACAAAAAAAAATAACATTAATGGTTTTTGTATTTAATTTCCAAGTTATTATTCAAACCTAACGAATAATAGAAACACATTTGACATGGCTTTGTTGATATTAGCTGTTTGCGTTTCTAATCAAAAGTACACAGTAAGTTTACCATGTAGTATGTGAAAGTTATTTATGTGTTGAGAGAGTAAAGTGCAACATTGTCTCACCTGTGGAAATGTTGGCGCCCGAACTTGCTGAGGGGCATTTTACGAGGGCGACAATTTTCACGATGGAGACGATGTGCTTTACTCTCAAAATACACACAACATTTTTCCCATACCTGCAATAACAAACATCCTGACCAAAAAAATCTATTTTATTAGCTTAGTAAATAATAAAAAATATCCATTTTGTCTCGTTCTGCTATGAGCGCCTGTATCCAGGAAGCTGCAACCATTCATGCACCAGCGATCAGCTGATTGTTGCAACGTCCTTACGTGCTTAATTCTGAGACGTTCTTACAGCTGATTGTCGTTAACATTACTCTTATTTGATTATTCTTGCCTTTGAATCAGCAGGTTTGAAAAATAGAAAAATGTAATGATTTATGCAAGGAATACGTTATGATTAATTTTTTCTGTGTAGTATGATGTAAAGTATTGTACGTCACGCCCGGTAAGTTTTACCATACTCGCATGAAAACTATAATGCTCATCCTGTAAACAGTACTTACCAGCCTAGTAACGTAGTATACTATTATGTTATTCCTTGGGGAAAGGTTTTGTTTAGCCTTTGTATGTCAAGTCGTTTGCCTACAATAGTTGTGGACAGCTTAGAAGATTTACCCTGTAAACACAATAGCAGCAGGTCCTTTTGTAGCGTGCCCAGCGCATTTGAGGTCCAGATCACTCACTATTTTTGATAGAATGTATTTCATTAAGAATGTTGGGATGATAATGCTGTGTACTTTTGTTTATTTCTAAAGAGTGCATGTTCTGTTATTTTTAAGTTCAGTACAGTAGGAACCCAAATTTCCGAACTAGTCACTTCCTAGAACTTAAAAAAATGTAATCAATTACCTTACTATGTTCCTGTAAAGACGAGAAAAAGATATTTGGTAATCTTTATTAAGTTTTTCTGAAGCAACAACTAAGACTATTAAATATTTTTATGGTTGGCTCGAATAACTGAAATTCTAATGTAACTATTTATTCTGTTGTCATACCTACTTTTGCCATGTTTTGTATATAATATTTTAAAATATATGATACAATGGGTTAGCCTTCTCTTATTACCAAACCTCCTCGGAGTCTTACATTAGGCCTACAGAGAAATTTCATATCTAGACAGATAAATTAGGGTTTTATATTTATTTCATCAACCGACCTGTTGCACATGGATTGTTTGTGAGGGTCATTTTCTATTGAAATAAAATATACATAATTTGTTTACTAAACTAATATTTTCAGATTTTATACACTTTTCAAACAATACGTTGTTTCAAAATGCACTACAAACAATCTTTTTGAGATGATTGTCAAATTATTTGACCTAATAATGGATATAAAACCTTCACTGGAATGGAGTAGAAAAATGTTTAAATTCAGATTTATATTGCTGATATGCCTTAATTGTGGAATCACATCTGGACCTGTTTAAGACTGGTTTGGAACTTAATGAATTGAAAAAGATCAGAGGTCATCAAAAGCAGATTTCTGGGGGTGCCCAGCACCCTCATGTTGGCAGGGAAGGCAAAATTGATTTCTAGGTTTATTTTTTCCAAGATTTTGTTTGGTATGTTTGCACATTTCCCCTATAGGTGAGAAGCTGTTACCCAAGTTCTCGTAGTAAGACCTACGCCCAAGACCATGAAAACTTTTTGTTTTGGGGCCCCCAGAAGCAAATAAAACCATTGGTTTGAATTTTCATATATATACATAAAATAAAATTAGTTGTTTGGTTAGGGCTGTCATAATAAACACCTTTAATTACATTTATAAATTGTAATAAATATATACATATAATTTTCGCTTAATAACACACGATTAATTAAGCCATAAGAAAAACATTTTAAGGAACAAACTACGAAGTCTCATATATAAAACAAATAATAACGCCTTTAATCCGATTAATAAGAAATCAAATATAAATAGCAACCAAGATAAGTATGACCAAGCAGGTATATACAAGTTAAAATGCTCGTATTGCAAAAGCTTCCACATATGACAAACAGGAAGATCCTTGAAGTCGAGATTCCGGGAACACTTGCAAGCCCTAAAAAGCAATGATTTAACGACACAAAAATCATTCTTTGCTGAGTGTTTACTTTTTTCAAACCATAAAAAAAGATATAAAAGGAAACCTTGAAATCCATTGAATTTTAGAATAAAGGAACAATAATTAATGGATTTTACAGAGGTGTTTTACATACTGGCTGCAAAGAAGAGCCTCAAACAGAGCCGGCCTAAGGGGTGTGCGATGTATGTATTTGGGAGGGGCATAAAATTGTCCATTGAAAACATTTTACAAATATTTAGAAATGTATTTTAATTTTGGGCAGAAATATTTAACTAGAAGGAACTTTGTCTTAAGACTATTAATGTTGAATTTCAAGGTAAAACCAAAGATCCACCCCAATGAATTCTGAAATACCTTGGTAATACCTGAAATGACCTTAACCCTTGGTCTGATGCCCTTGACCAAGGTCTAAGGTCATTAGAGCAGTGTAGCGGGACGCAGTAAGGGTTGTGACCAAGGAGGTTGGTCTAAATTGATTTTGAGATACCGCGACAATGCGTTTGTTGATGAAAAAGCGGCCATTTCATTTTGTCAGGTTGGCAATATTACGGGGGAAAATTAGAATTTTAGCAATAAAATACCGCAATTTGAACTGCACCTTCTGGTTGTTGAAGTAAGATACTTCTAAGCTTTGAAAACAAAAAATTGCCACCATTTTTAACAGGTACAAACACTGGTGGTTCGTCCTTAGTAGCACAAGGGCTCTAGAACCCCTTAAGAAAAATCATAAATAGTATAATGCTTATATCACACAAAATCTATAAGAGCGATCATCCCAAATAATTTAAAATTATAGTAATAAGAGCAACAAAGAAGCGCGTCCATCACTTTTGACACTTTCACCAGTGCCAAATGGATTAGACTGAACTCGGAGCACAGCCCGACCGCTCCAGATTGATTGTGGTGCTGGACGAGTCTATTTATGGCCAGTGACGGGGGAGGAACCATTGCATTGTGCTCATGGAACTTCCCAGGGAGCTTCTCCCGTGAGCTATATACGCGGGCCGGCAGGGCTTGATTTCAAATAAGCCTGGACCTAGGAGCGTTGGCTGCCTGGGGAAGCACCTCCAAAAAAAATAAAAACTCCTGAGGCTTTTTTATTATGCCCAGGGTCAAAGCCGTAGCCAGGAAATTTTTTCGGGGGGGGGGGGGTTTGGGCAGGACCGGCGCCGGCGGGTGAATTTCCGGCTCGCCAAAAGTGGTGACCTTTTTTTTTACTCGCGTGTGCTGTCCTTTCCGCCGCTTTTATCGTCATTTTGGACACTTTTCGACAGTTTACGGGCCCCTCTACGTTTCGTCGGGGGGTTTCGACTGTTTCGGGGGGGGGGGAGTTCTGACCCCCTAACCCCCCCCATTGGCTACGGCCTTGCCCAGGGGTCAGCGTGAACAAGGAGAGAATGCCAGCGAAGCTGGCATGGTGTACCGTCCACAGCAGGGGCCCTTTCAAATGGTTCAAAGTGGCAAACAGGTGTTTTGTGGCATTTGGCAGCACCCGTGTGGACTTGTTCAAAGTAGGAAAGTTGCTAATTTGCTGTTGCCTGGTAAGGATTGTTAGGAAAATTAGGAATAATGTAATTTCCTGAATTCAACATGTTTCTTTTGGAAGGATTTATTGACTAACCCCCTCAAAACCTAAGGGTGAAAAAAATATTGGACCTAGGGGCGCCCAAATGTTAAATCCGACCCTGCAGGCCAGCTTGATACTTGTTTTCATATGGTTTGGGTGATGTTATATGATTATTAATATAAATGTTTTGTCTGTTGGTTGTTTTATTAATTTTATTTAGAAATTTGGTAGTTATATTTATTTATAATTAACATACTAATATTAGTTGTAAATTAATATCTGTTAATAGCGTTTACATATTATCTTAAATAACAGAAACTTTGCATGTGTATAATAAAACCATAAAAATTATTTTGCATGTATTTTTTATTTTTGTTAGCCTCTGTCTGATGCAGTCGAAAAATGCATCAGCAAGTTATAACCACCGATAGTAGTGCACCTAGAGTAATGATAGCATCGTGTGTCGCATGTCACCTTCTGCTTACACCAGGCCTATAATTCAAGCATTCGGCGTTCCAGATACTAATTCTATTATTTTTTGTCATATCTCTTTTCAAATGATTTTCTAGAACAAATTGTATAATACTAGAAGAGGCCCCAAATGTGTCGTCCAATTAAGTAATTTTTAGTTGTTTCAATGAAAATTTTAGAAAAATGTAAGCATCAGTGGCTTACATGGTACGAGGCGTATGGAGGGCAGCGCTGAACGTCTGACAGCGGAACACCTGATCCAGTGCAAAAATCAAATAAAATGACAAAAATAATGCAGGAGCTATCAATTTTTACTTAAAGAAAACCCTTGAAAATTTCAAAAATAAAATCTTACTGTCCACAGCGTGTTGTGTTCGCTTATCATCATCCAATTTCAACGGGTCAAATGAAAGCCGGTACTTCAGTGTAAGTATAAGGACTAGAGGTATCAAAGGGAAGATGTTGGGACAGTACAATGTATGTTAGTTTTAAGTTTATTACTCACCTAAAACCTTTCTGATTTGAATTGTTAATAGCTCAATTGAGAGCATGCAATTTAGAGAGTATTTTTAAAACCCAAACATATAAAATAACTTGAATAAAACTGGAGTTATTGATCAATAGTTGCAGGCAAAACCTAAAAAATAAAATCTTTATTGTGAAGTCAACAGTTTGGTTTACATGGTTTTTAAATTCATACAGTTTGGAACATGAAAAAGAGATACCAATACCTATGATTGGATGAAATATGTTAACCAAGGTCTATTCTGGTTCATATTATCGGTCTTTCCATTTTCATTGTGAGCACTAATTTTTATTTTTAATAAATTGAGTAACCTGATTCTGCTTGGTTCTGAAAATATTAAGGTAAAAAAACCTGTTACAGAACATTGCAACAGCACGGCTGCTGCCTCGTTCCTTCTAGTTCAGTTTTAGTCTCATAAACTAATTCACAATTGAACTCAATTTTGGGTGTCAGTGGAGATGGAATAAAAAATAGAAACACAAAATGATGTTTGAGACAAATCATTATTTTAAAATAGCAACAAAATAAAACATTCACATATGTTTTACATTAAATACAGTATGGCCCAAATTTACATTCTAACTATAAATGTGAATAAAGAAAGAAATCCCTAAATACACCACCATCTGTTTTTAAGTTATGCAATAAAATGTTCGTAAATAAGATTAAACTATACACCAGTTATCTTACCGACTTAATATGTACAATTTCATTTTGATTGGTAATTTTCTAAAACTACATGACAACAACGAGAATGTCCATCATAAAAAAATCTTGAACAATCTCCATCATTGAACCGGTGGTAAGAAGGCAACAAAACATAAACTACAATATTATTGATCTATTTTACCTATATTTTTATAACACATCTTATCTAAATGTTATTCGAGTTAACTTTTTGGCTAGTAGGGCGTAATTAAAACTATGATAAAAATACAACATTTTTGGTTAAATAAAAAGAAAAATAATAATTTAACTAAAATTAATACTTAAGTGAAAACATTTAAGCACATAAACGATTATTAATTTATTAGATGTATACATTGTTTGTTTTTGAGATTTAAGCTTGATCCATTAGTCTCATAGATGCTAATACAAAATGATGTAAAATATGATTTTATGAAGAAAACACCAGGTTTAATCATATTTAATTAATGAGATAAAAATGAATAGCCTATTACAAAGGGTAACCTCAAATAAGAAGAGGCTGAAAACTGAATTCCAAAATCATGAGCAAAAATATCACTAATTATTTGATTACACTAATATGAGGCTTATCCACTGTAGAGAAAGCAGTTTTTACTTCAGAAAACTTTCAGCTTACTTTACTAAATGCCTAAATCACAGAAAACTAAAGCCAGAACTAAAAACAAATAATAAAGTATGTATATGCACTATGTTCGATAAGAAATGAACTCATTTCATCAGAGGATCTCGACTGACTCATGTAAATTATACTTATGAATTTAACACAAAATAAATCAAATACATCTTGATATATATATTTGAACACATATAATATAAACTAAACATTACAAAAAATAAACAAAAGTTCTTTAGGAAATTGTAGTTATGTACAATCAAAACCTGATAAAAGAAAGTGAGACAAGAAAATTATGAACTTTCCTAAAGGCATTATAGATATGCTAGTGAGATTTCTAATGATTCTTTGTTAATTTTTTGCTGCCTGGAATAGTAACAGCAAAAATTGTTTTTTACACTTTGATGTTAAGCATGTAGAACAGCTGTTCTAAAGCAAAGTAAATCACCGAGGGAAAGAAAAATTATAAAATGACTGCTAAGTTAGCAGATAACAGTAAACAAAAGATAACTGACAATTTATACAAAAATATACACAAATTACTTAAATCTAGATGTATTTTAAGTAGTGAGTAGTACTAAAACAAACAACAGAATGGAATAACTAGTCAAAAGCAGCTGCTCAGAGCTGGGGTTGGCTGACTGATATAGCGACTACACAATGAGCAATATACAAAAAACATTGTTTGACATGTAATTGTAATTTATCAGACTGACTCGATACATGGATGGATAATAAGAGTCCTTATGCAGATTCGGTTGAAAGAGAACAGAAGAGTGTCTCGAAGAATAATTATTAGATGGTCCCTTTAAAAATATTTAAGCGCTAATTCGAGTTGAGTGAGTCTTATCTAAAATCTAATAGCTGAGGAGCTTGTGAGGTTTCTTGTGTTAGCAATACAAATTTGGGCCTATTTCATAGTAACAGTATAATAGTTATCAGTTAGATATCTTCATCGAATCTAAACACAAAACAAATAAACTCATTTAACAGCCTTTATGCAGCTTGGGAACGCTGCTACCCGAAGGGCGACTCGAAAATCATAAACCCTCGATCACGTTAAAAAAAATCCATCACATCATTCTGTATCGAAGATGTTTAACATCAAACATTTTCATCTGGAATAAATAATGAAATTAAGAAACACTTCCGGTGTTCTCAACAGAGAACTCGATTAACATAAAATGTTTTATAAAAGTGAAATTTATGATTTAAGTAATAGTAGATTAGAGTGGAAGATAACATTTAACACTTTGCAACACTGAACGATGTGATGAGGGTTCCGCTTAGAAGTTCAACCGCTCTTGAAGAGCAGAATGGCAACTTGACCTAGGTAGAAATATATGAAGTGTCTTGTCTCGTGTGTCACGTAGCTGCCAAAGTTGCGGCCAACAATGCAATGCCATGTCGGGTTGTATTTCTTATCAAACTCCTTCTTAATGTATGCGGCTATATCCTGAAACAAGTAACAGGAAATACTGTCAATCCCAAACTAATAATTTTACAAGACACATCTGTTCAGTCTGTAACAATAACATTAGTTAGCTTTTCAAAAAACTAATAATTGAATTTGAAATATGAAGTTGGATGAATAAAACCCTAATATTTTTTATGTGTCATCATGGTGAGGGGCTTTAGACTGGTAGCACTGATTGCAATCACAAATCTCAAATCTTTATTTTCCAATATAGAAACACATTTTATTTGCATAAATGTATTCAATAATAAATAAATACCCTTTAATGTTTCTCAGTCCACAAATTTATCAAGATATTGAACTTGCTTGGCAGTCACATTGTAGTAGAATCTAGCCAAAACCTTTATTGAATAGCTAATTGGCCTAGACTTGAAGGCAAAGATAAAAATATTTTTTATGGTGATGGGCAATTCCATGATAATTTTCTTAAGAATCTCAAGGAAATTTAATAAGCCTCCAATGAAAAAACTCATGACAATATAAATTTGATCATCTCTTGAAAACTAACCTCTCACTTTAACCTAATTGTTTGTCTTGTTCTAATCAAAAGAAAATTGTAAACTGGTAATTTATTTTCTTTTTGTGATGAAATTAAGAAACCCAACTAATTTTTATTTTATGATAATTCAAAGTAAGAAGAAAAAGAAAAAGTCTTTTGAAAATAAAAACTTAACACACTATCTTATATGAGTGGTTGTTACAGTCAAGCTCCACAAACCCGGAACTCATCAACTCAACAATCTGAATAACTGGGCTACTCTTCCAGAAAATATGATTCTCAAAACAGCAATCTGTACGCTATTTAGGTCAAATCTCATGTGCAATTTTGTCTTGTAATTGTGTTCAGCTTAAGAGTTTTTAAATTGTGAATCAAAATCAGCTTGCAATACATTTTATAAGTCCAAAAACAAATTGAAAAGTTTAGCATGTATTTTTTACTCCTGTTAGCTGGGCACTAAACAAACTTGGCACCATCCCAATTCACACTAGCCTATGCCAGATTTGAGTGAGCCACTATGTTTTGCTCACAAACTTGTGAAGCTACAGAGATCTCTGTAGCTTCTTCTCTAGTTTTTACCTTTTCAATGTTGTATTTTTCAAGTGCTTGGGTCGCACAATCTACAGCATCCTGCTGCATTTCTTCTGACATGTCAGCATTTTTAATGA
This sequence comes from Flexamia atlantica, assembly GCA_035578135.1. NCBI lineage: Eukaryota > Metazoa > Arthropoda > Insecta > Hemiptera > Cicadellidae > Flexamia > Flexamia atlantica. The sequence goes on along the minus strand of JAQJVK010000007.1, from coordinate 50,497,934 downwards.
CAGCTTTGCGGTCAGACATACTGGTGGTGCTAAAACAAACACAAGCCTTGTGAAATACAATAAAGGTTTTTTTAACCGTGTTTTGGGGTTATTTGTGACAATTCTAAAGTAAATATTTTGGAAAATAGGTTGATATTCATAGTTAATTTTCTAAATAATCCACGAATGGCTTTAGAATGATGTTAATGGAACCCTAAATCAATAGAGCTTTAATTTTTAGGCGTTTCGAGGATTACTCGTTTTAACCGAACTTTTACGTTATCCGACCTAGGTACGGTCCTATCAGGGTTAGATAAAAGGGGGTCTACTGTACTTGCGACTTACAGGTCGCTTTCAAATCGCCCTTTATAAATAAATAAAAATGCCTTATATTTTGAAGCGTTCCTCAGTCACAGACTGCTTTTCAGGACAACTCAAGTCAACATACAGATAAAATATATAAAAACTAAACAAACAAACCAAAACTCACACCCTGTCATTCAAATACAATTCTTTCAATTTTTTCCTAAAAACAGGAACGTAATATGATTTGAGGGTCCCAGGGAGGTCATTAAAATACTTTGGGCCAAAATAAACCTGTCTCTCAAAAATGTCTGAAGAAAGGAGTAGCGATGTGTCGGTACCACTTTTTTCAAAGTCGGTATCGGTACCGGTTCTTGACAAGATCGGTTCTCGGTTCTCGGTACCGGTGCCAAGCGTTTGTCAGGTACCCTCAAACCTACAGACAATCTGTGTTGTATGTTACTGTTTCAAAAATGTTTTAATTTTCAAGTGTAAGTTTCACCAGGTCATAAAATACTATTTCACTTCTTAAATTAATTGTTTATCCCTCTGTTAGCAGATGATATAAGAACAAATTCCAAGTTGGAAAATAACAGTTTACAAATTTATTTCCATTCATAATTTGACAATTCTCAAATAGAAAATAACCCCATTCCAATTGGTTTTAAAAATTGCAGTAAAAATCAATCAAGAACAAATGCTAAGGTGAAAATTAACAGTTTCCAAATGAGTTTCCATGGATAATCTTACAATTCCCAAAGAAAATAACCCCATTCCCAATAATTTTAAGTATTAGAGTAAAAAATCAAGCAAGAGTCAAAAAATGTAAGATAAATTTCGAATCAAAAGTAATTTGAGAAACATTATTGACCTTCAATAGTAGTACACAGTGGCATTTGCCATCGGCGCAACGCCCGCGGCAATGCGCGGTGCGATCGATCGTCTTTTGTGACCGATAGTTACTCCCGCCAATTACCGTGGGTACTCCATTCATAATTTGACAATTCTCAAATAGAAAATAACCCCATTCCAATTGGTTTTAAAAATTGCAGTAAAAATCAATCAAGAACAAATGCTAAGGTGAAAATTAACAGTTTCCAAATGAGTTTCCATGGATAATCTTACAATTCCCAAAGAAAATAACCCCATTCCCAATAATTTTAAGTATTAGAGTAAAAAATCAAGCAAGAGTCAAAAAATGTAAGATAAATTTCGAATCAAAAGTAATTTGAGAAACATTATTGACCTTCAATAGTAGTACACAGTGGCATTTGCCATCGGCGCAACGCCCGCGGCAATGCGCGGTGCGATCGATCGTCTTTCGTGACCGATAGTTACTCCCGCCAATTACCATGGGTACTGAAGTACTGGTACCGACATTTTAACGTTGGTTCTCGGTACCGGTTCTTTTGCCAAGAACCGGTGGTACCGAGAACCGACTTCAGGTACCGACACATCCCTAGAACGGAGGGTTCTTGTCAAAAGGTTATACGATCCTTTATGATAATTATATGTGAAGAGCTTCAGAGCTACTGCGGGAAAGCTTCAATCTGTCTAATCGCAAGGGGACTCGGAGGTGGATACAGAAAGGGTCGGAGGGCCTATCAAATGGTTTCCTCAGAGAACTATGTTGCAATGTCTTGTAATTAGGTTAAGTACAATTATGACACTATTTCAAGTGCCATGTACATTTTATGAAATAAAGATATTTTTGATTTTCTGATTGATCCTCATGAATATGCCTTAATACTTAGAATGGCTCCTGAAAAGTTCAACACCTTACTCAATATCGTAGAACCCCTCCTAAAAAGGGAGATGGGGGATCCTCCGCCAGTCAAACTACAACTGGAAGAGACACTCACATACTTAGCGACAGTTGCAGATTTTCGGTTATTATCAGCTGTTTCAAACATCAAGAGGTAGTATAAGCGACCGTATATGCCTGGGGTATGCGAGAGTATAAGCAAATGCCTCCAAGAGTATATAAAGGTAAACTAAGTGATGAAATGTACTGTAATTGTAACTATAATCATGTATTTTTTAGTCGCAACTAACATAACCTAAAACACAATGCGACAGCAGGCAAGCAACAGAAACAACTGAGTTTATAATAAATAACAGTGTTTGCAACCTAAGTATGACGACATACCACGAACCTCCATTTAATAAATTATATAGGAGTGTTATGTTTACTAACTATTGGGCTTCTACCCACCTCCAGGTTTATGGCGATCAGTCCGTTTGTTGACAATGATTTTGTAAAGAAATCCTCTTGTCAAAAAACACTAGACATTACACACCAAAACCGACACAAAACATAAAACACAAAAATATATAACTGATGTTTCGGGAAACCATAAAAAAGTTTCCCATTACCTAACTTAGGGAGTCCTTGAGAATTTTTGGATACCCGCAACCAAGCCGAACACCTGATTATGACTACCAGTGGTGAATCATCGCCAGTGAGGGGAGGGGCAGGAGGGGCGGAAGACCTGTCCTGACCTTGGAAGTGATAACAGGGGTGGCCATGCATTGTCAGACAAGTGTTTTATTTAATTTCCCACCAAATCAAAATAAACTGGATTTATCTAGTCACATGGGCGTCAGATTGGCTGGTTTCCTGCCAACCAGCTGGATTTGGCTGGTTGGTAGATTTATCAGGTAACCACTCTTCAATAAATGCATGTTTTATGTTTTCAACTTCTCCGTTTGATTGAACGGGCAAAATTTATTTGCAGTAATGATCAGATTTTTTAAACTGAACTTGAAAACATAAAATATGCATTAGTAAATAGTGGTTATTGGATAATAATTCTTAATAAGGCCCGAAATAAAATTTTTAAAGAGAATAAAACAGAGGTTGAAGCCAAAGTGTGCCTATAAAGCCAATTGAAGGGGTCACCCGTAAAGCGTTCTAAGCGACAAAATTTCAAAATTGGAGATATTTAGTGAAAAAGGTTCTATAGGACACGAGCTACACTGTGGTATTTTTTGTTTAGAGAATATCTGAGTTAGCAGCCCTGATACCAGAGTTGGTTTAAGGGACTCCACGGACTTTCTGGGGAACAACGTTCTATTTGCTGAAATATGCGTTGCCACCCAGCGACCAAAATCACGTAAATAAAAATAAAAGACAAAAAGTAAATATTGAGAAGAGGAAGGATAAGACTAGGGAGGGATACAGAAACACGTGATTGTCCTATATTTCAAAAACTAAGAAAACCAAGGCCTTGAAAATTGTCCCAAAAAGAGGTGAGTAGAATAACGTTTTAAGCACCACATGTGGATAACTTTTAGCAAAGTGATGTATCACATTATATAACAACATTAGGTTTTTGTACTTTTATATAGATAAAATTGATTTATATTCAGTTTTATTTTTGTTCATGTTGGCATCCCTACATTCCCTGATGTTTTCTTCCAAAGCAGAACAGCAGTCCATCAGACAACGTTTCAAACGCCAGTTGTTAAGAACGTTATAACCCCAAAAAAACCCACGTAAAACATTTTTAAATTCTTACTGGCAATTGAAGATTTCATTTAAGGCTTCATTACCATGTTATAAATAGGGTACTAAAACATTATAGGCCTACATTATTTTAAGTTCTAACCTTGAAAAAACCTTGACTTTAGAAACTTTGAACGATTTAACACTCGAAACTAGGTTTTTTCCACTTAGAACGTTTTGCGGGGGATCCCTTCAATAACTACTGATTGCATGCCATATGTAGCGCAAAACAAGCGCGACCCTCCCTGAAACCCTTTTCCCCCCCTCCCTCCCACCCGACCCCACCCACCCTCCTACTGAGGTACTATTTTTTGAGCCTCCCTGAAAAAAATCAGGCACATATTAATTCCAGACAATACTAGAATGGTCTTCAAGTCAAACACAACAATAAGGGGTCAAGTAACTAAACTTGAGCCTCATTTCATGAGTACCACAGCAAAAGAAGTTGTTTACAAAATCCCTTGTTCCTGTGATACCAACTACATAAGACAAACCTCAAGGCCGTATCTCTGAGCATGCTAAAAATGTAAAAACCAGTGACAAATATGGCTCGAAAATATGCGAGCATGTTTCTGACACAGACCATGAGATAAAATGGGACAGGAGTACAGTGTTATACAAGGAAAATGACTGGATAACATGAAATCTGGCCGAATCATTATTTATGGCCAATCTCAAGCCCATCTGCCAACCAGCCAAATCCAGCTGTTCGGTGGAAAACCAGCCAATCTCACACCCATCTATGGAAATGAATCCAGTTTATTTTGATTTGGTGGGAAATGAAATATAACACTTGTCCGACAATGCACAGCCACCCCAGTTATCACTTCCAAGGTCAAGACAGGTCTTCCGCCCCTCCTGCCCCTCCCCTCACTGGCGATGATTCACCACCGGCAGTCATAATTAGGCGTGTGGGTATTCAAAATCCTCAAGGACTCCCTTAAGTTAGATAATGCGAAACGTTTTTATTGTTTCCCGAAACATCGGGTAGTCCTATATATTTTGTTAGCTTATGTGATGTGTCATGTTTTGTGTGTATGTCTAGTGTTTTTTAGGTGTTTGACAAAAGGATTTCTTTAAAAAAAATCATCAGTCAACAAACGGATAGTCGCCAAAGCCCAAATGAAGCCCAATGGTTAATAAATATAACAAAAACCCACCATAAAACATGCCATTACAAGAAGGAAGTACACAGGAGTGTGAAGTGGCTGCGATTTTAGGTTGGCATTAAATACTGTAATTCTTTCCCAGTCTTGTTCCTAGATACTTGATGTTTCCATCTTTGTGTTATTTCCTATTGCCTCTAAACCTTTGATATGGGCAGGTTTGTTACAAGAAAGTGGGAATTTCTTCGAAGTTAACAAACTACAGTGGCTTAGGCTATGTATTTATTGTTACCGTAGTGGTTAGGGTTCGGTTAGCCTATGTTTGTTGCTTAAACTTTTCTTATATCCACAATCCCACAGTCGTACTTAGATACTGAACATGATATACGGTCAACCTATATATTGTGAACACAATATTTTGATCCATTTTCAACTTGAACATGTTTAAGGTAAACCTGTCAAACACCAAACACTTACTTAAGGGTTACATAGGGTTTATGTTTAATATTTACGTTTTTAATCCTTGATTAATCCTCTATTAAATGAACTGTGTTATACCTCAAAAACCTGTGAATTATTCTTAAATAGCTATATTTTCATTACCCGGCATAATCGGAACGAATGCCTAACATCAAACACCATCTGCTCTAACATCGAATTTCAACTTCCTAACATCAAACAGCTGTGAAATGAAGAAGATTTTGACTGTTCATATCTATATTGGCATTATAAATTACGTTTAAGAACTATAAATAAACTCAAAACTGATTATTTATTCCAAATATTCAAAATTATTTCACTTTAGGATGTATTATGAACGAAAATCCTTGTTAAACTCAGTAGACCAGCTCGGTCTGACGTCAGATCACTCACTGACAAACAATGGCTAGACGTTGTCGTCAACACTGACTGAATCCACCATTTATTCCAAGTTAAATCTGGAGATAAATTTTGGAATGAACTTTTCTTTCAACTTGGCAGAGACTTCAAAATATTTCATGAAGCTTATTCTCAATAGAAGTATTGGGTAATCACTTCCAACAGTAGGCCTAGGCCTACTAAATAAAACCTGTGTGAAGGATCGAAAAATACAAGAGTACAATTATAAAACCCCCACACTTATTATAACTAACATAATGAGCAAAAGATTGAAAAATATGCAATTTATTATAAAGAATTCCAATGCTATAAAGAAGAAGAAACTACTTATCCAAAGATGTAACCCATTTAATAATGACTCAAGTACATGCTCAACGGGTCAGGACGGATGCTTATATGAACACTGTGATAAAAAACTGTATTCATAAACCTTGTAATATGTGATAAAATACTATTAGTAATAAAATAATCCACAAATTTTAATTTACGGAAAGTTAAAACACGGGTCAAACTGAAAAGGGTACAATCACTGTCCTTTTATAAAAAAATAATGTTGCCTACTGTAATTATTGCAAAAAATGTTTTATTTTTGAAGTTTAGGTCTTAATCTTATTGTCTATACTGTTTAAATCATGAATTAAGAAGAGGTTGGGGCAAAATTCTGAGAAAAAACTGGCCAAAGTAGTGACGGTCACGTGTCCCCAATCCCAGTTTTACCGCTATAGATACGATTTAAACAAGTTCACCAATCAAATAAGTGAATATAAAACCCACGTTTATATTGTCGGATACAGGGAGATAATCAAATAGCGCTTATTACGGATGAAACTATGTTATTACGATGCCGAGCTAGGTTAAAAGTCGTGTCCCCACCTTAAGCAGTAGCGTCGGTAGTGTCGTCTGTTTCTCATCGTACAGCGACACTAGCGCTAGTAGCAGCCGACAACCAGTTTAATTCAGGAGTATCATGGCGGCAAACGACGACGGATGTCGGAGTTCGTCGTGTTAAATGAATTTGGACTTGGAGGAAAATAGTTTTGTTCATTAAAATTGCCGTGTCTCATTTTTTTATGTAGCATCGGTACATGATTTATTCTTAATCAAAAGTAAATCGCTGTCCATCGTAATAGTTTAATTCGTGCGTAATACGGCCCGGTTTCAAATGCCGATTCGTCACTAGCGATAGCGTTCGCCATTTTGAGGTTAGCAGATACAACAAGCGAAATTGTAGCGTAGGTCTGGGAAGCGACGGTCGCGAATTTTGGTTAATTTAACGTGAGATCCGCGACATTTTGTGACCGGTTTTTCCATTTGACTGATATACCTTATATTCTTAATGGTGATGTATTTTTTTTTATATTACGGCCGATTTTAATACTTAATAGAGTAAAATGAATTAGTAAACAATGTGTTAATTATGAAAATAATGATGCAGGGTTGCCACCAACAGGGAAAATCTAATTGTGCGGGCATTTTTAGTTCCAGAAGCAATTTTTTACAACTTTTATACATTCTTTTATTTAATCTGAAAATGAAATTAGCTGATAGAAATTCTTTATATTCTTTTCATAGCTTATTCTTTTTAGGAGTATTTGCCCTTGTTTCTGATTTTACGGTATAAATTTTTTAAATAATGATAAAGGTATTTTAATGTAGCCTATACTTAAAATCAAATTTGGGTGAAAGTTTTTGATTGATTGTTTTTAAGTTTGTATAAGGCCTATATATGCTTTAGATTAATTTATTAAGTCCATAGCTTTTTTGATGTTTGTCACCTAGGCCTAACCTTTGTTTAAAATGTTGGATACATAAAAAATGTAACATGTCCAACATTGAAACAAATTTTTTTTTAAATGCTTCTAAACATTTTTTAATTAAGTTAATTAATTAAAATACAGCATGTCTTAATAATATATTTTGAAATTTAACTTGTGAGTAGCATTTTGTAATTATGACAAATAATTTTTTAATGAAAAGATTTTTAATTCCGTTTGGTCATCTGTTTTTGCTGCAGTTTAAAAAGCAATTTAATACATTTTGAAAAATATAATGATTTTAATGTGTTTGAACTTACCCAAAGAATAGCTAAATGGGTTTTCTTTCTTTTTTAATTTTATTTTTATGCTCTAAACTATAACTTATTCAGGCCTAAGCCTATTTTTAGAAATTTGTAATGAAGCCTTCATTTAATCGTTGAAACGTTTTGATAGATAACCACATTAAACATACCGTGATCATTTAAATGTAATTTTGAAGAATTTCAAAATAATTTTTCATGACTAATTAATAACAATGAATGATTTTGGAAATAGAAAATCCTATATATCATAAGTCATTAAAAATTTTGTATTATGCACCTAATGATTCAGTTAAGGTTATTTTAACACTATTGTGTTGTCTTGTAATTACTGAAAGAGGCTTATATTAGAAATCAAATTCTTCCTATATCAGACTATGAATGGAACAGATGAAGATTTTATTTAAAAAAGATTAAACAACAAACATGTAATGGAAGTCATATCCATGTAACTGAGGTCACGCGTTGTAGCAGAATGTCACATTTAAAATTTTTTATTTAAAAAAATGTATGGTCAAAAAATATATACAGTAGACCCCCTCTTAACCGACCTCGTTTCAACCGACGATCGGATTATCCGCCCTTGCTGGTCAAATATTAAAAATTGTTTTAACCGACCCTGTTTTGAGAAAAGTTCGGTTTAACCGCCTTTTTCTAGGAATTCTGGCATTTCCACTCTCATAATACGTGGCGATGGGAACGTTACGCTCAAATATACAGGTTGTTACGGGTTAAACTATTTTTAATACAGCATTCATTCATTTTTAAAACGTGAAGTATACGCATTTTAGTGTACATAGTACAGTAAAGGTCTGTGAATTTTTGTTTTCTTAACCGGAAATCATTATTTAATTAATCAGTAGAGTAAATAAACCACAGGCACCTTGTGTGGGTGGGGGTCAGAGGGTCACCAACTCGAAGGTCAAAGTTTTTTTTAAACTCAAGTCTCCGTTGAGAGGTTGTAAATCAACTGCCTGACTCGTAATGCAATTATCGCTCGAGTCTTTTTATTAATTTAGACAATCAATACTGCATTACGGAAGATTTGTTAAAAAATTGTGAAAATGTTATTAAAGGTTAACATTAGAACTTTTTTGAACCAAGTCCCGTCTGATATTTAGTTTATTGAAATGTTTCGTTTTGACAGAGTTTTGGGGTTATTTGTGTCATTTCTACAGTAGGCTAATTATTTTGAAGAGTAAGTTGATAGTTACAGTTTATTTCCTAAATAATCGACTAACGGCTTAAGAACAATATAAATAGAACCCTAAATCAACATAGTTTTTATTTTTAAGTGTTTAGAGGATTACCCATTTTAACCGACCTTTTAAGTTATCCGACCTAGGTCCAGTCCCGTTAGGGTCGGTTAAGAGGGGGTCTACTGTAAATGGTTATATTTTTTCAATAAAGTACAGTTTCAAGTTGGTACACAATAATTTTCATGACAATGGAATGGAGTAAACACATTGTGAGGTTAAAAAACCTGACCAAAACTTGTATTTTTAGGTGAATTACATCTTTTCTAAGCTATTATTAAGATATAGGTCAATCAAAAGTAAGAGGGCTGTAATATATTTAAAAACAGTATATGTGAGCAACAAAAAATATGAAATACCATGGGTTTTCCCTTTTATTTCATTATGTAATATTGATTTATCTGGGTGTGACCTCTATTACGAAAAATGGGAGTTTCCGATATAAAACTGCCTCTCTCATTGACATACATGGGTAATGGTGCTTTCTTTATATTTTCTCATATTCTATAGGGTTCAAAGTATTAAAAAATGTAACTGTCATTTAGATACCAAGTAATAACTTTTTAGTTTTTTCCTACTTTGCAATTGTACCCTTTTCAGATTTTGACCCACACGTAATTTGAAGCTATGCGGAGCAAAGAAAAAGTCTTAACACCCCGTTCGACGTAATGCAAACTATACATTGCAGACGACAAAAGGTCCAAACACCTTGGAAATAAATCAAATTCTTCAAAAACCACTAATATTATAATCTCAAACGAACTTTAATAAGTACATTTATTTTCCACTGAAAACATTCATTACAATGAAATGCTTCTTAAACTAATAATGTAACTTGAAGGCCTACTGAACTTGATCGATTCCTTAGCGAAAACGCTAACGATATCGGCAACTCCCGCCGAAATGCCAACTTGCCGATCGTTCACGGCCACCTAGATTATGATGATTTTCAATTACGTCTGACACTGAGTACGTTTTCAAAAACCAAAGACCACGGAAAACGTTGGTGTGTTCTCTTTGAAGATCCCTTGAAGCAGACGCTTATTATTTGTGTATTCAAAGTCACCACGTTCGATATTTTGCAGTGTTCGACAATTGGTAGGTTTACCTTAGATGTATTTTTTAAGTTGCTGTGCCCTTCTTCATTGTGGAATGAATGTAAAGTTTACCTTTAGGTATTAGGTAATAGTAGCAGAAGACACGGACACAGTTGTAAAAAAACGACCATTCAGTATGACTGTAAGCCTAAGCTGCAAGCAATTTAAAATGGCAGACATGCCCAAATCTATTTATTTATTAGGGGGGATTTATTTAGTTATTTCCAATAGGGATCGGTCGGTTGCAGTTTCCTTTGCGGTGCACCGCCAATAACCCATTAAATCCAGTCAAACTAGGGGAGAGGGTGGGCTATCGGGGTATTGGCTGGGGGAAACAAAGTGTCTAAATTGAATACAATGTGAAACAAAGCATACAATTTAGTTAAAATGGAAAAAACTGTGATATATGGTGCTTACGTGATGTCGTCTATAAGAGTATTCGATAAGCAATATCGATGGTCATATCGAATACTTTAACCAGATAACACGTCATCCGAACGATATATCGATAATAATAATGTTTGTTCGGGGTGCCATATGTATGCCGATGACACCACCTTATTTTCAATGAGTAAAGACCTAGCCTTGCTTGATGATCTTGCCGAGGAGACGTTAGAAATGGCCTCTATCTGGTTTAGAGCCAATGGTTTACTGTTAAATAACTCTAAAACTCAACATCTCACATTTACCCTTTGTAAGAGCTCCAAGGACTGTCATGCCAATAGTGTCAAATTTTTGGGGATTAAAGTAGACTCTCAGTTGAATTGGCACTCCCATATTGATTTTATTTCCTCTAAGCTTTCTAAAAGCATATTTCTTTTTAGACGATTGAAACACCTTGTTACATTAGATTATCTTCGTGTAGCATATTTTAGTTTTTTTCAGTCTGTGATATTGTATGGGTTAGTCCTTTGGGGTAACTCAAGTAAAATATCAAACATTCTTCTGCTTCAAAAGAAATTAATTAGATTAATGGCGAATGCCAATTGCAGATCCCATTGTAAGCCACTTTTTGTTGAACTTAAAATAATGACTGTTATAAATTTATATATTTATGAATTAGTAAAATACACTGCGAAGGATTTACCTAACCTAACTTTAAGAGGTGGTGTACATGAACACGATACTAGAAGTAGAAGTAATATAGACTATAGTTATGTAAGATTGACAAAATCACTGAAATCACATCCTGCTGTTGGATGTAGAATCTACAATAAAATAAGTCATAGGCTCTTTCCATCACCAAACTCTGTAAGTAAAAAGTGTCTGGAAAACTTTCGAAACTGGCTCGTAGAAAATCCCTTCTACTCGCTACAGGAGTTCTTTTCATTAAAAACCTCTGATATTAATTTTTAAGTTAAGTTAGGTTTGTTGTCATTGTTAATTGTCTAAATATTGTTTTATTGTAATTCAACTTGTAATTTGTAACTTGTAACTGTAACTGTAACTTGTAATTTGTAACTGTAACTATTTTAATCTTTGTTAGCCACTACACTGTACCAACCCTGTAATGTAAATCGATGTCTCATTTTATATTTATTTGTATTGTAAACTATGTTAGCCTACGTGAAGTTTATAACAAGAAGCTTGAACATTTGACTCAGTGATTACACTATGATCATGACTTGGCCAAGTATATGTGCAACATATTCAAAGGCAATAAAGATTCTTATTCTTATTCTTATCGATAGATCAATCGATTATACGAAATAAACTGAAAACGTCCAAGTTGATTGGAAATTTAAGTGCGGCCCTACATTATTAGACTGGAAACGTCCAGGTCGACTGAAAATTTTAAAGCAGCTATAACGAAATGAAACGCATGGTTTCATTAAACTGATGGGTTTTAACCTCAGTTTTTTGTCAATTTCAGATGGCCCACAATAGCTGACCACGGCAGATGACGCTGACACGTCAATGAACAGTGTAATGCCTTACTACAAAGAATTAGTAACTTAGTAGACCTTAGTTTAACTGATGATGAATTCGAGAATAATCATCACTGGTTCGAGAACCAGTTCTATTGTAAATTGCAAGAACTTTGAACAATATATTAACATAAAAGAACATTAATTAGACCTAAGCCTAATATATATAATCATAGATGATTTTTAATTTGATTTCCTTACATTTTCGGCTATCTTCCTTTGTTATTATAGAATAAATTATGCGATAACAAAAACTTCATGCCTCGCCACTAAAAAAAGTGAAAAGGACTAACTAGGCTAACAAATGTGTAAATAAACCTGAAAGGCTACACTGTTTAAGCTAGTCCAGTTGAAATTATGTGCATTTTTAATTAATTGGCTAGGCCTAGGGAAGAGCACACTTATCATCAAGCATCGGCTATTGAAATCATTATACATTCAGGGTGCAATAATGTACATTTTCATTAATTGGCTAGGCCTAAGTAGGAGTGTACTATCAAACCTCAAGTTTCTGCCAATTCTTATTGATGCTACTACATCTATGACTGCTGTCATTCTTGAAACTTGAATATCATGTCACCCATCGCAATACCGAGAAGTTATATAGGCCTAGGAAGCAAAAATCGATGATAACATATCATATTACCTCAGCCAAACTAAAGAATGAAGTATTGAACTTAAGACTTAACCCTACGCAGGCACAGAATGGTACGAAGGTCCCACCAATCAGTGAAGTAATTTTTAAAATTTAATTTCTAAAAACTATTGATTTCATTTTCATTAGTTTACATTAGCTTACAAAATTACAATAATTGATAATACTTACTATTTTTATCAACAAACTAATAATTTTAAGCCGGTCACACTTGGAGGTTTGACTCAAGGAACAGTATTTCTGCTACAGTTGAAGCAACCGCAAATTCAAGTAATGCTATTGGCCAGAATACAGGGTTTTCTATCAGGGTCTTTTATCAACCCACAATGCAAAGCGAGGGCGAGGGCGATTCTATCTTCAATTGCAAGCAAAGGCCTTCGGAAAACAATACTGTATTCCTGATCACAACGTACATATAACTAGTATTAATCATCCTACGAACTTTGGTTGATGGTATTATCAACGATTTATGAGTGTTTCAACTAATTCATAAATAATATTTCTATATACTTTAGCCACCCACCTACTTTATAGCGAACCAATGGGAACAAAAGGGAGATACAGTAATGTTCAAAATAAAAACCGTCCGGGTTTGTCGCCGTCAAACCGTATGACTTTGTCGTTTGCGGTCAGAAATGAAACCGTCCGGGTAAGTCGCTTGACGCTCTCGGAAAATCGGGAAACTTTCAAAACTATTCTGACTCGTCGCCGTCCGACTTTGACGTTTCAGTGCAGAAATGAAACAGTCCGGGTATGTCGCCTGACGAGTTGGGACACTATCAAAACAGTCCGGGTTTGACGCTGTCCGACTTGACGTTTTCAGTATTTTAAACTGTCAGAATTTGTCATTGCTCGACTTTGGTAACGCCCCGTAAGACAATGCTTTCATAGGTCACGCCGGGCGCCGCGCCGCCGGCCTAGGGGGAGGGATGACGAAAATTCTCGGCATGAAAAAAATATAGAGACAACACTCAAAAATACAGAAAAAATTCATATCATTCAATAACACTGAAACATTGAAAATGGCAATATAATAAGTAGTACGGTCTTTATTTATCATACTGAATAAACAAGTATCAACACATTTACAATGCAAATATTCATGCATGTATACATGAAGACCCCTAATCACTTTCTCTTGTTCAGGTAAAAGTGTTTTCCAATCAATTTTTATGCTTGTTATTTAATGCAATAAGGATTTGCCAAAACATTAAAAGTAATAGTATATTATTATGCTACTAGGCCGGAAGGTACGGTACTGTTTTACCGGAAGGTATGATCATAGCCGCCTCTGACGAGGCCCCTATGATATGATAGTTCTCGGGAAAGCGGAAGCGAGTGCGGATTTTCATGTGAGTACGGTAAAACTTACCGGCCGTTAAACGTACGACAATTTTCATCATACTACTCAGAAAAAAACATACTTTCAATCATAACGTAATCCTTGCATAAACCAATCACTGGATGTAAATAAAAAACGTTTTACAACACTTAAAAATAATATATTTACACTTATACTGTATTTACATACAAGATGGTAAATATGCAAAAAGACGTTTTTTATTTACATCCAGGAATACAACAAAACGTATCATGCTAATTAAGAAATTATTATAAACCAATCCCTTTCTCAGGCCTTCAAATCTAACCTATAAACAAAACAAACATTTTTGTAAATTCTTTGGTAACCCAGTTTCAAGACCTTGCTTACCTTGCTTACCAACCGCTTACGTCATGCCGCCGCGCCGCTGCCGCGTCACTGCGCCGCCGCCGCAACACCGCGCTCATGAATAAACAATAGAAATACTTGTGTAAATAATGTAAATAATTTAGTGCTTAGTGCTCCCGTGAAGATGCCGCAAACAGCGGTGAAATGTACATCGGAGTGAATATTACAATCAAATCAAGATCTACAGGCAACTAAGGTAAAGAAACATTTTTGTGTTTTTCGAGCTAAACTCAATGGTCCCAACAAATATTGGAATGTATTGGATTATTTTTATTTTTCTATGTAACAAACTAAAAAAAATTGTGAGGTTTTATCCTCCTCTATCACCCCTTACGGTGGTCCGATAGGGCTAAGAACTCGTCTCACTGGTTAGCACTTAACATGCCTGAACCAAATTTAATTTATTTAAGTGTGGATCTTTTTGCAGCTACTAATTATCGTGCTAACAGACATTTATAACAATCAATTATGGCAAATTTCTGCAAAAATCAAAATTTATAAATCTAGAAATTTATAGATATACATATATTTGAACGAATGGTGTTCTTTGCATCTAGGGGTCCCAAAATGAAAAGTTTTGAGGGTCCCAGGCGTAAGTATTAGCGTAAGTATTTCAGCTACGGTGATAGCTCCTTCCCAACAGGGAAAATTCGCTAAAATAGTTGTTTCGAATCATCCAGATTTCAAAAAATCCGAGTGATAATTTATTTAATAAATATTAATATTTATTTCATAGTGTCCAGGTTCCATAACATCAAGGTAAATTTTAATAGCTGTTTCAAAACGTCCAGGTTTTAAAACATTAAGGTTATAATTTATCAAAAGCAATTTCAGGGAGTCCATGTTTCAAAACCTCCAGGTTGATTATTTCAATATAATAGGTGCTTTAAATCGTTCTGGTTTCCAGGTGTCCAGGTTCAAATTTATAAAATGAATATCAACAGCTATTTCTTAACGCCAAGATAGGTTATTTAAAAATATTAATGATTGCCGTTTCAAAACGTCCAGGTTACAATTTTATAAATAATTACCAATAGCTCTTTCTCAATGTTCAGGTTTCATAGCGGCCAGGTAAATTATTTTTAATGGCTTTTTTCAAAACGTCCAGGCTACAAAACACCCTGGTTACAATTTATGAAACGCTATTTCATAGAGTTCAGGTTTCAAACCATCTAGACCACCTATTTATTCATTAATTCGATGCTAGAAAAATAATTGTTGATTTAAATCGTCCAGGCTCCAAAACGTCCAGGTTACAATTTTTTAAATAAAATATTAATAGCTATTTCTTATCAACCAGGTAAGTCATTAAAAATTAATAATAATTGCCGTTTCAAACTTTCCATGTTTAAGAATGTTCCAGGTTATTTAATAAATTAAGACTAAAAGCTGTTCAATAATGTTCAGGTTTTATAACATCCTATTAAATTATTTTAAATTTTTAATGATAAGCTGGTTTAAAACGTCCGGGTTTCAGAACGTACTTACCTCGATAATAAAATAGATGCATTATGTGCCAAGCACGTGGTGTCTGTAGCGATCCCGAAAGCTGTTGTCAAGTACAATATTGTCTTGTCATGGCAAGGGGCCGTCCATAAATTACGTTACGCCCCTAGTGATGGAGGGGGGGTGTTCAGCACCTTTATAAATCGTTTCAAGGGTGGGAGGGGGTTCAGCGAAACTTTATGTAACTTGTAACTTAGACTAGGGACAAAATGTCCCTAGTCTAAGCTTGTAAATCTTAATAATTAATACCTTAAAATCTTTAAAAATTATTCAACCATCTTCAAAGTACAATTCTTTTGACTTTTTAGGGGATGGTGATAGCACAGCGTTACGTAATTTTTGACGGGGTCAGCGCCAGCGTTACAAGTCCGTTACAAGGGGGTGAAGGGGGTTTGAAAAGGCCGAATTTAGCTTTACGTTATTTTTGGATGGCCCCCAACACCAGTTCGGGCTACTTCTCCGAAATGGATCCTCACAAGATGTGATACTATATTCCGTAGCATGCTGTAAGCTCGCATGACGCAAGTCCGCTTCAGTGTGAAACTCCTGGAGAACTGACGAGCTTCCCACTCGATTTATATAAGAGAGTAAATTATCACTTGTTCCGTGTGAACACAAACATATTAGTCCTCAGAATATGGAATCTTCGCTTCGAGACAAACATATGCGAGCAGAGCATACCTCAGAGAATGCGGATCACTAGCTAAATTATTTTCGAAAACCTCGTATACAACGCATGAAGCAGGGTTCACCAACTTCAAATCAGCCGGGTAAATTCAAGTGTTTTGACTTTTCGTGGATGCATTTCTTCAAGTAAACAACTCGCGGGGCACACTCAATCCTTGAATCAAAATTGCAAACTGGGCGACTCTTTAAAAACAGTACCTCGTTTGAATCCGGGGTTAGAAACGCACACAGGAAAGCCAAAGCGCTCTGAAACGTCCAACGTGACGGTGCTTGGTGCTATACATGACGATATTATCACCTATGGAGTTGGCAATGAGTCTCTCGGTGTTCGACGCTCGTAAAGCTTCCCCCGTCGCCAACAGCCTGGAGACCTCGACGTAGGTGAGCTGGCCCAAGTTGTACGATGTATGAGTCTCGGAGGCAACAGCGGGTTTGCTGTAACGTGGAGACATTGCGCAAAAATTCCCTGATTGTTCGGGTTGTGGGAATATTCCTCACGAGGCGGGTGAAATTAGCCAAGAATATAGGCGTCCACTCAATATCCAAATCAAACCGGTTTTTCCCTGTTGCCGTGTGTGTCGGAATAAGCACTACCGGGCCTAGACGAGGCACCAATAGGTTGTTTTTAGCCGAAATTACCTCATGACGAGTCAATAGGCTTACCGCATTTTAGAATGAGTGTCATTTATACATGTTTTGATCCACCTGTCTGATTGCAAAATAAGTTTATTACTAATTTGACATAATTATACACATTCAATACAATGCGAAATATTTGGGATATTTCGTGCGTAAAATTTGAGCCAAACAAACATGTTATACTGACTATTTTTACTTCTAAAAACAAAAACTGAAACAGAATAAACATGACCTTAAGGAAAATGTTGAGAGTTTATGACTTGGAGCATCGATAATATTTTATGTGTTTTTAATATGTTTGGGCTTTCTTGTGTGTAGACGTAGCGTGATACTACTACAGATAACAATAGTTATGTTGGTTTTGTGCAATATACGGTGTGACATTTTCATAAGCTTTATTTTGTGGTTGACATAAGTAAAAGAAATGTCTGTTAACCTCAAAATTTACCACACCCTCTCGAGTGATAACTTTATTTATATTTATAAGCTTAAATGCCATTCTGTGATGATTGATGATATATTTTTGATTAGTAATGATGTCGTTCAATGCATGGATACTGTATACTCACGTTTACTTTAAAATGTCTCAGAAAATGTGTAAAATGTTATTGGGCACTGAGATTAGCCGTTAAACATGGCTAGTGCAAATGATGAAAATGAGCATTTAAGTTGGATAGAATTTTGTGATAGGCATGCAAAAGCTGCAGCAGCTGATTTTGCTAAGGCATTGGTAGGATATGTTGGGGCCAATCTTCCTGAGAATGTTAGACCCACAGTTGCATACAAGGACTTTGTGTCAAAGTTTGTTGAATTATTTGTTGATCATTTTGAAAATGAATATTCCATTAAGAATCATTGCAAGAAAGTGCCAAATGGTAACATATTACCTCCAGGATCTTCCAACCACAATTCTAATAGTCATGAGGAGTTCAGTGATTATTCTGAACATGAAGCAGATTCACCCTCTCCCAAAGTTCCGTACAAACCATTTTTTCGAAGACTATCATTCAAAGGTCTTCGGAAGGGAAAAGGGTTTTTCCACAAGCAACATTCAGACGAAGTAGAACTGTCACATGATAAACATTTAAAGAATGACAAACATTCCAAAACGAAATTAGCCAAAATCGTTGTTGAGTGCAGGAAGGAAGGTATCGTGAACTATCTGATGGGAGAAAATATTGATGGGTGCAGTAACCAAAAGTGGGAAAAGTGTAGACTAGCCCTCGTAAAAACTGTAGGTGGATACATGTTGGAGTTTTATTCGCCACCCAAGGTAACACAGGCCTACATTGTGATTCAGATTTTGTTCAGTATTCTAAACTAAGAATAAACATAGCCTACCTAGTTGTAAACACCACAATCGTGTGAAACCTAGGCCCTAGATTTCACTATTCCTAAACTCTGAACTTTGTTTGCGACCGTTTCAGTTCAGCACATTGATTGACTCAATTTATTTTACTGTAGGGCCTAGGCCTATCTCCTTAAAATTGGAGAAGGAATTTTACAATACTGTAACGGTAACTTAATACCAGTACAGTATTGGCAAATGACTGATGGTGTTTGGAAAATTGACCTCTAATGGTTTGCTCCTTTCTTAGTTTCACTGGGTGCTATCGTTTATGTTTTGGTGTTTGTTTACTGCAGGCTACATTTTTGTTTATAATGACTTCTATATTGTTAAGTAATGTCCCCTTTTCTTTTAAATTAAATGAATTAAAAGTTTTAAAGTAGATTTAGTTTGGCTAGGCCTACATATGATCAAGAAATTAGATTAGAAACTAAAAGTTTGTATTTCGTAACAAGTGTTGAAACAAATTAAAATTACCAATAAAACAAGATAAAAATATGAAAAGTTTTGGAAAACATGTACCAACCAGGTTATAATCATAAGTTTCACGAATATTTGTATCTAAAAAACAATTAACAAGAAAAACATTTGTTTCTTGGCCCCTTTTTTTTCGATCATCCCGCATTGACTCATGAAAAAATTCGTATCCCCCAAGCGGGTTGAGATGGAAAAATAGGGAATAGCTATTTGTGTATTAAGAGCGTGAAGTACGTCATTGCCGCTCGAGAATGGTAGCCTAGATGGCCGCTTGAAGCTTTAGCTGAGTGCGGCCAAACATTTCGAGAGTGGCAACGTCTATTTGTGCTCGTAATACACACAATATTTTTCCTACAACCATTATTTAAACAATTTAACTTATTAACTAACCTGTACACAAAGGTTCATTGAGGTTATGTTTACTTTATTTTATTGGAACGAACCGGAAGTTAGTGTGTAGAAATGTCGACAGTGAAATCAGCTGATTTAGAGCAAGGCAGCTAGAATTCAGAATACGGCGAGTGACAAGGGAATTCTGACCAATAGAAACTGTTCTTTTGTGTTTGACGTCATAGTTATCTCTCTTATGTGCCACCTTAACCTAATAAGTAACCCTGATTTAGTGAGCGAGAATGACCATTCCCGCTCATTGCAAGCGAGAATGAAATGAAAGCGGGAATGAACAGTTTTGCGTACAGTTGACAGGTGTGGCAATGTGATTATTTCCATGCAGTGGTAGGAAAAATTATTGTCAGAATCAGTAAAAAACAACCTTTAAGACACTTGCCCCCAATTTCATTTAGCCTATATTGCCTCTTCTAGAGGATTCTAGGCCGGAGTTGCACTTACCCTGGTTGCATGGGGCAAGTGCAACCAGCGGACATGATTTTTTTATTAATTTTGTTTTTAATTTATGGTAAATGGTAAAAATATTCTAATTACTGTACAATATATTGTAGCTAGATAACCCTAAATATTGTGTGCTGAGTTTTATTTATGTATCCTTAAAAGTGACTGTTCAAAAATGAAAAATAAATATAGGCTACCTGGTTGCACTTACCTCACTTCACCCATCCTTCAAGCCAATCTTGTTTTGAATTTTTGTACATATTTTTTTTAATTAATGGATTTGGGTGTAAGTAGGCTACACTGTGTTTTATTGTGCTGTAAAATATTCCGTGAGTGCCTGCTGTATTAAAATGTTGAGATGAAGGTACTACCCATAAATAACAAACCAATAAAGTTGGTCTAGATTGAACAGTTACCAAATAAACCATTTTTAATCAGGTACCTAAACTTTGATTACCGTATCTGTGTTTGTGACATAACATTCTGAGCAAATCAAAAGGAATATAAAGGGAATTTTTTGCTTTAAGTTTCAATGTGGACTGAAACATTTAATGTAGGCCTAGCATCATTATTATTATCTTTATCACTTTACTGTTGTCCCTAAACCTTTTTAAAAAGGTTTTCGGTTTGCATTGTATTTTGTATGGGATCACAAGTTTCATTTGTTTTCATTTAATTTTAATCTTTTTTTTTCTAAAATTTGTATCTTTATAATGTCTAATAGTCACTTATTTTATTTGCCTTCATTGATTATAATGTTTAAATTGTAGAAATTAAAATTTTTGTGATAATCTATATATGTAAAATCCATAGCTAATGGTTGACTGACTGATTCACTCACCTACTGATATAACCGTACGTACATTTTAACTCAAAACATCTCTATTAACTTCTGAATATTTAATTTATTCATTGTAATATTTGTAATTCTGTTTTCATTCTAATTCTGTTTTCTTAATGATTGTGATTATTTTGATTTTCAGAGTAAATAAATAGACTGATTTATTGATGATTGATTAGCCTTACTGTTGATTAGTCAGTCAGTGTTTTGCATGACTTAAAGATGTATTTTATTTTTAGGCAATAAAACCTAAGAGTGGAGTTTTCTGCTTTTTGATAACAGAAGCAAGAGAAACAACAGCGCTGGAAATGCCAGATCATGAAAATACTTTTGTCCTTAAAGTATGTAGATATTATTGTTAGTACAGTAGTTAATTTATTCCGCAGATTTTTTACAGTAGTTAATTAATTGTTAGTACAGTAGTTAATTTGTTATCAATAAATAATATGTCTATTTCGTAAAAAAAGTTCAGGTCTACTGAATTGTTTTAAATAATACCCATTAAGCAGACTAAT
This sequence comes from Flexamia atlantica, assembly GCA_035578135.1. Lineage (NCBI taxonomy): Eukaryota > Metazoa > Arthropoda > Insecta > Hemiptera > Cicadellidae > Flexamia > Flexamia atlantica. Next base: position 50,476,555 of record JAQJVK010000007.1, on the reverse strand, counting down.
ACAAACTTGGAGATAAGATCAGTTTCAAAATACAAAACACATTCAGTATCATTTTTAAATTTATTCAGATTTATGACTTCAATTTAAGGCTTAAGGTCATATCAAAGCACTGTAGGAGACGTTTTGGGTATTTTTTACAATGAGTATTTTCAACAGTCCAAATTATAGTTGGTTAAGATTATATAGATAGCTTACCTTTGAAAGAGTTATGTTAGGATACTAAAAAAGAGAGAACACTAAAAAGAGACTTTATAGTGCGGGCTGGTATGTATATTCCGCTCGACCGGCTTATTAAAATTGAAATAACTTTGAACATTTTTAATGAGTACCTTAGGATGAAAAAATTACTTTTAGCCATTTTTGTCATTCATATAAACAACCCAATCCAAGATGGCTACCAAAATAGAGACAAAAACGAGGTAATCTTCATTGAAGATATAGTAAATTAATGCCATTGGTGATATTTAAATGAATCTGGTGCTATTATACCACTGTCAATAACTAACGTTTGGTAGAACTTCAGTTTGGCAGGACCAATACTTCTTTTCCGCCATATTGGATCTGCCAAATGGGATGTGATATTTTTTTCAAATGTAAACATTGTGGCGTGACCCACCATTACAAACTAGATTTTCATGCTTATCGCAATGCCGAATCTTTTTGGAAATCTTCATTAATTTTCAAGATGTAACCTTCAAAACAAAGATATTCCCTACACAATCCTATATGGAAGTTTCAAGCTTTAAATATTTTTTAGGATTATATTTTATATCTTCGGTTATAATCAAAGCTTGAAGGTCGTTTTGGTTTTAAAACAATAATATAACAGTATCAATAAGAGAAACTGGTTTGAATCAGACCAGAAAGAGTCAGAGTTATGGTCCATAAGTCAACATAAACCTTGTTTTTTCTGAAATTTATTTCAATCATCTTAGCCTCTGGATTGCTTGTATACAATTAATAATATAAGGTCTCACCTTAACAATCCTAATATTGAGTCCAAAATCGATTTCAAACCCGAAGGTCCATCATCAGTTGGGATCTAGGTCGACCAAACTTCAAAATTTGCATCCACCCGTAGGGTTTCGTTGAATACAAAATGTCACTGATTTGAACACTTTACAAAAACAGTAGACAAACATTTGACACGTAAATTAGTTATAAAATAAACCATGGTTTCAAAAAACTGGGTTAACCTCACTTTCACTGGGGGAACATGTTGCCGGCAACTCTAAAATTTATTTTGTTTTTAAATTAAATAGCTCAGGTCTTACATGAGATAAAATGTTGGTTCTGGTCTTAAATTACTCGGCAAGTAAGTGGCCTTCATATGAGCTATTATATAAATTGAAATTAGAAGAATTTCAGGAAAGTTATGATCCTTCATTCAGTGTAAAATTTATTTATTTAATTTTTTTATTTAGTTAAGGCATTTACCTCCCATTCTAAAAGAGACTTGAAAATTACCAAGAACTGAAATTACTTAAGATATGATTAGCTTTAATTTGAACTATTGTTATTGAAATCAGTTGAGTTATAGTTTAGTAATAAGCCTTAGACTAAACAAGAATTGTGTAAATAAATAAATTTTATATTGAATGAAGGATTACAACTTAACTGAAATTCGTCTGATTCCAATTTACAATACAGCTCGTATGAAGGCCAAATACTTTCCGAGTAATTAAATACGAGAACGAAACTTTTTATCGTATGTAAGACCTGAGATATTTAATTTTAAACAAAATAAATTTCTGAAAAATCAAGTTTGATGTTGAATTATGAATGATAACTCAGTCTCTTTCTGATCCATTTCAAATTACTAGTTTCTCTAATTGATTTTGTTATATCACTGAGGGTTTTATTACTAAAATGGCCTTCATGCTTTGATTAGAACCAAAGATATAAGGAATGTAAATCCTAAAAAATATTTAAAGCTTGAAACATCCATAAGAATTGTATAGGGAAGAATCTTTAAAAAGTGGTGTAAATACCTGCTTTAATGGTAATCCAACGGTAGTATTGCTACTAGTTTTGACTTATACATGAAGTCATCTTCAGGCTTACAAGGATGGTTGTTATGTTGTCATCTTCAGAAGAAAAATGCATTGTTTTTTGTAATGTTTATATTAATTGGAAATAAATTCATTTATTCATTTACTTAAAGATTGTTGCCAATAGTTTTTTTTTAATACACAAACTACATGGACACGACGGAAACACATTTCACTTAACACACAATGAACTAGGCCTAGTTTAATAAAGGGCGACGCGATCACGGCGGTATCAGAGTCTAGAAACCCTTTATTAAACTAGACCTGAATCTAGACCCTGATACCGCCGTGATCGCATCGCCCCTTAATAAACTAGGCCTAGTTTGTTGTGTGTTAAGTGTAATGTGTTTCTGTCGTGTCCATGTGGTTTGTGTATTTTTAGTATTAAAAAAAAAGATTGATGACAATCTTCAACTTTTGAAGATTTTAACATAACAACCATCCTTGAAAGCCTGAAGATGACCTCATGTAGAAGTCGAAACTAGTAGCAATACGTCTACCGTTGGATTACCATTAAAACAAGTATTTACACCACTGTTTAGTATTTATTGGTATCCGGATGTTAAAATTCCAAAAATGAAGAATCTTTGTTTGGCCATATCTTGAAAACAAATGAAGATTTCCAAAAACTGATTTTAGTTGCAATCAGCGTGAAAGTCTTGTTTCTAATGATGGGTCACAACACAATGTTTACATTTGGAAAAATGCCACATCCAATATGGTGGATCCAAGATAGCAGCAAAAAATGTTTACCCAGTCAAAGTGAAGCGCCTGCCTCCCTTCAATTATTGGCAGTGGTATTATGCTACGAACTTCACTAATACACCGTCTAACACATTTATTTTCTATATCTTCAATGCTTTTGACACCAACTTGGAAGCCATCTTGAAAATAAGGCACTTTTGGTGGTTATATTTAGGCAAACATTTAGAATGTTGTTTGCCATGTAAAATATGACAGAAAAATGCCCAAGTCGCCCTTATAGAAATTTTTCTAGTGTAAAATAATATATTTCCTCGACTATACCCCGCTTCTATTTTAGGCTCGAACCCCATATTAGATTTCGGAGGTAAGAAGATGAGATAAAAATGGCAACAGAACAGGTCTTAACTACTAATTGTAATCATGTAAAATCAACAATCAATTTTAACATGCAAATCGAACGGGAATGTCTATGCTTAAAAATCACCCTGCACTATTGATCACAACATTTAATCCTTTTGAGGGACTTCTTAAAGTGAAGAATGAAAAGTCTGGGACAAAATGGCTACTGCCATGGCTGTTATTGTGCTATGTTGTGACTAGTGCCTCTTTTTAGCTTTCTCTATGGCCTCTCCTGAACGCTCTTATAGAGTTTTAAATAAATAAATAAATAAATAAATAAATAAATTTTTATTGTAGAAACAATTGAGATCATCAATTATATTACAATAGTCATGTTACAGATACAATATTACAGATATTACACATATGCACATACAATGTTACAGATACTTAAAGTCACCAAAGTCAATATCAAAAACTTCCTCAGTACTGTAAATAAAATGACTTGATAAAATTACATTAAGACATTTTTTAAATTTAAGGACTGGTAGTTGTTTAACAGACAAGGGAAGTGCATTGTAAAACTTGACAGACTGATAATAAAAGCACTTTTCAAGTTTTTGTATAATTACATTTAAAATATCCTATACTATCTCTATTTCTGGTGGTACAGTAGAGTCCCACAAACCCGGACTTCGATAACCCGGAATTCTGGATAACTCGGAAAGCCTGCCAGAGCAATAAAGTGCATTGAGATTCAAGGCCAGAGCACGGTGTGACACATTTAAAACAGTTTTAGTTTTTCTTTAAGTTTTTTTGCAACTAATATAGTTTTTATATTTTTTACTATGCAATAAATAAATGATTTCTTATAGAAATAACAGAAACTATTCTTATTTTTTCTTTTTACTCATTTCCCGATTACTCGGAATTTCCACAAACCCGGACACCGTTCGGTCCACATTAGTCCGGGTTTGTGGGACTCTACTGTATAATTATGAGTAGAGCCTAATACTTCATATTGATTACAATTTTCTTTCATGTACATTAAAGTTTGAAAAATAAATATAGCAGGAACTGTCATTATACCTAACTGCTTAAAGCTTAATCTGCAGTTGAGCCCCTGTGTGTTCAGGAAGACCACACATTAATCTTATACATTTTTTTTGCAATATAAAAAGCCTATTACTGGATGGCTGATGTCCCCATAGAAGTGTACCATAGCTCAAATGACTGTGTATTTGTGCGAAATAAACGGTTTTTAAAACTTTTAAACTATCACATAACGTAAGTCTACGTAATAAGTACACACCTTTCCATACTTTTGATTCAATGCTTCTGAATTGATTCAATGCTTCTAATATGATCCTCCCACTTCAAATTGTTAAGTTAGCTGTTTATCCTTCTACCATATTCCAAATATACAATCATGGCCTAGAAGATTTCCTGAAACAACTAAACGACCTTTACTTTGGTTGTAATTTCATGTTTATGAAACAAATGAAGGGGTCCCCTGTAAAACGTTCAAGGTGACAAAAACCTAGTTTCCAGTAATCAAGTGTTAAAAGTTGAATTCTAAGATGTAGGTTTTTTCAAAATAAGTACTTATAATTATGTTTAATTTTTTAATACCTTATTTATAACATCATAATGTAGTCTTACATTAAATTTTGACTCGCTATTAAGTATTTTAAAACCTTTTACGTATTTTTTCGGGTTATAATGTTCCAAATGATTGGCGTTTGAATCCTTTTCTGGTGGACTGCTCATCTGCTTTGGAAGAAAACATCAGGGAGTGTAGGAATGCCAACATAAACGAAAATAAAACTGAATATAAAATTATTGATATAAAATTACAAAAATGTGATTTTGTCACCTAACATGATTTGTTATTTAGCGTCACTGAAAAAGTTCATCATATGAATCATATGTCATTTTGAAAAAGTTGTCCAAAGGTGGCGTTTAAAATGTTATTCTACACACCTTTGTGGGGCAATTTTCTAGGCCTTGGCTTCTTAGTTTTTGAAATATATAGGGTAATCCAGTGTTTCTATAGTCCTTTCTGGTCTTATCATTCCACTTTCCAATATTTACTTTTTGCCTTATTTTCATTTCTGCGATTTAGGTCGCTAGGCGACAGTGCAATGACCGGTGGGGAGTCCATCTTTCGGCGAATAGGACGTTATTCCCCAGTCCGTGGAGTTCCGTGAATTGCGCCAACTTCGACAGACGAAATTGGGGCTGCCAACTCAAATATCAAAAACACAACAAAATATACCACGGTGTCCTGTAGAACCTTTTTCACTGAATATCTCCGATTTTGAAATTTTGTCGCTTAGAACGTTTTACGGGGGACCCCTTCAAATACTCTTGGATGGCTATCGAACACAGCACCCGGGTACTCGATAATGATAATATTGATATTTGATTCCAGGCAGAGAACAATATGGAGTATGTGATCGAGGCCCACGATACGGATGACATGCGCTCTTGGCTGGCTACAGTCAAGTATTGCATGCGCTCCATGCAACCGTCCACAGACAACTCGGATACCAGGTGTGTCTTGCTCGCAATATTGCAAGCCAAAGTTTTACAATGCAATACTAAAAGTCTGATATATTTGTGCAATTCATTTTGAAGTTTCCTCCAGATATATTAGAGAAGCCTTATAAAACTTTTTCTGCTGCAAGACTGTTAGATCATTATTGTATAGTTATCGATTTAAAATTTGTGTTTTAGCCCCTGAACTGTGAAGTTCAGAAAAATATAGTTAAATTTCTGCCGTCAGCAGTTCAATCCCAGTGTCCAGGTCGAAGTTGACATGTTTTGGTCTGTAACATTGTGATAAAGCATTGTATCTGACAGAAACTTGTTGTTTTTTATGTTTCTGCCATCATGAAGTTAAAATATAAGAAAAACTTAAGAAACATCAGAATCAATGAGTTTGTGTAAGATACTTTGCTTTGATAATGGTATGAACCGAAACCTCGGATGAAATATTACTGGATCGCGCTCTCAATGGACGAAAAAAGTGCCAGCCTCCCAGGCCGTTGGGTGGCAAGAAGGTCTAAACTGGCCGCTGCGCGTTGAGTCTTTATATCAGTTAAGTCTCTCTGAGACCTTCATATGTCACTATAATATGTCAAAACCTATGTGAGTGGGAAGAATACATCTTAAAGAATGCTGATATGTAATTTATATGGTTTGAATCAAAAGAAAATGAGTGGTTTTCTTTGAAATAATCGGAAATACCCGTTTCTTGATGAATTTTCAATTTCAAATTTTTTAAAGCGGATCTTGACGTTGAGACCAGGTAAACGTTATATTTTTAGAAAGGTAAAACTCTGATAAACTAGTTTTGTTTATTCAGTTACCAAAATCAAATAAATATATATTTTATCATTACTGAAATTGAATTTCAACTTCAGTAATGATAAATCTTGTTTATGAGGAAGCGCTGATAATTTTGCTTCCAGAAAAATAATTTTAAACAATGACTTCACTCTAAAAATACTTTTGTATTTTCCTAGTACCTATTGTATTTTTATTTCACTTCTCATTATATATAAGTTTAAAATTATTAACAGCAATTAAATAGGAACATTAAGTAAATAGGAACAGTAGAAACATACAGAACAACATTAGGATAAATGTTCCGTAAACAGTAGAAACATACGGAACATTTTAACAATACGTTAATTCGTTCTTATCTATTTACGAAGAATGTGAGTTTTTTTCTTAATGTTATCTTTTATCCTTCCTTTTTTGGCAGTAAAAATTCAATATTCGCGAATAGATGTATGATAAAATATTTAAAAAGTTCAATGATATTGTCTTAAAAGATAAGGTGCATTAGTCTTAAATATTATAAACATTTTTTGTAATAATAGAGAAAAATATGTCCTAATTTAAACATAACTTTGAATTGTAATAATGAACAAAGATAAGGGAAAATGTGTGAACTGGAAATTATTAAAAACAAATAATGAAGATATTCATTCAATATAGGGAAGTCTGGCGTAGTAAGACAATTGTCGGCCCATACGTTATCTTATGAGGACTTACTTATTCGTGCGCCACCTAGCTGATAATAAATTATTTAAACCGCTAGGTTAAATAATTATTTAATAATTATTTTAAACCACCCAAAAAAATGATGGGGGTGGTTTTTTTTTGGGTAATAATTATTTTATTATTTAATTATTTAGGTCGCTGCCGGTTCGACCTAGCGTGCACGCACCGCGACGGGAGCTAACCTAATCAATGACCGGTCTTATTTGTTTTATTACTATGATGTTTGTATGTAAGTGTCATGTGTCATTCGGTGTTTTTATTTTAATTCTATGACAAGTCCTCAAAGACGCTGCCTGAAGATGTGGTTGTTGCCACGAAACATGTCGCAGTAACGAAAACGAAAATCCTGGATATTGTAAGGTATTTATTTATATCACTGATTTAAGCATCAATATCCAGTAGTAGGAAAATGAATTTCGAAATTATTTAAATTAATCTCTAGCAAAAACGAGAAATCCTACAAAAAATTGTTGAGACAAAAAATATCTCTGGAATGTTATCTACAACTTTATCGCTGACATCTTTTACTTGACCAACATATAAAAAACTTCCTCGCCTACTACTTTTTTCATCTCATATTTTAATAGCATTAAAAACATTTTGTGTGAATCAAATTATTAAAATCTATGCAATTAGTTTTTGGAATCATAATGGTTACCATAAAATTTGTCATTTCAAGCTGTAAAATGTGATATAAAATTATATTTGTTTACTAAGTTTATTTTTTGGTAAATGCCAGTTTGATTGAAGCACTGTTCACTCGACTGGTGTCGGGGTCCCGCCAGATTAGACCTTTTTGCCACCCAATGGTGAAAACGATGGCACGGTTTTCGCCTGATTTTAGCATTTGAAGGCGCAATCCAGTTATGTTTCATCCGAGAACAAAACATGTCAGCTTAGACCTAGACAATAGATTTGAATTGCAGTCTACTTTACACTAGCATCTAGAAGTGTCGACACTTTTTATTGGCTTGTAAGTGACGCGAAAAATGTCACGTGTAAACCTCAAATGACATGACCCTTATAGTGTTGAAGTACAACGAGTGACATTGATAGTGACAACACTAATATTTGTTTCTACATATATTTGTGTCACCACTAGCTACTGAATTGACATTTCCAGTGTTATGTCTTTCCTGCTGGCACGTGTAAACGCCAGCCGACAGTTCTAGTTGCGCGGTTTTGCTCCAAACCAAAACTTAATATTGAGGTTAGAGGGAGTGTGTAAAGAAGTGTTTATTATCATGGTTCAAGTATAATGTGATCAATGTTTTTTATGAATCACATTTTGTAGCGGTTGTAGTGCACAAAATCAACTTCGCCAGAACTGCCCGAACACTTTCAGTATAATTGGACATTTTTAATTTACACAAAATACTAAGTACAGTAGAGCGCTGATTATCGGAATGTCGGTCATCCGAACCGTCGGTTAACCGAACGCCGTAAATTCATATTTTGAACATGATTCTCAAGCAATTCAAATTTGCGCGCCAAAAAAAAGTGTCAGGGCTAAAGCAAACACAAATTTTGGACTTTTTTTCTAAATAAAAAGTATACAGTGTACTGTATCTATGTATGATAAATTGTTCTTTAAAAATTTATGCCCATGTATTCTGATCGATTTCATAATAAAATTATATGCATGATTTTTGTTCGATAATTTTTTAGCTTTTTTACTTGTAAAAATTACATTACATATATAAGTTTTAAATTTTGTCTTTTCATGTTCGATTATCCGAATATTCAGTTATCCGAACACCCTTTGTCCCCAATTAGTTCGGATAGTCGGTGCTCTACTATAAATAGCAAATTAAACTAATCTAACCAGTAGGCCTAATCAGTTTTTTATATTTAAGATGAAAGAAACATAGAGACTCTGTGAAAGAAATTTGTGCCCGGATCCAACTTTTGCGGTCAAGACTTCCGCTTCCGCCAGTTCTGCCACTATCTCATTTCGTGTGTAAACCTCTATTGTCAAGATACTAAAACTGACGTGTTCTAGTGTTGACACCGCTATATGTTACTATAAACTTAGCTTAATCGTGTAAGCTTCTCTGTCGGCAGGAGTCTGCTGGGGGTGGTGAACGAGAACGAGAGGCTGCGGTCGCCGGTGGCCAAGCCGTCGGCCCCGCCCGAGGCTGCCGAGGACCCGCCCGAGCTGCCCCCCCGCCTGCAGACCTCCACCCCCGTCCTGCGCCTCTCCAGCAACAGTAACTTCGAGCTCTGCACCTCCCGCACCGACATCGAACACGGTCAGTCGCGATACTTTTCATTTCATTTCAAACATCTTTATTCATAAAGTACAAGTGTACAAGAATGGAGTCACACATGATACATAAAAATATATACATATTTACACCAAGCAAATAAAATACAAGATAAATATTAAAATAACATTTTTTTAAGAGTTAATTTTTAAAAACACATGAAAAACCCTAAACATTTTTATAGAAAAGAAACTTAAATTAAAAACTTATTAATTGTTGTAAAAATATTCCTCCAAAGTGTAGATAGCTTTTTCATTTTAAATTTCTTAAGTCTTTTTCCGAAAATATTAACGTCTTCTTTGTCTTTTATTGCTAATGGTAAGTAGTTAAAATATTTTATACCACCAAATATAAGTTTTTTAATGAATATTTCCAATTGGTGACAATCATAAGCCAGTTCGTTGTTATTTCTAGTGTTATAATTGTGTTGTGTTCCTAAGTATTTGATCCAAATATCATGAACAGTCATAAACCCCAAAAATCGAAAATGTTCCTTTGCAGAGTCCATTTAGCCAAGTTTTAAAATTATCCTTATAGCTTTTTTTTGGAGGATAAGTATTTGCTTTAAATACTGATGTGTGATGCGGAAAGTGAAAAGGGACTTCGAGTAGAAATTTACTGGTTTTGAGTTATTAACACCCTGAAATTCTGCACTAAATTGTGAACGACTTGACATATAAATTTATAGTGCTGCGATGTTTTGTCTTTGAGTTATTGGCATGTGAATTTCAACTTATCAAACCTGGTATTTTAGCAAATCGAGGCTCAAAACTTCAAACGTTTGCAGAATATTTATTATTGATATTTAAGAAATGAATTGAGTATCAAAATAAAACTGAAAACTAGATCTTGAAATCTAAACCAAGACAGGCGTGCTACACTAACAATTTCATCGATAAAATTAATGAGAAAGTGAGAAGTGTGAGAAGGGACCTCAATCAGAAGGCAGAATACCGAGGAATGAAGGAGAAATACACTGTTGAGACAGAATTTTTGGACTTAGACAATATTAGACAATATTCTTTAACAATGATTAACTTTAAATTAATTGTTCACTCAAGCGTCGATAGATGTAAGGAAAAACTAGTTTTGTGATACCCCGGACTGCTCAGTCAGTGAGGACCAAACAATCTCTCTGCAAAGGTTTCAATAAAAATTATTTTTAGGAGAAAAATAAAACAAATTTTTGTTGAATATTAAAATAATAACTATTCAATCTTGTGGTTGTTGAAATTTTACAATTATGTGTATTATACATAATTTAACTTATTCATCTCAAAGTCCACAAACAAATGTTATTCCTTAATTTCTTATAATTTGACTAAGTGGAAATAAAAAACATTATTTATGCTTATAATTTAGAATTGGAACACAAAACATATTTTTAAATCAGTAAAGGTCCCAACAAAATTGCTTGTTTAGATATGATTTTTCCGAATAAATCCATTACAAACAAATAAGACACTTTGCTCAGTAATTAGAATTATACAAAATTAGGCTAGTGTAAAATTTAGAAAACTTTGTAACATCAAAATAGTGGTTTGTTGATGTCTTGTAAGATTTATATTAACTATTAATTCCATTTTTACTTTTCATAAACAACTAATCAACTCGACCCGATACTCGAATAATTGACTTAATACTCTAATTCAAAAACCACTATCTACTCATCCACCTCTAGATGATATTACATCAAAATGAATCAAAGAGTCTTTGGCTTGATTTGTAATAGTAAGACTTTGCATTCTTATACAAAGGAAGAATTCCTTTCGTCATCATGCTGCATGCATATTTTGTGTTAGTATCGTTCCACAAAAAATATTTAGAGCTTAGTAGTGAGGCGAGGCATTTATTTTTTAACCCCGTGACATTAACTCAACAGCCAAAACATCCCTTCTGACCCATTACACAGTTACCATTAATTTGCGCGATGGCAGTCATTTTTAGGGTTCAGTGATGACGTCCATTGACTGATGCTTAATTATAAGTAATGCTGCGCACTTATTTCGTCTCCTTGATCCTGCGGAGTGTGCTTTTAAATCCAAAGCTGTCTTGAAGCTCATATATCAGTGCAAGTGGTAGTGGTAAACACAAAGTTACAAGTTATACCTGAGGTGGAGGAGGATTCTAATGAAGACGGTCTTAGAAACTCAAGTGTACGACATGAGAAATGCTTAACCAAGCGAGCTATTAAAGATAAAAGTAGGAAAAAGTGTTGAAATCTGAAAATAATAGTTTGTCAAAATTTAGTGTGCATTTAATTTCAGTAAAAACCAGCCCTTTTGTGAAAAATCAACCCTCATACAGTACACCTCGGATTATCTGGATTAATTTGGCGGAACACCGATGCGGATAACAAAAAATCTGGATTATCCGAGGTCATTACAATATTGACAAAATAGTGATCGTGTACAATAACCTCTGCTAAATTGATGCTGCAAATGGTGTGACAAGACAGAACATCATGTTACTCTTGCAAATTCTACGAGGGTTTAATTTTGAAACAAATATAAGAACCAAACTTTATTATTAATCATACATAAAGATACGAACACAAAACACAAGTATAATGCCCCAAAATACCCAAAAGTATCTTACATCTTACGTGGTTGGACTCGTAAAATTGCCGTAGGCTACACCTTTGTTGATAACTGCTAGCGCCACAAGTAGCAATCCAGAAAACTACGTTCACGAAAATGCTGTAATGTACTGTTTAGGCAATGCGGTTCCTTCAATTATTATGATTCAAAATCCATACAGTAATGTATTACATTTTCATTTTACTTTAGGAAGGCGCATTTCACCCGTAAACTCGCTAAAATCATGTTTTTGCTGTTATTTTAATTTTTTAATTTCTCGGATGGACCGGTCCGGATAATACGGGATTCGGGTAATGTGGGGTGTGGATAATCAATCCTTGGATTATCCATCGGATACCACAGAGTACTGTATTTAGAAGGCTTAAAACTGAAGTGGTCGGTGGTGTTTGCAGCCGTGTGTGAGTCTGACGTGGACCTCTCGCTGACACTGAGGGAGTACCCTTGGTTCCACGGGACTCTGCCGCGCTCGGACGCGGCGTCGCTGGTGCTCCACGGAGGCTCCACTGCGCACGGAGTCTTCCTCGTGCGGCAGAGTGAGACGCGGAAGGGCGAGTTTGTCCTCACGTTCAACTTCCAGGGGCGAGCGAAGGTAAGAGGGGTCTTTTCTGTTATATCCTCGCATTTATGGGCTATTTTCTATAGATTGTGGATTAATCGGGAATGTACAAATAACTGTTTATAACTACTCCATAGCATCTAAGAGAAGAAGTTTCCAGTTTCTGTTGAGATCAGATAAGAGTTGTCGCAAACAGGTCTCTGCATGCGTCACCCGCGTTATCGTTTTCTCATTGAACACTGGCTGTTGTAGTATTGGTTACCAGTCGATGTTAGGACCTAACCTAACCTACCAACTCATCATAGACATTTAAGTTGTTCTGGCCACCAGAGTAACTTTAAAGTGTCACAACGTAATCAATATGTGTATTGTTTTTGTGTTTTTCTGTCAATAAGTCTTTGTTAAAAAGTTGTTATAATACTTTTTTTTCAACAATTAAACGTTTGAATGGTGGGAAATATATTATTTCGCAGTATTAGTTCAATCCTGATTAATCCTCAGTCTATAGAGAGTAAGGATTAATCAGATTTAACATAACAGACTCGGTAAGAGGTATTATGACATTTTGTTGCGATCATGGGCGCCTAAAATTGTGTCATAAATTTTTGCCTCTTTTCACACCCTGCTGTTCTCCCTCTGTAATCATCGACCAAAACCTTTTTCCTAATTACTACTATTTCTTGGGCCACTTGGGTGAGACCTTTTTAATAGACCAGTCGCTCTTAATAGACCAGTCGCTCAGTCAATCCTTTTTTTTTTTTAAATCCAAATTTCAAACCCGTCACAACTATTTTCAAATACACTTACACACATTCACATTTTTTAACCTATTTAAAAATGTCTACGCACTGCCAATATTTCGCGGAACCTCAAAAACGTCTCACGTCTTCAGGGGGATTTTCCCTAACTTGCCGTTGTCATTGTCGGAAGACGTGGGACATTTTCAAGGTTCCGCGAAATATCGGGAGTGCCTAGACTATGTTTTTAAATAGGTTAAAAAATGTGACTGTGTGTAAGTGTATTAGAAAATAGTTGTGACGTGTTTGAAATTCGGATTTCAACAAAAAAAGGATTGACTGAGCAGCTGGTCTATGCAACTTAAAATAAAAAGGTAAGAATAGCCCAAGAAGTAGTAGGAATTAGGAATAATTGCCTCATCTAAAAGAAAAATAATGTCATTTAAAACTACAAAACCGTTTGTCTCGGTACCCCACCCACACCATTTGTTAAAAAATTACTTTACTCTTTACAAAATCCCCCAAAAAATGTAAAATCGAGTAATTGGATGGCCTTAAAATCTGTTCATTCACAATATCTTATGTTTGGGTCGCCTTAAAATCTGTTAATTCACAATATCTTATGTTGCATGAACTGAATAGCTAACTAAAGTAAATGTCTGGTTACGAACTAATTGCATTGGATTTCATAAGATATTTCGATGGCTATGGCACTTAAGGGATTAGGAGACGTTCGCTCTGGCACACACATTCACCAATGAGGAATGGTTGTGCTTAACATCCCCTTACCGGCAGGTAAATGACTCATGCACTCGGACTTTAAGTGTTTAAATGGATTGTTTTCAAACAAAAATTTTACCTATGATAATATATTTGTAATGTTCGCACAAAAAATGTTACCAAATACATATCATTATGATTATAATTTAAGTTTTGTGCAGTTACTATTCATGAAGCAAATGTCTGGAGTCTGGAACTCAATGTTGAACGGGCTGGTGATGGGTCGTGTGTCTGTACAAACAAGTAATTAATTGTTTTAAATATACTTTTTAACCCTTGACGACCAATGATTTATGTGTCCTTGAGAAAAAAAGTTTGATAATAGTATTTTAATGCCAAAACTCGAGTCAATATAAATTACGATTCACAGTTTTGATTTGAAGAAAGTTTTGTGGTACGTAACCTTTTTTAATTGTTTGCATCAATTCAGGAGGCAAATAATCTTTAATGAACAAATCAATCTTTAATCTTATAATGAACAAAAAATTTTCACTTTCAACTTTTTTGGACGTAGAATCCGATTCTGCATAGCACGCTACATTACTCATTTTTGAAACACACTATATTTAGCTTAAATATAGCTAAACAGCTATATTAGCTATATTTAGCTTTTAAGGTTTTTTATGTGTAGCTTTTTTCTTTGATGAGTCTTGTTTTAGTATCCAGCAAGCTGTGCTCGCTGGTGGCAACTTATGTTTAAGTAAGTTATCATCACCAGAATATGTAATAAAGTACTTAAAAAAGAGACTTTTTAAATATTTTGAGGTTAGTTTGTTGAGGAAAAGCCATAGGGTTTAATAGTTCGGTACTTTGGTATTATACGGAGGCCACCCTTATTCAGCGCGCTGCTGCGGTTATGTTCGGTTGGGTTATCATAAATATGTTAATAGGACTTTCCTCGTTTCGTTACAAATCTAATGATCCAGATGAGTCATACTTTTGCCCGCCAAATCCGTTCCAAGTAGGCCAAGGTCAGGTCGTTGACCAGACCGCGCACATCACCTTTCACCGCCGAAAGTACGACTCATCTGGTTTCGTTCGATTAGTAAAGAAACGAGGAAAGTCCTATTAACACATTTATGATAACCCAACCCAACATAACCACCGCAGCACACTGTGTAAGGCTTGCCAGATATGTGGTGACTGGGTGTGGCCGCTAGCGAAGGCGACGCGTTCAACTCAATCCTCACCAACATCGCTGTCTTCTGGGAGGCAGAACAAAAGGGCTTGTCAAAATTGGACAGTAAGTCAACTAAAGTATGTTCTTTCCAATTATATGGTTATTTTTGGTACCCAGTAAACAAATTCTCTCAACAAGTAGTGGCCTCCGTATAATACCAAAGTACCAATAGTTCTTCAAGTAAGGAAAGGGATAGGTTTTCATGTAGCTTACCTGAGAAATAAGGTTCATGACAGCAGCAGATAGAACCAAATAAAGATTCACATAACAACACTAATGTTACTAATGTTACTAATGTTATGTTATGTTGTGTTTTTGATTTTGTCCACCTAAAAATTAGTAACCAGAACATTTAAAAACAATTTATGAAACGTAATATTTCATACCATTAGTTTTTTCAAAATGTTTTACCATCACCTTTATAATTACAGCACCTGAGAATGACCCTGAATGACCAGGCGCAATGTCGAGTGCAGCAC
Organism: Flexamia atlantica; assembly: GCA_035578135.1. Lineage (NCBI taxonomy): Eukaryota > Metazoa > Arthropoda > Insecta > Hemiptera > Cicadellidae > Flexamia > Flexamia atlantica. The sequence continues at coordinate 50,460,787 of JAQJVK010000007.1, read as the reverse complement.
TTGTGGTTCTCGACGATCTTCGACATGCTCGAGCATTTCCGCCAACATCCGATCCCTCTCGAGTCCGGCGGGACGGAGGACGTGACTCTGACGGAGTACGTGGTCGCGCCGCTGGCGTCGGCGCAGGTCACGGGTGCCGGCCACGGAGCCAGGGGCGCCACCGCGAGCACGAGCACCCCCGCCCCCGACCGACGCCCGCCCCCCACCCCGGACACGAGAGAGGTAACCTCTCCTAACTTTTTAAAATTCATTTTTAGCCCCTGAACTGCAAATACGAGTAAATATAGGTCAGTATACCCTTTTTCCATCAGCAGTTCAAATTTCAGTTTCAAATTATGTTGACATGTTTCGGTTTTAAGAAATCATTATCAAAACGCAGCACATCTAGATAACATCCTGGTCGTTGTCACAGTAGTTAAAATTACAGTACACCTCGGATTATCCAGACCCCACATTATCCGGATCCTGGATTATACGGACCGGTCCATCCGAGAAATTAAAAAAATGAAATCACGGCAAAAATGTGATTTTAGCGAGTTAACAAGTAAAATGTGCCTTCTAAAAGTATAATGCAAATGCAGTACATCGTTGTACGTATTTGGAAACACAATAATAGAAGGAGCTGCATTGCCTATACAGTATATTTCAGCATTTTCGTGAACGTAGTTTTGTGGTTTGCTTCTTGGGGCGCTAACAGTAATCAACAAAGGCGTAGTCTATGGCAATTTTGCGAGCTAGTTTGTTACTGTAGTTTTAGGCTATTTTATGTCTATAGTTGTGAACTCTTATGTGATCTGATATTGAGGTTTAAAGTGAGTGGTTGAAAAAGGAAAAAGTGGTTTTAAGTTTAGAACAGAAATGCTGTCAAAAGACTTTACGCTGGAGAATCCGGTAAAAAATTAGCGAAGGAAGTAGGTATTGGTAAGTGGAGTTCAAGTACGGTAAGTGACTGGAAGAAGAATCGAGCGCAGTTAAAAAAATTGTATGCGAGACAAACTTGGAAGACAAACATGTTGTACAGTCTTGATACATCGCGCTGTTTGCAGCATTAGTTTAGCTGGTGTTAAGGTACACGATCACTATTTAGGCAATATTGTAACGACCTCGGATTATCCAGATTTTTCGTTATCCGGATTGGTGTGCCGCCACATTAATCCGGATAATCCGAGGTGTACTGTAATACAAACACATAAACACATACGTACACATGTAAAGACATTAAACATTTTTGAAAAAATTAATTGATAAGCTTATTTAAAAAACCACCAGTCATGATGCGCACGGGGCAGGATGCAGGATGCGCCTGTGCGCGTCATGACTGGTGGTTTTTTAGATAGGCCTATAAATTTTTTTTTTAATTTTTAAATGTCTTTACGTGTGTACGTACGTGTTTATGTGTTTGTATTAGTTTTAACTATTGTGACAACGACCAGGATAATACCTGGATGTGCTGCGTTTTGATAATAGTTTCTTAAAACCGAAACATGTCAACATAATTTGACACTGAAATTTGAACTGCTGACGGAAAAAAAAGATATAGTAACTTATATTTAGTCTAACCTAACTACTGTAGTATCGGGCTTGCGGACGGCCTGGGCCTTCTCGTTTGACACGGACTGTAGCATGCTGCTCTTAGATGTTGCTAAGTCGACTTTTCGAGTATCTCGATTTTAGTTGTTAGATGATATTTTTTTAGTTAGCTCTCGGTTAGCAGCTGTGTGCTATGTTACTACTTTGCTTTGACTTCTTTTATTACTATTCTTTGGAATGATTGGTAGACTTTAGTACTTTGAGCTCTCTCCGATTTATTAATAAGAAATCTCTCAACAATGATACAAATATGTACATAGAGAATATATAACTTGCTATAAAAAGAAACATTTGAATGACACTTCATTTTGGAGTGTCCCTTTCCAACAATAAACTGGAAGTAATTTGATTTGACGCAAACATTCAAAAGTTTCATAATCGTAGACAAAGGGATGCTAGTTCTTTCAGCTAACGTTGCATCACTTTCCAGCTTTTTTTTCCTAACGATCGATAAGCAACTTTCACAACCTTGTCACAACCACAAGGCCGCCACGACTAACACTGCATCAGATAAGCTCCTTATCAATATGTTCGTCAGACCATCAAATGACGCAGAGAATGCTGTTCTAAGTAAAGGATTGAACTTTAGTATCGCTCCTAGCCCAGTGTAAAATGTTGACGTAATAACATCAATCGTGCCTGCTGTGTCATTGTTGCCTGTAGAATGTAGGGATGTATATAGATGTAATGTTGTGAATACCTTTAAGGAACCCAATAATATTATAAATAATGTAAATATCTCTGAGAAAAAGGCGCTGAAACAACTAAAAAATGATGAATCTATTATTGTTGTCCCATCTGATAAAGGTGGTGCTGTGGTTATTTTAGACAAAGTGGATTATAGGAAAAAAAATTACATGTTGATTAGCATGATACGTGTTGTTGTATTCACTGGATGTAAATAAAAAAACGTCATACAACACTTAAAAATATATTTACACTTATACTGTGTCTACATACAAGATTAAGATGGTAAATATACAAAAATAGTGGAAAATGGCGATCGATTTCGGTTGGTCACACCAACCATCATCAGGCCCAATGAGAGACTGGCAGATCCTTTGATCCTATTGGCTGCCGGAAGTTCCGTCGAAAACAGGTTTTTGAACGTACCACCAGAGTCAAGTTAATCAGTTTGTCTCTATCTTTCCGGTTTCTTGTTTTTCCAGTTCGATATATGGTTCTTGTATCTTTTTACAAAGTTGACTGTTTGGCCGATATAAAATTTATCACAGTCATTGCAGCTAATTTTGTATATTCCAGCAGTATCAAATTTGTTGCATTTTTCAATTCTTGGGTGTTGAATTTTTCCGATTGTGTTCTGTGTCTTGAATTCTATTGAAATATGTACTTCTTGAATCTGTTTGCAATTTGCTGTGTCCTCATTCCAGTTTAATTCGAGGAAAATGGCGAGCAAAATCGATGGCCATTTTCCACCATTTTTGTATATTTACCATCTTGTATGTAGATACAGTATAAGTGTAAATATATTTTTAAGTGTTGTAAGACGTTTTTTATTTACATCCAGGGAAAAAAATAAATGATGTAATAAATGGTGGCCAGTACAAAGAATTAAATCGAAATCCCACAAAATCTATCGAGGATAAAATAAAATTGGAATTAAAGAAAATAAAACATCTAATAAAAGAGAGCACATTTTCTTGTCTTAGCCCACAGTACTCTAAGCCTCCTCATTTATACAGAGTACCGAAACTACACAAGGAAGGTTTCCCATTGAGGCCCATTGTTAGTGCCATTAACTCACCTTATTATGAGCTATCAAAATTCATTCTGCCAATACTGACTCCATTATTTGGTTCATCTGAAAGCTTTATAAAAAACTTGGAAGAATTTGTAAAAAAAACTTAAACTATGCCCACCCACAGATAAAACCATAATGGTGAATTTCGATGTTTGTAATTTATTCCTGAATGTACCCATATACCCTTGCTTATCGTTCGTTAGGAAAAAACTGGAAAGTGACGCAACATTACCTGAAAGAACTAGCATCCCTGTGTCTACGATTATGGAACTTTTGAATGTTCACGTCAAATCAAATTACTTCCAGTTTTGAGGACAAATTTTATGAGCAGACAGAGGGAATGGCTATGGGCGAGGTACTTAGTCCTCAGCAATATTTTTATGGAGCACTTTGAAAATGAGGCAATAATTTATTTGAAACTAAACCGAAATTGTGGATTCGTTACGTAGACGATATTTTTTGTTTGTGGGACGAATCAAAATCCAAGCTACTTCAGTTCAAAGATCACTTGAATAACCAGTATAGCACTATTAAGCTCACCATTGAGTACGAGGAAGAAATAGATTGCCTTCCTTGCATGTGTTTGTGCATAAGATACCGCAAATGGGCTGCTGGGAAACCAGTGTTTATAGAAAACCCACAGCAAACTGGATGTTATCTCCGGTACTCGTCTTATCATCCAGGACATGTCAAGGTAGGCCTGGCAATGGGGTTGATGAAGCAGGCTAAAGCAATCAGTAGTAAGGAATAATTCAACAGATCTAAAATCTCAAAGCGAGCTTGAACTCCCATATAACTACCTATCCATATGGTAGTTATGGATAACTACCATATCCATCCCATATGTAAGAAACATATCAGAGAAGATAAGGTGTATCAACGCAAAACATAAGATACAAACTGGATTTAAATCTAGTGGCACGATAAGGGAGTCAGGTGACGAAGGTAAAACCAGTAAACAAGGAACAAGAAAACAAAAATGTTGTTTATAAAATACCCTGCTCCTGTGGTCATAATTATATACAGGGTAAACTTCTAGGCCAGGCAAGTTCGAATTTTAGAACACCAGAAACAGGTTAAGAAAAGAGAAGTTTATGGTTCTAAAACCTGTGAACATGTGTTGGATACAGGACATGAGATAAAGTGGAATAAGAGCTGCATTGTTTACAAAAAGCCAAATTGGAGGAAAAGAAATTTGACGGAGGCATTGTTTATGACGTGTGAAACAAACCCTAATTTACGTCAGTGGATATTAGTCCTATTTATTTGAATACTGTGTTGAATGAAATAAGGCAGCAGTCTCGAACTGGATGCATAACACCCTTACCAGCAACAGATAAAGACAGGACTACCCGCCCCCTTCCACCACCTGTGAACGATGAGTCATCGCCTCCGGTCGTGGTTCGGCGCTCGGCTCGGGTCGGTCGTAAATTTCGACAAGTCCCTCGATAATGGGAAACGTTTATTTGTGTTTCTCAAAATATCGGGAATATATGTGGCATTTGCTATTTGTGTTTGTGCTGTGTTATGTGTAAAAAAGATTTTAACAACTTACAAGAGGACAACAGCTACTGTCGTCTCTGGTAGCAACGCCACATAAAAAAAAACCTTAAGGTGGGTGATGCCTATAAATAGAACAAAAAAACCAATTTGTTCACATTAAAAAAATGTGAAAAGATCTGCATGTGTTTTTATTTTAATCTTATAAAAATATTCCCTACTGAACTAAAGGTTCTGATTATATGATCTGATCTAACCTAAATAGAAAATTAAGTTCTGGTAGTGAATAAATGGAATTCCAATTAAAAAGTGAGGTAGTGAACTAAAGGAAAAGGTCCGGTTTTGGTAATAAAGTTTGAAATTCTTGTTACTGACCATCACTAGTTCATTTTTTTGAGAGGATGTAAGCTCACCATGCTCTGTCCATTTCAGAAGATTGCTAGCAGGACCCCAGCACTCACTCATCATCATCATCATCATCATCATCATCATCATCATCATCATCATCATCATAATCATCATCATTATCATCATCATTGTCGTCGTCGTCGTCGTTTGATTTAGAAAAAAATTCAAATGGAGGACTTCACATTCTTTTTTAAGGCTAAAAAATAAAATCGGTTTTTTATGTTAACGGCTGCCATTTTTTTTAATGTGGCGGACAACTTTGCTTTTTCTTATGAAACACCTCTGTATTTTGTGGTGTGTTTGAGTGTCTTGCTTTATTTCAAGAATCTTTATTCTTTGACATTTTCTCTTGAACCCAATAGTTAAGGAGAACCCTACAGCATCGAAAATAATTCAAGTTATTGAGGGTTGATGGTACTAAAAATATACACTTGATTCCTGTACACTTCTGTCCATGTACAGCTTTTCTTCCTCCAAGTGCTATTTTTATGCCTATATGGAACTGAGATACATGGTCAAGGTATCTTTTTAGATGTCTTCCAACTTTCCAGTGTTTAAATAGGCAGGAAGTCTTATAAATTATAGCGCCTGCAATCTGAGGAACCGCATAATGTCTATGGTTCTCGCCTGGGAGTCAGAGTGCAAGAAGTCTGGTCAGGCTATGGTGTTCTAGACACACCAGATACAGCAGCCTAATACACAGCACATTATGGAGTTCTGTGTAAGTGGTTTTTTTAGTTGCGTATCTAGTGTGCGCGAATCTAATACGCTGCTCACCAATATCTGCGTATTTTACCGACTGCTTTCAGAGCAGTCAAAGCTGCAGTACGCTGCGCATTAGTAATGGCTAGTGCGATAGATCCTAGGGTAAACGGTAGGGGTGGGCGAGTAGTGGATTTTGAATTTGAGTTGAGTCGAGTCGAGTATTAAGCCAAAACTCGAGTAGTTGTTTGTAAAAAGTAGCTAATGAAAGGTTCAAATTTTAAAAGTAATTAGGTCTTTGAATTACAATAAATTGAAATCCTTCATCAGTTTTACTTCTAAAATTGGTCTAATTTATTTAAGCTAATCTTTTTATTTTTCTTGAAAACTCTGATATTCTAGTACTCCTACATTGCATAAACCCTACAATAACTATACTATATCACTTAAAATAACAAATCACTTAAAATGACAAGTCACTTAATGTAACAAGATCACAAAATAAACTATGTAGAATATGCATAGTTGTAAAATTTAAATAGTAATAAGATTTAATTATTAGGTTACTATTTTAACTATCAACAACAGGTTTACTTTTTTCCTAAAAATTATTGTTATGAAAACCCTAGCCAAGAAATTGTGGAAGAAAGAATTAAAAACAAGATCAGGGAGAAGAGCTATGCCCAGTTATTAGTTTATACTTCTAAACACAACCCCAGCCCCTTGCCTGACCGCTGATCTATTGTTTTTTGACATCCATTGAACAGCTACAACCAGATAACAATCAGATGTCCCCCCTAAAAAAATTATACACATAAAAATTACAAAATCCAAACTAATTGTATTATGTAAACCAATGAAGTCCACAATTTTCTACTCATTTTTATAAATCAAATGAGACAGTAATGAAGGCTGTGTATCATTCAAAAGATTCAAAAGTTGCAAAGTGCTAAATACAGCTCAGAGCTAAAAGATAGCTGTAAGTTTTCAATTTCCGAATTCTGAGAGATGGTATTTCTAGATAACTGTTGAAATCCTTTCTTCTATGAGTTAATGAAATATTGTCGAGGTTGTTGTTATGAAAAACTCGTGGACGGCTGCGAAGAACGATAGCGAGTATCTGTCGGTCTCGGATAAAAGGCGGATGTAGCTTTTCGGAAATCGCGATCTGCCGCGAAATACGATCGTGCGTATTTGCCGATCGCCGGTAATCGGCAAATGTAGCCTTGCTAAAGTTGCAGTCGGGTGCGAAAAACGATCGCGTGTATTTGCCGATCATAAATAAACGAAATGCAGCTTTGCGAAACTAGCGATCGGCCGTAAAAAACAGTCGCGCATATTTTGCCGGCCACAAATGAACAGAAAATGCTGCTAATTTGTGAAACTAGCGATCGACTGCGATAAAGAATCCGTCCAATGCGGATAAACGGCAGATGTAGCTTTGCGTAACTCGCGATCGCCTGTAAAATCCCATCGCACATACGTAAATAGCACGTAAATTCAATCGCCGGGTAAACGTTGGGAGTAACTATAGGGTAAGTTGAACTTTTGAGTACTAAGGGTAATTTTTTCACTTAAATTGAATTCTTGAAATATTTACTTATTATTATTAACCTTGCATCCAGTAAAACGACTTGTACACATAATGGTTACAGCTTTCCTATTTACTGTAAGAATGTTAACAAGTATTTTATGAATTACAGTACTCCTAATTCAAAGTAATTACTAGTTTCATTTATGGAGGAACCAGATTGTTCACTTGGTTTGATGGTTCAAAAGAACAGTCTTTTCTTATTAGGTCAGCAAGGTAGTAAATCCAAAGTACTCGTGAAACTTCATTTACTACATAAAAATATTTCATTGTATTCTAATTATTAATTTTTACATGATAATCATATAGAAGTATAGTAACTGTTAACTTCTACTCTTCAAAATATTTGTCGCAAAAAAAGCTCGAAACTTGCAAGTATTTTTTTTAAACTCGACTCAACTTCAAAAATCCCTGCTCGCACATTCTATTAAATTATCTTATAAGATCAGAGAAGTAGTAAGTAATCTCTAATTTTAACTCATATTGCAGAAGGCCATGTGTATTCTACGCAGTCTCAGTCCAGGATATTACCTACTGTTTACTGCGTTTTTAACCCTAATAAAAGTCGCAGCGCATCTATTACCCGTCAAGGAAGCCGTAGCCTTAGGCTGAGAAATCCTGGGCTACACTAGAGGCAACAAGCAGTAGTTAAGCTGAAACCTATGTTGAAACAGAGTTTGCTCCTGAGTAGCAGCCATCAATATTGCACTGCCTCACTAGTCGCATAATCACTTTAGTGCCTGCTCCTGGTATTGGAAAGCAAATCTTAGTAGTTAATTTTGTTTTAAGCGACGTAAGAAAATGTGGTGGGAGGTGGATAGTTATCTTAGTTAAAAAATAATTATTTGAAATATAACTACCATGTCACCTTATTATTTTATCCTAAATAAATTAACATTTCCTGCAAAGTAATAAATTATATTTATTCATGATTTGCCCCTGGATTGATAATTGACTTAAATAAATAGGTTATTATTACCTTATGTCTTCAATCCAAAAATCCTGTAAATAATTTTGTTTGGCATAAGGATTTAAAAATGGGACATCAGCCCCGAAACTATTCATCCTAAATAGGATTATTGGATTGAAGACGTAAGGTAATAATAACCTATTTATTTAAATAAATTATAAACAATTTAAACAGATTTGATTTGATGAAAAATTTCAGTTTTCTGCTAAAAGTCACCTTGGTAGAATTTTTAGAAAGTCGGGATACACAGCTTCGGGGCTGTCCATAAATTATGTTACGCCTCCAGAGTGGAGGGGGGGGGGTGTTGGTCAGCGTTATGCACCGTTACAAGGGGGGGAGGGGGGTTCAATAAAATGTTAGAACAGGTAACAATGAAATCTTAATAATTGATAACTTAAATTCTTTAAAAAATGTTCAATTATCTTCAAAGTACACATTTTTTTACTTTTTAGGGGGGGTGATAGCACAGTGTTACGTAATTTTTGAGGGGGGGTTATTGCCATCGTTACAAGGGGAGGAGGCCGGATTTGAAAATGCCGAATTTAGCGTTACGTAATTTAAAGACGGCCCCTTACTCACCTGAAGATCTAGAGTAGAGTAGCTCAGAACATAAAAGGGTGACAAAACACAAGAAGGCTCTAGTAGAGACAAATATTATGGGTTTTGTCACCTTTATTGTGTTCTGTTCTGCTTCTCCACACAAGATGTTCAGGTGAGTCAGCTGTGTATCCCTCCTTCCTAATCAAAAAAATTCTAGCCAAGAGCTTTTCTTTCACCAACATAATTTCGTAGGTTCATGTAACTACATATCAAGTTACTATCATATTGATTGAACTTTAGTGGTACATTTGTTTCTATTTTGTCTTTCATTTTTGTATCTTTTCATTCTCCTTTGTTTTAATAGGATTTTAAATATTGATTTGAATGTTTAGATTATCAAAGCTTTTTAGTGTATATGAAATTTCTATTTTGAATACATTTTCTCATTTTTTTATTAGTTGGTACATTCATTTTCCTTTCCATGCATTCATTTTTATGATTTGATCGGAGACTTGTTCTGCAAAATTTACAATAGCCCTAAGCTGTAAAGAAAATTATAATTTTTTTTGTAGCCTGAAAATAATTTTCTATCTCTTAGGCTTTGTTTACATGAGAGCGTTGCATTGTGAGTTACAGCGTGCGTCAGATAACCCGTAGCATACACTCACAGCGTTGACGCTGCATTGGTCGCCATTTCTGCTATGAAAGTGGAAGAGGCTGCATGAGTTTGGATTTTATACCGCAGATATAAAGTACTAAGACTCAATTGAAAGTTCTAAGTACGTCCAATTTCATGTAACAGACTGAATAACGGCTCTGCTCTTTCGTAACACCTTACGACAATCTTAGAAAATATTATGAGCCCGAGTGTCATAAAATAAACATGGTCCTGTTTAATCATTTAGGAAATTTATTGTTTTCAATTTTAAAAGTGAGTCTTGCCAACTCCTCTGAACTATCCCCTGCAAAAAAATTTAAACCAATTGCTCCCAAGCTGCATTTTTTAAAACTCTGTTTTGTATTACACACTTTCCATGTCCCATTTATATAGTTGGTAGATTTTTCACTTCTTCAATGAAGAGCTCAATATCAAAAATGCCGTATTTTTATCTATTATTGTAGATAATCACTACATTAAAGCGTGCACTTGTCTGAAACATGTGTACAGTCTAATCGCGGCAATGTGAACTAGAGACGCCCTGAAATCACGCATTCAACGAAGAAACCTCAAGACGCGCACTACGACGCGTCTCCAGTTGATAGCACGCGTCGAATGTGTACACATAAATGTTTTAGCATCTGCTCTGTGGTATAACAAAGCTCGGTTCAACTCTCTCATGTGTACAGGGCCTTACAATTTTATAGATAAAATCTCAAATGTTCTGGTTCTCTAATCATTTATTCTACCTAATTCAAGAAAGACGGTTCACTATCAGTTTAAGATGGCTTATCTTGATTTAGTATATGAATTTAGTTAAACATTTTTAAAATTTATGTTCCGAATTCTTTAGTTGGATTTTCTTTGCCTAGGTCTGAGTGAGTTACAATTAGATTGCTAAATTGTTGGACAAGGCGCAAGCCGCAATGCACCAATGGACCCGTGAGTACGAGATTTGACGCATGATGCTAATCTAATATCATAGTTTGGCGCTTTACTAGTTTGAGACTGGAATTGGGCTTGCTTCCTCTCACATGTACGCGGTAGTCGTTGATCTTTCATTAAGAATTTGTGCTGATACAAGTTGAAAAATTTAAAATGCTTATCAGTTGATCATTGATGGAAGTTCTGTATTAAAGTATGTTTGATGGAGAAAAAAGTGCAATCTGTGAAATTTAGTTTTGTAAAAAAGTTGCACACTTTAAGGGCCTATCATGAAAGTAGCCCATGTTGCTTACTGCGTGTGAGTTATAAGGATTATGTTTTAAACAAGTTTGGTGAAACCACATTACACCATCTCAGTATTTACTCTTTACAAATTGTAAAGCAACTAATTAGCTTTAAGTATAACAACAGTAAAAACTTTACCACTTTATCGATTTTCCCCAAACACTCGAGACATTTTCAGAGCTATAAGAAATCATTATTCATTTAAAATTTGGTACCCAGTGGCTCTTATTATTTACTTGTGTTTATATTACTTTTACTTTCCTGCTCTTTATCAGAAGTATTGGCCCAACGCCAGTGCAACATCGTCAGTGAATTTTCCTGACTAAAGTTATTTACCAACCAGCCTTGTGCATAACCTCTCATACTTTACATGACATTGTTTACTAGCACTCTCGCTTTTATACACACGGAAAAAACTGTCCCTTGACCATTCTAAAGTTATGGCTGGGCACTAACTAATTCTCACATGGTGCTTGTCTGTTTTGAAATGGTTACATTCTCTCACCTCTCTCTGCTTGTATATTCACTTCGACTCCAAGGTTTACATCTTGTAGATTTATCAAGGTGGTGCAGCCTTGAGGGACAAACTGTTCCGTCCAGCGGCATGGCACTCGGGTTTCTTAAGATCTTAAACTGTTTTTCTATTTATTTTTACTAATTAACTCCCACTAAAATGATTGACATATACGTGGGTTCGATTTACTGTGTTAGTAAATGTTGAGGGCAAAATTTCTAAACTAAATAACATCAAATTTAACCTTAAACTATAATTTTGTTAAAATGTTATAAATTAATTTTGAAACAAATGTGATGAGTGGTTTAAAAATGAGTATCAATAGAAAATGCCTTAAAATAAATATTAAAGAGGTGAAAATGAATTGTATAAACATTTTTTTAGTAGGTGTATTACAAATCCTTGTTGTAAACAAAAAATAAAAGGAACAATTAAAAAAACTTCAAACCTTTTTACTGTAAAACCCTAATTTAGTGATATAGTGAAGCAATAGCAATTGAAAAAAACAAAAAAAAACAGTATTTTATAGGTTGCATTTAAAAACCTGAGTTGTTTTTTCATTGGATTTCAAAAAAAGATGTATATAGATTTGGATTTTCTTAACAACCTTGGATTCATCTTAATTAGTGATGATGGGTCTGTTACAGATTTTATAGATTTGGTTTCTGTTTGATGCTCTACTGGTGATAATGGTTGGTTTTCGGAGTCTTTTTAGAACCATGAATGGTTTATATAAACTGCCATATCTCTATTTTCATCGTATTATTAGCACAAGATTTAAAAGTTTTTTACCTACGATACACCCCAGAAAGGTACAGACTCATTGATTAACATAATTTTGCTAAAAAACTATAATAATCGTGACTGATTGTGGTTTGTCCAACTTGCATTTATGATGGTATTTACATTAATCCGTAGCAACTAATACAACTCTAAAAAAATAGAAACGTGAAAATATAATGATGTCTCACTAATTCTACACTAAGTGAGTCGGTGGTGCAGTTGGTAGTGCACTCGGCCTCGGAAATGTGGCGGCGATTTCGCATGATTGAGACAACGTTATCACATACTTTCAGCAGTACTGCTCACCCTTGTTCAACATCAGCTCACTCCTTGCTTTGCTTTATAATTTCCATGCACAGGTATGGAACTAATGCAAACTAGACTTGTAGCGATAGCTCATTGCAGCAATACGAGCTTTAAACTAGAATTTTACTTAGAAAAACGATTGGATCAATATTTTTCTTCCCTTTCTTTTTTTGCTGTACCAACTGCAGGAGAATGGCAGAAATAACTGCATAAAATGCCAATGGCCATATAAGGCAAACACGATTTTGTTATCGAGAATAAGCGGTGGTAAATAAAATACCAAAATTGAAGATTTTTTTAAATCACTAGTTTTAGTTATTTTGCTAAAAAATGTTCAACTTGAAGAACCGACCCATCACTAAATTCAATGTCAGGTTACTTAAACTTTTGCAATCTTTATTTAGCTGAGGAGAGCTGCATTACTCCAATAAAAACTTCATCTAAAACAACAAAGGTACTATTTGAGTGTAAAAAAAGTTTCACTCAATATGATGCTCTCAAAGCTGATGTGAGTTAGTTTTCAGTAGTACAATAGTTTGGAATTCACTGTTCCACAGTGCCCCCTACAGTGCTAGTCCTTAGAGGATCTCTTTTGTATTATTAATAAGAAGAAGAGTAAGAAAAGACTTGGACTCGGTTTTTTTCTCGGCCGTTCAGCTTTATATTTTAACTAAGTAGATTTTATTTAGCCCTATACATTCAACTTGAGAGAATCATGGAATCTTTCAAGCGTCTAAAGCTGTGTAACTCTTGTGCTTTTTTGGGGTCCTTATTTGGATCGGTCTGTTTGCTTTATTCAAGTTGTGATTGCGTTTGATTTGTAGGTTGTTTTGTTTTGATTTGTTTTGAACAATTGTGGTTGTATTTGATTTAATTTTGGAGTATCAGTTTTATTTGAGTTGGGTGGTGGTGGTATCTCTTTGGTTTAAAAACATCTGAACCTTCTAGCTGTTTTTCTATAAAAATTGTGAATACATAACATTTACTAATTTTTAAAATGAATTAATCATATAACCTTAAAACCTAAGGCAAAGCGAATGCATTCTTATCAGTGTATTTTATCCAAGAACCTTTTTGAAAAGATTACTAGTGATTTGAATTGTTAATGGCAATAGTTAAAAAGCTTCTACCCCATTCACTAATCCCAAGATCTCAAAAAATAAATGTAATGAGTTTAAATGTAAAATACTTCTATGTTTTAAAAGTTAATTAAAAGTATACCTGTAATCCTTCTAAGTTTTGTCAAGGTTTATTATACAAAATGTCAATATAAGTTACAACACTTATTGTGCACACTTATACTGTCTTCACATACAATGTGATAACAACCTACAAAAAGAATAGGAAATATCGATTCATTTTGACTGGTCGCCCATCATCGTTTAGCAATTTTCCATCTTTTATTTATATTTATTGTATCGTATGTGAATATAGTATGAGTGTTAATGTAATATAAGTGTTGAAGAGGTTTTTCTTTTTATCCAGCGTATAGTCTTCATGCTAATGAAAAAGGTAAACATGGAAGCCTTCAATTATACATTGTTATGAATCATCTTGAAAATCTGGTACCAAGATTGCTTTTATCAAAATATATTGTAATACTTACAGCCTCAGCAATCCGATGATATAAATGTGGTGATGCGTTTCGCCAATTACGGCATCATCAGACGATCACACATTGTACACCTAATAGTCCATAACACAAATTTCGCCTTTCAGGTCGTCAAATTGTTTAAAAGAGTTCGTGCACGGGCCTCAACTGTCGAACATCGTTACGGGAGCTCCCACTGTAAATACTATTCGTATTTTAAATATGCGTGTTAGGCCTGACAGTTATTTTAAACAATTTGACAACCTGAAAGGCGAAATTTGTGTTATGGACTATTAGGTGTATAATGTGTGATCGTCTGATGATGCCGTAATCGGCGAAACACGTCACCACATTTATATCATCGGATTGCTGAGGCTGTAAGTATTACAATATATATTGTTATGAATTCCCACAGAAGTTGATAACTACTTAAATTGGATGGTACAAGAAATACAGCTCACTGATTCAAATTGCTCAAACATCTCATTGTTAATGGAAAGTCACTTTAATGGTCTGACAGGCATAAAGACTGTTTATGTTTAATTTAAATACCGTACTATAAAGATTGTAAACAAGATAGTGATAAAAGTACAGTAGTTAAATTTTAATATGGTTACTTTCAATATTTATGGAGATGACTTGATTAATTTATAAAAATCTTACAAAGTTATAAGTTGGCAGTTTTTTTTTATTTCATTGGAGGTATTATAAATTGACAACAGAAAATATGACTTCTAAAAACTAAGTTTGATCCAAGAATTTTGAATTTTTAGCTGTTTTGTTTTACAGTTTTATTGAAGTTAATGCCGTTGATTATAATCCAGACGTATACAAAAGCATCATCCGATAGGACCATTTCGCTCAATGATAGGAATTATTATTTGTCTTAGTTTTTTACTGAATGTCTCTTTTAGGGAAGAAGTTGTTACCGTAGGTCTCATGCTAAGACCTCAGCCAGAGACCATCATAACTTTTTGTTTTGAGATACCCAGATGCCAGAAACACCGTATGTTAATTTTCATAAATAAATCGATAAATATTTGGAAAGAAAACAATTCACTTAGAACTTTGAATTATTGCTCTATGTCCATTGGTTACCGAGATATCACTACTGGTAAACACAGTATATTGTCCCAGTGTTAACCTAATGGGAAATAATTAATACCTCCGTTGCAGCAGAGAATTGCACTCAGAGACTCTCAAATGCTTCAAGGAGTCATTGAGACGAAGCCTCAAATCAAGTACAATCAAATTAAATTCTAAAATGAGCATACAAATATTTTCTCCATAAGAATACATAGGAAATGAGTATGCTGCTATGGCAATGTGAAATTGAGAGATTTCAAGCTTGGACATATTTTTACTCGTGCAAGATTTCTTAGTGCCAAACATTTTACTTCCTCCCAATGTTCATAAATGTTTTAATTTGTGATGAATTTCTTCTTACAGGCTTATTGGCACGTTCTCTCACATCGTATCCCATTGGAAACGATTGTGATCCCAGAGACGGCTTCAGATTTGTACAGTCTGAAATACGTACGAAATACGAATACGAAGGGATATTTGGTTTTGTCTATGGAAGACGAACCTAAGTCATTGACGAAGTCTGATTGGTCCTGATTGCAATCTTCTCTTTTAACATTCGATGTTTTGTCAGCAACAGATAGTGATCGAGACAAAACTAATAGAGGATGTACTATTATTTGTTAAATAATAATATGAAGGAAGAATGAAACACGAAAGCACGAAACAAAAATTTATCTCAAGGAAAAGGTTTCGTCACCGTGTATTATGCAGTACGCTATGTTTAAGTTACGATATAAGGTATCCGATCGTAATCAACGTTCTCAATCTAGTCTTAAGTCACGATATCGACAACCGAAATACACCACTTGTCGATGCATACCACTGTAATCGCATCGTGTTGAGGTATTGTTCTAATCGAAATCATCACATTTTAAAGTTTCACAAGCGATGCCATAAGTCGCAACATTTTTCGTTTGGATCATATTTCAAACATCAAAATTTGATCATTCTTTGAAATTTATATTGATTTACTTTCAACATCTCTTATGTACGTTGTTAACTTAAGTATTTCCACCAGAACTTTTCCACACATTTTTAAAAAAGCAAAATTTTTTCCATTATAAGGCAGCAGACATCACCAACCAAGCCAATTTCAGAACTATTTCTCTCCTTAGTTTTCTCTCCAAGGTAATTGAAAAAATTGTAAAACAACAATTCTTGAATTATTTGAAAACTTATTCAGTTTTAACTAACAGTCAATACGGATTCCGCTTTAACAAAAGTATTTCTGATACCTTGTTCAATATAAATCTAAATATATAAATGCCAAAAACTATTGACTGACTGACTGATCGCAGTTTCTCAAAAACTATAAGGCTTAGAGCCATGAAACTTGGCACAAATATTATCTATAGGCTCTAGATGAGTACTAAGAAAGGGTTTTGCAAGATTTTCTTTCATAAGGCTTGAATATGGTATATAATGAAATTAAAAATGGCGCCCATTTTTAGCTTTCAAAGCTTACTTTCTCAAAACTTACAAGATTTTGGGCCATGAAACTTGCAAAAATTATCTTTATAGGCTCTAGATGCAAGCAAAGAAAGATTTTAAAAATATTTTCCCCAAGATGGCTAAAATAGAGTGTACTATAAAAGTTAAAGTGGCGGCCATTTCAGTTTTTGAAACTATAGATTGGAGACCTATAGAATACTTTCAGGGGATAGGAAAGGTACAGGATCCAATCTACTAAAAGATAAAGTGTACAAATTTAATCCCCCCGCCATATATTTGTCAAATACAACTTGAGCTATAGGACCCACCCGAAGTACTATTCTGTATTCCCACTTTCGTAAAATTTGTTGTCCGTCTTATAAATAAATACATATGTACTTAAACTTTAATCTTTAAAACTCAGTATGGACATTTCATTTTGAGCATATGTATATGCACTAGAAACGGAGTTTCCAAAATTAGAATTTTAGGAGAGTTTGCTTAGGTGATGGGGATTTCAATTCTAAAACACAAACTACCACTACAATATTTTACCGTATTGCTGAGTAACCTGATCTTCAGTATGATTGAGAAACGTCTGGGGAATAGTTTTTTGGCCAAGTCATTTACCTATAGGAAGAACTACTTTCTTCCTATAGGTGTAATCCTAATAGGTGTTCCTAATAAGTGTATCTGTAAAAAAAGATATACTTTTTCTTACAGTTTTCCGTCTATTTTTAAAAACACGCTAAATTCAGTTTTATGTGAAGTCGAAAACCTACCATTAGCGTTTTTTGTTTTATATTCTGGGTTATCTCTCATTCTCTGTATTGGCAAATGGGAGTAAACTTATTCGTAACATTTGCTGATCATGAGGGAAACTTTTTAGAGGAAACATTACACCTTCTCATTCCAATCTTGGGTGGAATTACCAGCCCCCCAAGGTTAAAGTTAGTTATCCTTTCAGCAGGTGAAGCTGCGGGTATATATACTAGTCAAGATATAAATACAGCTATAAATAACGATAAACGATGTCCTTTGACCTTTTTAGACTTAGCGAAAGCTTTCGATTCATTAGATAGAGTTGAATTATTATGGAAATTTGAATTGATCGGTCTATAAACCGAGACTTTATTTAAACAGATCAGGAGCAAAAAAAATTGCTTTGAATGTGTGATGTTTGCAGGTGATCACAATTGGAGGATCGATTCGCGCTCGGACGGAGTCCGTGGAGCGACTGCAGGCTCAGGAGCGCTCGGAGCGGCCCGTCACCAACCTCCCGCCCGGCAGCCGAGCCGTCGAGAACACCTACAGCTTCGTCTAGGCCCGACGAGGACTTGCCTTGCCGTGGTGAGTAGGGTCGACCTCAATAACTGCAGACTGCTCACTCCTACATCTATCCGAAAGAAAAACCGATACCGTCGTCGCTCACAATCGCTCCAATAGAAAAACCGATGCCATTTTTGCTCACAATCGCTCCAATAGAAAAACCGATGCCATTGTTGCTCACAATCGCCCAACCTTAAAAAAAACCTTCTTTAATGCCCAACAAATAAAAATATGATGAAATATTTCCCAATGAGATTTCAGTTCTGTTTCAGCCTATTTAAAAATTGTGATTGAAAAAAATCGCACAAAATTCATTAGTGGGTTCAAATGAACATATTGATTCTAATTATTACTTAAATATTAAATCATCGATTTATGTGTATCGGTTCCTTTTGACGAATAAATTAAAAGCCTCAAATAAAAGATGAAATTCAAGGTGATTTACATTCAACAGTTTTAATTGTGTCTGGCTTTTCCACACGATATTCTGTGTTAAGCAGAGTATTTCTCTTACCTCGCGAGAGCAGTCTATGTTTATTAAGGTCTCCGGTCGAGGCAGCTCGATTTGATCCACAGATTTACAGCCTGCCTGGTAAATAGCCCGTGGTGCATCCTGCTTGCGATGCTTCCGTGCACAAGTGTAATTGTCAGTTGTTTTATGTTTTATGATAGTATTGAAGTTAGAAAGTTAAAGGTTTGTGTTACAGTCATTTTTTTTGTTATCGAAGTCTTGACTTCTTATCGATTTCAATCAAACAGTCATGTATAGGTGTATCGTTTCGGTAGCCCAAGGTGTTTCTTTCGCCACACGGTCAATAGAGACAAAGTCACTGATACACATCAAAACTAAAGCTTCCACTACTCGTTTCAAGCAAAATTTTATGAACATGTCCGTTTTTATAATTTCAGTTAGATGTTGTTATTGTCTTTAATTATTTATTTTGTTAGATCATACCATACTAACTGGTTGTAGATTACTTAGAAAGTACAAAATCCATTAGGTGGAAGAGAGGAAAAGAAAAGCTGTGATTTTGCTGTTTTGAACATTAGTTTAAAAATCTGACCTCCTAAATCTGATGACAATTACCAAATGATTGTAAATGCTCAGGTGTGCACGAAAGCAATACTTATGGGATTGTGCTGCGGGCCCCAGTGGTGCAATGGAGTTCCCCCATTTTTTTTCTCAGAAAAAGAAAATAACCTGTTTATTGGTGAATGTTGATTCGGTATGTTAAGTGTGACCCCCCTCGGCCTTTACACCGCTGGGCAGAACACTGCTGCTGCTGGCTTTGGTTCCCTCAACTTGCCATGGCAAGGCCTACGAACTTTTGCTTAAGTAACTGTTTTGATGGATATTACTTTTATGTGGATGCAAACATATTATGTTAAACTCAAAAGAAAGAGTTACAAAAATAGAGGTGAGACGAGCGGTCTACACAGTTACCGGTAGAATCGTTATCATCAGTATTGTTGTATATATATTTTCTTTGTTGTTATTTATCAATTTTTATTGTATATAGTGGTTTGCAGCTTTGATTTCGTATTTCGTTTTGTAAAATGTTTGTAAAGTTTTTTTTGTTAATTTTTGAAAGGCTAGGGTTCAGATACGAAATTTATTTGGTTATGGCAGCAAGCTGTTGGAATTTAAGTGTTTTTTCACTCAAGATTTTATGTTGGTTTTGCCAATGGAGTAAAAAAATAATTAATTGGTCCAATGCAATGGGCCGAAAAGACATACTAGGGAAAGTCTGATTTTTTCTGTTGCTTATTGTATTTTAATCGATATTTTTTAAATAATTTTTAATCGCCATATACATTTTGAAGAATACATAATTGTAATTAAGTTTAAATCATGAGCATTTTATTTTTCAGTGCAAATTTACAATATATTGAAAAGATTTATTCATTCCTTTATAGATCTTAGTGTTTATATATATGTTGTATACTCACAACAACCAAAACAAATCACCTTTTGTCTTGTTTTTGAAACATAATTTCTTTGTGATGGAAACTGGCACTTTTAACACAATTTTTTGCAGCCTATTCCTCTGTATCCAATGTCAAATTGGTTAACAACTTTAGATCATTGATTTTGTGCACATTGTGCTTTCTTATGATTATTGCTCATTTTCTTACTTAACTTTTTAATTTATGACTCATTATATGTTTTTCATTCGTCAAATTTATAGTTTCCTTTTTACAAAGCATTTTTTTTTGTGAAATTGAAATATTGTAAACATTAGGTAAAAACAGATTTTCATCTATTAAATATTATAAAACTCACAATCAATCTTTGCCATAAAATTGTGGACTAAATACAAAGTGAAGTAATAAAATACCATTGCAGTAGTCAACAGTACCCTTGATCTAATCAAATACTATCTATATTACAGGGTGTTTTTTTTAAACGCAACCCATTTTTAAGATTGAATAATGCACATGTTATAAAGATGAAATGAGTTTTGTTTTGATAATCTTTACATTTTTTACAACCTATTATTTAAGTTTGATCACACTTAGCTTACATTATGTGTTCAAACAATCCGCCATTGAGATTTATACAAAGTTGTTCTCTCTACATCAAATTCCTGAACACGTTTTGTAAAGTACCTCTTTGAATTTCTTGTATTAAATCTGTTATATTTGTTTTGAGGTGCTGCATATCCTGAATTGTTTTCATTGTTCCTGTGAATTGTTTTTTTTTGTATCTCCAAAGAAAATAATATAGTAGGGTCAAATCCGGGTATCTTGGGGGGGAATAATAATCCTCCACTGATGAAATTAAATTAAGTTTTGGGTTGCATTTAAAGAAAAACACTCAACATTTAAGCACAAAATAGTAATCATATCTCTTTGAAATTTAACTTCACATCCAACTGTTACCAAAAACCCTATCAAATTTGTAATGTATCGGCCAAAAAATTTGATAAATATGTTGAAAAATTAAATATCCAATTTTAGGCTATAACTTCATAACGAATGATTTCCAGACGAATGTTCACGTATACTTTTCTTGTCTTGATGTGAGGCGCCTTGGTAAAGTTGTTTACACTTTACCAAAACACCCCGTTTATCCCGTTTATCTTGTGTGTCTCTCTCACTCAGGTATACAAATTCCATTCAACTTGCCGATCAGTTAGAAACTTTAAATTTGGCATGAATATTCCATGAGTGGTAAAAATACAAGGAAATGTCTCAAAACAAAAACTTATCCCCCCTACCCCTCAAAAGGGAGGAAACGTAAATTTAAAAAAAGTTTTACTTGATGTTTTTGAGCATTAGCGCCTAAACTAGAGGTCATGTTGAAAATCGGAGATAATTTATTATATTTAATTTTAAATTCCCACCCACCTCTCCCAAAGTGGCCTTTAAAGGTAAAATCATTTTAAATGTTTGGTTTTTATTTTTTTGTTAGTTAATATTTTGACTGAGATGCCTAATTATTGACGCGGGATTTACCAGTGTTGCCCTTCATGTTTATCAAAAGTGATTTGCTCTTTCTTACCTCTTTCAGCCCCTAAATCTGAACGATGAATGTAACAGATTAAGCTTTTTCAAATATTCAGCAATGTTATTTTAAAACAGAAAACTCATTTCCAGACTCACCAGCCCCTCAACCTCTAATAATTAGCCCCCCCCACCAACAAACCCCCCTCACTATCAACTACCCCCCAAACACCACCCAACCCCCTCAAAAAAGAACACCTATACGGTTTTCCATTTCGCATGGCGTGTAAGGGATTAAGGAGACCCTTGCTCTCGCACGCGCACTCACCAACGCGGAGCGGCCGGCCTCACAACCCTCTGACCGGCAGGTAGATGACTCATGCACTAGGGTCTTAAGTGAGTGGTGGTGAGTACTTACATTTTTTTAAACGTCAATTTTAACTAATGATCATAACATATTTGCAATTTTCATGAAATTACGAGAAAAATGATACCAAATACGTATATATAGTTAAGATAATAATTCATAAACTAAATACTTCATCTGTGACTAATGCAATAAATAAAATCAACAGATTTCCTGCAGTTAGCGCAATGTTAAAAATACCGTACATCGTTTATAGTGTTGCTTTACAGTTTACAGTTTTTGCCACCAAATATGATAAACGTTAATTGATATTTTTTGACATAGTGCTAAATGTATGAAATCAGCTGATTTAACCGTTTAAGTTTTATCGTGTTTTTTTTTTTACCTTAAACTGCAAAAACTCCATATTGTAGATGACAAAAACTCTCTGTTATTCGAATAAAAATTCACTCCACATTATAAACTAATTTAAGAATGTTTTGAAATTACTTTAAGCTGAATATAAATATTGGTAGCTAACAAACGGGTATTTGCAAACATGAAAAAAATTGGCATCCTTTCTAAAAAATTACAAAATGATAATGTACACATTGTTAACGACTTTTAATGTTCAAACCATTTATAGCCGTTGATTTTATTATTATTTGATTATTTGATAGAACTAAATAATACGTTATCGCAAGTAGTATGAAAAGACAAATATACATAATATTAATCAAATGCAGAATATTAACGTATTTTTTAACACATAACGTAAGCTAAATGTGATCAAACTTAAATAATAGGTTGTATAAAATTTAAATATTGACAAAACAATACTCATTTCACCTTTATATGTACATTATTCAATCTTAAAAATTGGTTAAAAACGCCCTGTATTATTGTCCAAGTTAAAAATCGTATTAATAATAAATAATAATAATAATAATAATTTTAATTATAATAATTATTGCTTTTTTCAAACATTATCCAAACCAAACGGCTTTGTGGGCGTATTGCCTTAATATATCACCGTAACAGCACGTATTTGGTATCATTTTTCTCGTCTTTGTACAGAGATTCCAGATATAATATCATAGATGGTCAAAACTGTAGTAAAAAAAAGTTGCCTCTCAGTACTAGAGGCCTCAGTGGATGAGTCATCTACCTGCCGGGCGAGGCAGGGCGGGACGGACGGGGGGTAGCTGCGTTTGTGTGTTTGTGTGTGTAAGGGTCTCCTAATCCCTTACACGCCATGCGAAATGGAAAACCGTACACAAACACTCAGGTTGGCAGGGTGGCTATGCTATAGACACCTTGTGCCATGGATTTGTAAATAGTTCAGTTAAATTTGTCTTGCAATTTTTCAATACTCAAAACCTCTCCTTCAAGGGACTCATACACACTAACCATGGTCATCCATCATACTGTTCCCAGACAGGGGCTCAACTAGAATAACTTGAAGAAGGGCCGGAACTACCGGATATCTGGGGGAACCTGAAATACCATAGGCAAGCTGGGGCCAAAATTTTCCAACCCCCCCCCCATACCATAGGCAAGCTGGGGCCAAAGTTTTCCTACGCCCCCCCCCCAAAAAATTTTGGATATTAAAAGTAAAAATATTTTACAGCCTGGAGGCATAATAATGTAACTATTCTTAAATGCATGAATTTTTTATGTCTTATTGAATTCATTTACTTAACATTAATTGATTGGTGGTTTATAATAAAATTCATCTTTGAATACTCAGAAGGTTAAAGCCATAATAGTTCTAGAGCCATAGTCGGGATAGCCATAGTCTCAACCTAGGGATAGCCATAGTCGTTACTAGGGCCTAAAGTGACGCTTTTCGTACGAGGTCAAGTGTTACGACCGAGGCTGTAAGCTGAGGTTGAAAAATGACTGAGAAACGAAAAGTAGCTTTAGGCCCATGTGATGAACCATATTTTTCGTTTTACCGCTCAATACAACTACTCAACTAAACCAAAATATTACCTTTGAAGATATTTCTAAAGAGGCATCTTGTTTTTGCTGTTTAAAACAATCAGCTGATTGTCTGTTTCATTTGTGTTAGGTTAGACTGACAACAATGAACAACTATCGATGTGTCGAACGCATTGAACTATTGTTTGGTGAAATGAGCGAGTTTCATAAATCGATTAAACTGACAACAATGCAACAATGAATTACGATAACCATTCTCGATGCTATCGATAGCTCATCATTTATGCTGACATACACACATTTGCAGATTTAGTACATTATAAATGAACATCTGACGTCCTTGACATCAGCTGATTCTTTTCTCCCTAGGGCGGAAAAGAGTTTCTTTAGGCCCGCAACACATATAATGAGAACTGGCGTTTTCGCAGCGGTTTACCAAAAATGTAATGGATGGACAGACGCCCTATCGCTATACACACTGAAACACAACTCAATCTAGAGAAATGTTCCGTGTTACAAAATATCACTTTGTAAATGTTCATAAACTTCTTAAATTTTTTTATTTTAGCTTAAAATCAGTGAAGAATAATTTGTTGGAAAAGGATCAGAATTTTTCTTTGGTTCTTGTTTTAAAGTTTAAAACTATATCCTTAGTAGCGTAAATGTAGACCACATTTCATTGTTTTTTTTCTGTACCTGTGAAAATAAAAATAAAACTCCTCTGACGAAGCGGCATATCCTTAAAACTAAAATTTACATTATTTTATGAGTCTACAGTTTATTTTATTTCCTATGTCCTTTGTGAATGTGATTCAGAACTGAAAAAATCGGTCAATATCATAGTTTACAATCATTCCAATCAAATAGTTCGTAATAAACGTTTAAAAAAAGGTCGTTATAAAAATGATCTCACCTCTATAAGACAGTAACTGTTTATTTTGTGAATCCAGATTCAACTGATTCAAATTGAATATTTTTTGTCATATAGTATTATTGTATATGTACATCTCGCTTTATAAAACTACAATATGTAGCAGATTTGTTGTTAATAAAGGTGTAAGAGAGTCTCTAATTTATTTTATTTTTAGGCTACGCTTAGTCTTATAACAACTTTGTTTACTGAAACCTACAATGTTGAACATGTCCTGTCCATCAACAATGTGGAAGAGCAGTCACTGTTTGTTATCATTCTGTGTATATTTTAACACTTTATGTCGTGTTGTTTACTCCACATGGATATAAACCTGTCGAGTAGTTCTGTATCACTATTTTCTGTGGAGCTTTTGTTAGGTAAGCGTTGTTCATACTCTGTCAGCTGCATTCATTGCAAATTTACAGTTTCATGCCCTCGATCAGACCATTTCTTGTAGTCTTAAATTAATAGATATCTCTCTTCAAATTTCAGTTAGTTAGCCTCTTGATAACTTGTTGAATAACAAAAAAATGCTTTGAATAATTTGTTTTAAGATAGTAATGTGTCTTATCTATTCATTAGATTTATTGGATTTAATCCCGAGTTGGCATTTTTATGTAGCTCAATTTATAGCTGTGTTTTTATGTCTGTTTATATACATCCCATTGGTGTGTTTTATCAAAGTTTTCAACTAAAACACGTCTTCCCATAATTTTTTTTATTGTTATTGTTTGTATAAAATTTTCACCAGTTAACTTCGTTGTACCACAATGTCTTTTGATTCACCTAGTTGCCTCAGTGTATTTTTCTTCTGTGCTTACAGCTTTAGGTATAAAGCATTGTTGTTTGATAACTTTTGGCTGAAGTATCTTTGCATCCACAGTCACTCTATTTCCTTGATGAGTCTATTTCTTCACATCTTCATCACTACAATTATAAGCTGAATTTAGGGAATCCAATCCCGGGATCCCGCGTGATTTTAGGGCTTATTCAATCCCGGGATTTTTTGGCTCAATCCCGGGATTTTTGGGATTGTAAAATTACAGTAAAATCAGTATTTACTAGGATCTTATCAGTTAAAACAATGTTATAACTAAGAAAAACCAGTTACATGTTATGTTTTTGATCAAATAATCATGGTTTGATGAGTTATTTGTCGTCCTCTAGTATGTATAAAAGTAGTTTCCAGTTAATATTTTCAAGCTACTGAAAAAATACATAGATATTTCTTCTGATACAATGTATATGCAATTGCAATTAAGTCTCAATACGATGCTCTAATGATCATTTTTGTCTTCTAATTTTTCTAATTACATCTTTCCAAGTCCTGATATTGTTTGGTCATGTAATTATATTCATGTTTTGTATAAGACTTTCTTTAAATTATGACTGGATAAATATTTAATGGTTAAGTCATGGTTATACAGGACCATCCTGATAAAGTGTTCCGTTCTCACTCTGATGTCTAATACTGTATTAGGTGTTTCATGATAAGGCTGACTATTTCGTCAATTTTTTTACGCTCTAAGTTTTTATATATAAAATCATGTTAACAACTCAAAACTAGACGGAAAACTGCTTTCTGTATCACGTTATATTACGATAACATGTATACATGCGAATCAAAACTAAATATTTATTTTTGTATTAGCAAATACTATGTTGGGTCAATCTCGGGATCAGTCCCGGGATCCCGGGATTAAAGTTTTTCAATCCCGAAATCACGGGATTGAAAATATCGTCCGGAATTGGATTCCCTAGCTGATTGTAACAAGTTGGCATGAAGAAGTCTTAAGTAGTATATGTTGATTGTGCCTCGGTAAACAATTTACTTAGAAACTTTTAAATTTAACAACCCAATGACAGCATTCCTTTTGGAAGAATATCTATCTCTTCATTATGATACGTTAAAAATTTCTAGCAAATGAGCAATTAATTTGATGACTCGTCTTACAGAAAGTCTATTGGGAATCAAGAAAGTTAATTATTTTCAAACAGTTTCTAATTTTCTGTGTTATAATGATGATTTAACTACTGATCTGAAATATCATCTGTAATTTTTTCACTGTCAAGCTCTCTTTGAAGTAAAAAATATTGTCAGCTATTAATTGTAGTATTCATACGATACAAAATTCAACATAATATGAACAAGTTTCACAATAGGTTATTACTAAGTTATTTGCCCATTTACTTTGATATTTTTTTATTTTTTTATCAGGTTTATCTCTTTAATGTGCAGTCATTTCAAAAATATTGGAGATGAATTTTAATTATCTCTGCTTCATGATTCAATAACACAAAAACTGAATACTGTCCGACAAAGACTGGAATGCCAGCAGGGTGTGTGTGGGGGAGGGGGGAGACAGTGGTTCGGTTGCCGTTACGAAGCGTATTATTCAACTGGCTACAGCTCAGCTAGTGGAGAGCGCGTTCTACACACACCTAGTGCTAGAAATTTTCTGGGTTTTGGACAGTACTTCTGATCGTGACAACTTGTAACTTATATTTTTGATGTATCACACCTTAAAATCCTGGCCTCAGAATTTTCACTCATTTATCATTAAAAAATAATTTTTTGTCGATTGTGGTAAGAAATAGTGTTTTAGCGCAGATTGTTTTAGAGTAAGACAAGACGTCGTGGTACAAAGTGGCAGGTGACTGTATATTTATGGTATTGATTATGTGTTTTTTGCCTAATATCACTGAAGGGATTGAGTCATAAATAGCTAAAGTAATGTTAACGTCAAGAAAATCTATTAAATACCAACGATTTTTGTTCTTGCCTTTGAAAAGGCCCATTTTTCTTTATCAAAAGGCAATATCCAAATATCTACTTGACCTGCATAAGTAATGTCTAATTTTTATTTGCAAAGCTGGGAGAATTGTTGCAATATTCGTTCATAATTTATATGTGATTGTTGAAATGTTTTGAACACTTCATGTAGTCATTCTGGAAAAGTGTTACAGATTTAATGCCTCTTTAGGTATTTGAGTTGTGAAATTGATGGTAAATAAAGAAGTGTTTTCATACATTTCTGTTTTGAACATTAAATTTCAATTTTATAATAGAATGTAAAAGTTTTTTCGGTCAGACACGGATTTTTGTAATGTGTCAGTCAGTTAGAAATTAATCAAAAACCATCAAACAGAATATGAGACAGAAATAATCTCCTAATTAGAGAAATTTTTATATTATATAATTGAGTGTTCAGAAGTTTTGAAAAGTTTAGGTTTATTTAAATTGTGTTCCACTCTTTTTATTTTACATCTTTGAGAGTACTATTGTTATTCAGGTTGTTTAGATTTTACCTTTTTTGTGTACTTATATTTGTTCCAAGTTACTATTTTTAAATATAGGTTGTTTATCTATTTTGATTTGCATGTTGTGTGCTCACCTCAGTTGTTCACATTTATGCTCACAAAATAAGTTTTTAGTCATAAGATTTTTACAGCCGTATTCCAATAGGTTTACCCTGAATTGTGTTGCTGGTTTTAAAATAATAATATTCCACAACATTTGTATATCTCAATTTCAAGTTTAACCACAGTCCTTTTTTTGACAAAGGAAAATTTCTCTTGTCTTTTTTAAACTTTGAAAAATTTGATTAACTATAAAAGTAGGGTTCTCAATCCCGGGATTTGGTATCCTGGTCGCTTTTGAGTACCTGATAATCCCGGCATTAGAGTCTCAATCTCGGGATCGACAGGATTACAAAAGAATAATTGTTTCTCAATTTTTGTGATTTGAATGTTTTAAACTACTGCAAAAGTTGTCCTTTCAGACATATAAACATAAAAATGTTTTAGGAAATTGATTTTCCAAATATTAATAATTAACAGCAAAGTTTTTTATTTTTTTAATTTACGTCCATTTGACTTTTACCTTTCCCAAATTTCACTGTATACAAAACCAAAATTCAATCCAGCACTGACAGCTTATTCCTGGAACATACTGGGTCTGCAATCAATAGTTTCTTTATCGCTCCGAACTTTCATTTCAGTTAATTCCCACGAATTGATCCTACAGGCAACAGCCACACAGGTGACTTTATTTCGATATTTTTTTTTCTCTATATCTATCTAATCACCAACAGTTAGTTGCTATCGGGCTTTCATTTAGCGAACATCTGTGCGAGTCGGGAACGTTTTATGTAGTGAGTAGTGAGTGCCGTCAGTTTGTTATTTTAGTAAAAACCATCTGTGATCCGTGAATTATTTGTGAATAGTGAACTAATATGGGTGAACTAAATGTTTTTGTGGTAATAAGAAAGATTGTGATGTTTCATCCGTTTGGCATTATTTTGTTACATTAAAGGACAAGAAAACAGCACAATCTAAGATTCGTAAATTTGTTTTAAAAACATGAGGCGGCTCTAGGAAGGAAGTGCAAACTCATTCGTCAAGCAGACACAGCATAAAAGTCATTAAAAATCTGGAACAACAGGATACACCCATCAACAAGCCCAGATTTGACGAGTTTGTAAAATAAAACTGTAGTTAGTTTTAAATTTCAACAAAAAATTCAGTTGTATTAGCGTTGTCATTACACAGTAGTATTTTCTAGATATGAAGAAAACAGGAATCCTAGGACTGATTCGGGATCGGCTTTTGTCAATCCTGAAATCCCGGGATTGGATTAAAGGTCCAGGATTGAGACCCCTATTTATGAATAAAAGTCCTAGTCCTTTTTGGATTTTTTATTTTTCCTCACATTTCATTCTAGGTTTAATTTAATTTTTCATATTTCACATAGCCTTTCAAGTTGGGGAAAAACATACTTCTGTGTGGGAAAATATTATATTCAGTTCAATGATATTGATGTAATATTTATTGCACTTTATTTTGGTTTTTCTTTGCTTATTGAAAACTTGTTGAAGATATACAATGTTTTTTTTTTCTTGAGGCCAAAATAAGTTTATGGAAATAAAAAAGCAATTAAGATATTGTAAATTATTTGAAGATATTTATTTAGCTGATATGTGTTCTTGATATATTTAAGAAATTTGACTTTAATTCAACATATTGATGGGAAAACGTAATTTGTTTGACAACGAAACATAGGACTGTTATAATATAATTTGTTTTGCTAATTTTTATATGTGAATTAAAATGTAGTCTTTAGTATATAGCGAGTAAGCAAAGGTTTCATGTAGCGTATATTTTGACGTTATCAACATGAATTCCAGTGTCCTTCCTGGGTTAGTCCTAAAACTATACATAAAGACATTTTATTTTTATTACTTTAGTTTTAAAATTCATCAGTTAAATGAGTATTTAGAGAATGTCAAATGTAAAGGGTAGATTTTTTGTTGTACTCACTGTTTATTTTTAATAACAAACCAAATTAAAAGATGTACTTTTAGAAAGATTATACATATTTTGATTAGGATTTTTGCGGACATTTGCCATCACTGATTAGTAAAAAACAAGTTTCACGACGTTTCAGGATCTGGAATCTGATCCCGTCTTCAGATTCCAGGTCCCGAAACATCGTGAAACTTGTTTTTTACTAATCAGTGATGGCAAATGTCCGCAAAAATCCTAATCAAAATATAAAATCACCATCACCAACAATGAATTTCAAACAAAGAAGATTGAAGTCACTTTAAGTCAGCCCCTTAAAGTGATTATAATATGCAAGTGTTAATTCCTCAAAAATATTGCCAGGGAATCGTCACAAAGTGACTAATGATGACACGTGTTACTGTTTTTGGATAATTTAAGATATACCAAAAACATGCCTTCACAGTCCTATTTTCCAACATTAACAAAATGAAAATAGTTTGGGGGGGTAACTGATAACTGCTTTTATTTGTTCTCTACAATCTACTCTTGTTTATCAATTTATTATTGAAAACAATAAATAATTCACTTTTCATTTCAGATAACAACAAAAAAAGTATCAGAAGCTATAAAATAAAAAATTAACAGTGGTAAAATCTTTATTTTCTTGCTCATAAAAATGAGCATTTATATGTTAAGTCTTTTTCAACTAATGCGAGCTTAAATCTACCCCATAATTTGATGTTTGATAAATTAATCTCTACCCTAATAGTGAAATGCTTGAATTTTTTTAATTGTTTGATTATTATATTACTGTTTAAGTTTTTCGTTATTGATTTTATGGTTTATAGCCAAAGAGAATAGAACATTTCTTATCAATAAATAAGCTCATGTGTAGAGAAGCTACATCAGTTTCAAAATTATTGTTTGTAAGACACGTCTGTGGTTTAGTTGTAGTTAATTTTAATTGTGTATGTAAACCTAAATGTATATATGTAAATGCCAATGTTTTACTGAACAATGTATGTTGTTTACAGCGTGTAAAATTGTGAAGCAATCGATTGTTATGTTTTTATTTTTTGGGATTCAGTGAAGTGTAGATTGGTTTATTGTTTTTGAATAATTTTTACAGTCTCTTCTAGCTTCAGGGTAGAATATAACTGAGGAAAAATATTTTAATACTGACAATAGTTTTTGTGATATTGTATTCTTGCATAGTTAACTCATGTTTTCATTTTAAGTACTGAAACGGGTTTTAATATTGTTATCAGAAGAATTTCAGAAGATAAATAAGAGTGTGTGGTCTCTAACTTTGCTGTTGTGCAAAAAAGAATACTTTAAGTACAAAACTTCCAGCCTCACTGGGAATTGCCTGCTGCTACTAATATTGTGTGTTCGACTGGCATATTAAATTATACGTTCGTTATACGTTATCGAGGATGTGACTTTTTGTTTAATACTCAGCCAAACTGTAGATTAACCGTTTATCAATATCTGTATACATTGTATTTGCTTCAGAACTTCAATTTTCTCACTTCTTAATTATATCACAATCTCTTTGGCATTTATGTGCGTGTAAAATCTGTCCATCTTGTACATACTTTGATATTTATGTTCATTACAAAATTAATTTAATGCAAATTATTAAACTAACATAATATTAAATAATATTTTAAAATTACTGCCACCTTCGCAGAAGATATTTAATTGAAAGCATACCCTCTTGATAGTAAAGATATTTAAATATAAAACAGTTTTATTTCCATTTACATGTCGAATATACATGTTTTTCGATTCTATAATAATGAAATTATCGACCATGTGACTATCACCGCACAGGCCTATTGGCTCATGGCAATAGGCAGTAGAGGTTTTTTTTAAAATGAAAGATTTAAATAATTTTATAAGTAAGTTCAAGTCAATATTTGAATTTACTTATCAGTAAACACTAAAGCCGTTTAGTGATCAGTTTTTATTATTTATCCTACCATGGGGGAAAACAATACTTTTATTATTGGGGAGTAAAAGCAAGTATTTTAAGTTTCATTCTGTGCTGAAATGAAGTGTGCTTTTAATTATATGGGGACTAAGAAAAGGCTGGAAAGTCAAGTAGTAAAATCAAGCTATATAAATCATATCTTATCAATAGTGATGTAGGCCTGATAAATACCCAGCGGGTTTAGGTAAAGGTACTATGGGTATTTACCCTAGTTTAAAATTTTCATCGAAGAAATGATAAATAAATGGTGATAAGCTGTTTTTAAACTCCATACAATTAGTATCAACTTTTTTAGAGGTAACAACCAAATTAAATATTTGTGGTTTATTAATACCCAAAATACTCGGGTATTTATGGATATTAGGTTTTCATCCCGTCTTTTAAACACTGGGGTATTTTACATCATTAGCTATAATTAATTGATATAACTTTGATATTATCTATAAATAATCAAAATCCATCATTACATGTTCCACAACAGTGATACATTTTTTTAATACTTTTTAATAACGTTGTGTTGATATATTGTAAATTGTGAAGTCCTACTCAAATAATAAACTCCTTTAAGAATTATTCATATTGTAATATTCAAAATTCTGTTTTTAAGTTTTAAACTGTATCCAGCCACTGTATGTTTAAGGCCTGAAATTCATTTCCTGACATAATTAAAAAAATGTATCCTTCCCTCTTTAAATGTGATTGTGAATGAATGCAATCAATTATAGTGTAGCATTTATGTGTGAATGTTTGTTGCTAATTTATTTTTCAGCAATGAACTTTTGATTTGGACAAAATATAGATTTTTTGTGCCCCTCGAAAATAAGAGAAACCTAGCTCCCTTCTGGTCTTTGAGCTTCTTCGTTGTTCTCAAACAAAAAAAGCCTTCATTTGTTTTTCAGCGCAGAATTCAAATGTAGATGTGTGACAAAACTAACAGTAATTAATTCGGAGGATGGCAGTTTTTAAGGCTCAGATTATGAATAGGGGTTTAATACCAAAGATTTTGTATAACTGGACTGTTTTTAAATATCTTTGAAATAATAAGGAACTTGAAAAGGTTCACTTTGTTTGGATGCAATGCTGCTGCGCTTCTTTGTATTGAATATATTACATAATTATTGTATAATGTAAATACTCACATTACATAATTTGTCACAATTAAGTTTTGATGTTATAACAGACAACAAAATATCAATCAGTAATTTTGTGTTGCTATTCCATGCGCATAGTAAAAAGAATCGTGGTAGTAATTGAACAAATCGTTTAATTGATAAGCCATTTCAGTTGTCAAAACACAGTTTCAAAAAAGAAATATAAAAAGATTACTTTGGCTTGATTGATATAATCCTGGTCTGAAGGCTAATACATCCCCTTGTTAACATTTTAGTAGTTCTTGCAGTTTCAATGTTATAGTAGAGTCCTGCAAACCTGGACTTTGATAATCCGGGATCCCGGATAACTCAAAAAGACTGAGAGAGCAATAAAGTGCACCTTTAATTTTTAGAGTAGACCTACAAAACAGTTTTAGTATTCCTTCAAGTTTGTTTTTACGGATGAGATTCACGTTTTTTGTTTTATATGATGTATTTTACAACTAATAAGTGTTTTTTTATAGGAATAACCTAAACTATTCGTACTTTTTCTTATTTTTTACTCCATTCTCAATAACCCATAATTTAGACAAACCCGGACACCGTTCAGTTCACATTAGTCCAGGTTTTCGGGGCTCTACTCTATTTTTAGTTAAGTGCAAGTTCTAGAAATGTACTCTCAAAACGTTCTTGTACTTTATTTTCTGTCTAAAATTTGTTTACTTTTGAATGATTACTTGATCCTTTGCAATAAACAATCATATATTCATGGCTTACTCTAATTCTTTTAATTGTTTATAATTCTGAAATTTTTTTGGTCATAATATTAATAGAACTCACTGTACATATTCATTTGATTGTAAACTCACCACATGCCAAAGTGTAAAAGAATGTGTAAAATATACTAAGCTTTACAAAATGTAATGCGTTTCTCATTTTTCACTTTGTTTTCCAAAAACTATACATTTTACATTATATGTATAAACTATATGTTTGTCTAGGTTACACGTATAAATTATTGTGACATCGGTTTCAACCGTAAACAAATATTTTTGGTGTTGCTTATCTTCCATTCCAGTTAAAAATTCTAATGTTGGTTTAATAAATCATATAAAATGCCTTGTATTAAGTTATAAAATTTCAGACAACAGTTACACAACTAACAATGTAAATTCTTATTCATGAAACTTAACAACTTGCGTCAGTGGATCAAATACAAGCACGTTTGAGAATATCAAAAGGAATCAGGACGGACTCGAGGGTTAAGGAGCTATCCTTCAAAGCCCAATGTCGCCGGTTCTTGTTCTACACGACAATATAATTTTTGTACGGAAATTTTAATGTTTATTTTCTTTTTGCTAATATTTTCTCAATATTGTGGCAATATTCTGCCTGACAATATTGTGGCAATGTTGAACAATATTGCCAAAATGTTGTCTAGAAAACATATTTCCCCCCCACCTGCTATGTTTAAAAAAATGCTTTTCACTCCTTATAATGAGTGAGTAAAATAATATTTTGTCTCTCAGCGAGAGTAAAGCGATTATTTTGTCTCCCGGTAGGAGACAAAGTAAACCCTTAAAAATAACATTGATGTAAATAATTAAAAAATCTAGCGCCTTCAAATTTCTATGCAGACGTTCAAATATGTTGAGGTTCAACAGATTGCAGGCGCTAACAGCTGATTTCTTGGTAGGAATAATCACACATCAAGGAGGTTATATTTTTATACTGGAGACAGCACTATTTAGTAAAACAACACGTTTAGCAGGCTTTTTAGAACAAAATACCACAAAAATGGTTCATAAAAAAATGGTACCAACCTTTGCAAAAAACTTCAATTTCACCAACTTCTCAAAATGAGCGAGTCACTCGAGTGTCGAGTGATTCAGTCGAATCACGACTCAATTTTGAGCTCGGTTCATTCTGGAACCGGAAATCAATAATATTTCAAACAACGAATTAAGCACTCACAATAAACTGCTAATGAGTACTTATTAGGTATTTTTATTTGAAAATAAGTTTACCTAATTTATTTTTGGGTATAGCTTTAATGGCAAAATAAAGTAAATAGCAAAACAGATACCTAGGCTTGGTTAGAAGTAATATTGATATAGTCAGTCACTATGCAAATTATGAGAATTATGGTAGAAACTTGGCAGGTAAGCAACATAAATAGTAGGACTTTTATTTCTGTTAGTGATACAATATTGCTGAGCAACATTAACGTTTGTATTAAACGGCTGAATCTAACATAAAGAGTGAGTTTGTCATTTGCTGGATACTAACACTTATATATTGAAATTAAAATTAATCATTCTTTATTCATAGGTTAAAAAAATTTCTGTTCTGTTATTGATATAGTATCGTATTTGGATTTAACTGTTCCAAAGGCACAGAAACCGTTCAATCATAATAAACAGATCAACATGATTCAACTCTCCGAAATAATTATTTTATTTATTCAACTCTCCGAAATCGGGTATTTCAACAGTTTACAAATGTTTTAGAAACAATCATGATGGTTAAAAAATCTCAAACCGATTTACCAAAATTAGGCGATACACATCATTATCAGACAAGAAAGAGGAACATGCTATTCAAAAACAGAGGCTAGAATTCACAACAAAAAAATCAACTTTTGCTGGCATTAAATGATCGTACAAAATTCCAGCTGAAATATATTTGCCTCCTAAAATACATAATTTTAAGAAGTCTTTAAAACTATATTTATAATTGATAGGGCCCTTTACTGTTTTTTGATATTGAAAAATTATTGTTGACGATATTGAGGCAATATTGTTTTGCTACTTGGGGTTGATCAAAATATTCTCATTGGGGTTTGTAATTTACAATTTAGTTATCAAAGTACTGAAATTTTTTTCATTAATGAATATCAACGACAATATAACGCTAAGAGTGGATTCTCGACTTAAAATCTGAATCGTAATAAAGATCAGATTAATTACTTAGCAGCTAGAGGCAAAAATACTGGTTGTAGAAGAATTGTAAGTAATTATAAAGAAGTCTATTTGCTAGAACTTAAATCCCCCTCACCCAAACAAAACTTCCTAAAATTTTTAATTCCAAAAACCCCGTTTCTAGTTGGTGCTTGTTTTCTAAAATTAATGTCCATGCAGAGATTCAACATTCTAGCATGAGTATTTCAGGCGGTCCATAAAACACGAGTAGCCTTAATTGTACTTGACAAATTTATAGTAGATGGCTGTAATGTATCTTTACATTTTATTCTTTCTGTAAATTAGATTTATGTCTTTTTTGTCCCTTGCAATTATCCTATAAGTCTTCCATCGGTAGTTTTGAAAATTGAAAATGGCCGCCATTTTCAATTTTGCTATGAACCATATCTTTAGTCTTTTTATGAAAAATATTTTCATAGCACATTTCTGTAGAGCCTTCAAAGAATATTTTTGCCAAGTTTCATCGCTCAAGAAGCCTTCGTAAGCCTTGAAAGCTGAATAATGAAAGCCATATTGAATTTTAACCGTTAGTGAGAAAACATTTTACGATCCTTTTTTAGTATGCATCTAGAGCCTCTAAAGAATATTTTTGCCAAGTTTTATAGCCTTATAGTTTTTGAGATTTTTTATCAGTTAGTCAGTCAATCAGTGTGTCAACCGTTTTTGACATTTATATATTTAGATTTTTTTTAAATCGTAAATCGTTTATGTTAGGTTGAAATGTGATTTTAAGCATTAGCAATGCGCTGAATATGCATGTCTGTTTCAGTACGGGTATTTTTTTATTGCTTTGTTAAATTAAATTTGGAAATCCAAATTTAATTTGCTGTGGCTTTAGGCAGGATTGACATAGAAACCTCTAGTTCGATGATACTATTTTTCTTTTATTACAGGCTTCAAAATTAACATATTTGAGGTTTTATTGAGGTTCTCTCTCTCATATTGTGATAGGAGTTTATATCACATTTTTTTAAATGACCCCCTAACAAACTCAATTCACTGGGAAGGGATGAAAATTTTCATACACCAAAAACTGTTTTTAAATCACATAAACATCCCCCAAAGATAATCTTTTCATCTCCATCAACAACAAAAAAGTGATGGCACAACTTTTAGGGTCAAGGGTACCTATTACCTATAATAGGCCCCCTTGTGAAGCCAGTTCAGAATGTTACAAAATATATATATTTTGTGACTGATTGTTTGATGTGATTTCTTATGATTGTGACACGCTAGAAGAACACTTTTATTACTTGATTCAAAACGATAAAAAAAATTATAACTAATACTTCATTAAACCCAACACATAAAACAAAGACCATTTCTTTATTCAGGTGTGTTTTTAGCCCGACTTAATGGAACAAATGTTTCCTGTCGATTTTCCCATAAAAAGGTCATCTGCAAGCAGATTTCCAGCAACAGTTAATTTCGAAAAAGTCTCCAATTCATCCAATTTCAAACAAGAGGGAGTCTACCGTGCATGATAAAAGTGTTAAGAAAAAAATTCCCTTTTATATGGCAATTTTGTCACCTCCCAATATGAAAATCTAAAACATAAACACCCTATCAAGAAGGATCTTATATTTTAGGAAATAAGATTATGTTTAAAGTAAATACCCCCGGTGCATCAGACCTGCATACTCTGCAAATTTCAATTGCAATCAACATATTTCAATCCATTACAATGAGATATGACATGTTTTTGTAAGATCTATTATAAGAATAACATGGGGAATGAATATGCAGGTTTGCTGAAAGAGGTATGTTAAAACTGGGTGTTTTTAATGAAAACATAATTAGATCTGAACTAGAAGAAGCCATATACCAGGTTTTATCAAAATTAAATATATGAAGAAATAAGGAAGATTCGATTTTTTTTATTTCCCATAAGGAGAAAATAGGGAATGAGTATGCAGGTTTGCTGCAACAAAAGTGGACATATCGGGTATTTTAGAATGATGTACATTAGACGTCATCTAGATGAAGCCTTAAACTAAGTTTCATTAAGACATTTAGAGAAATAAGCAAGATATGGAATTTGAAATATATCCCATAAGGGTTAATATTGGGACAAAGTACTGTGTTTACCACTTTCAATACCTCGGTAACCTATGGACATAGAGGAATGATTCAAAATACTAAATTGCTTGTTTTTTTTCAAGCTAAATTCAATGGCTCTAACAAAAATTGGATTATTTTTATTTTTCTTACTAAAAACCCATTTTTAGTGGGGTTTATTTCACTTTACACCCCTTTCCAGTGGTCCGATCAGTCTAGTTTTCGAACTCATTACCACCGAAATTACCAAATAATTACCATTTTACATGTCTGTCCCAAATTTCATTAGGATCGGACAATTTTTACGAGAATTATAGTGTTTACAGACACTCACACCCATATATTTATGTATGGGTGCGTCTGTAAACACTCAATTATTATATATTACGAGAATTATTATATATATATATATATATATATATATATATATATAATTTGATAAAATTTTTAACAAATGGTGTTTTTTTTCTTCTGGGGGCCCCAAAACGAAAAGTTATCATGGTTTTGGGCTTAGGTATTACCATGAGACCTACGGTAATAGCTTCTTCCCTATAGGGGAAATTCGCTAAAAGGAAAGGAATAACTCGGAAATATTTTGGTACAGAATATATTTAACTCGACACATTTTACAGTTACACTGTTTCAATAGTATTTTACACTGCTAATTTATTTAGTTATCACTAAGTTAACACTTAACCGAAGCTGCTCAGGTAATTGACAAAATAAATTAACCCTCTGATCGCATCGTTCACTTAAAAACAGCTATATTTGTATGCAAAACAATTACATCGATTTTAATTTTGATTCTGAGAGTTTTCATTTGGCCGACTAGTGTCAGTGATTTAATTCTTATATATAATTCCTATCTTAAAATTATGGAAGACATTTGGATCTTTGCTGCTATCATATTACAGTATTCGCATAAATACATTAATCCTACTCACTACAGTGCTCTGTGTTAGTATTTATTATTGCTTTAATCACAACAGTAAACAGAGAGATAAATGACACCTTCACAGGCTCAAACATAGTAAAACTAACGAAGAACATCGTCGAGAATTATAAAGGAAGAACTGTACACGGGAACCACACACAGACTACAGTACGACTACGGTTTCAATTGAATTTTCAAATAATCCGATCGTGTTAAATTTCTGCATTAACAAGCTTTTTAATTTGACCTTTCCTTTCAAAACAATTTAAATGTTGATAAGCCTGTGTGTGATCTATTTATTTGATATCTAGACAATTATTATTCAACCAGTGTTGGATGCTGATAATCAAGTGATAAATTCCAATCCTTCCTACCTCAATCACTTCATAATCAGTAAAAATAACATAGAATATCATTATTTCCTTTTAGTTTTTAGCTATCTAACTTTTGTTCGAATAGAGTATATAATTTACTCGGGGTAATTTAAATGACGGTCATTTGAAATATACATTTTTGTATTCTTTTCATCGAGAATTTTATGTAAATGAACATCCACCACTGTTATTTTACCATGTATTTGGTTTATGTGCATAAGGGTGCTGGACTCAAATATGTGTGGTGTGTAATACGTAATAACCACGTTTTCATGGCTGCCTCCATAACTGATAATAAATCATTGGAACCATAGATTTCTTTAGAATGTTGAGTTTTGTCAATGCACATAATTATAATAAGACAATCAGTGATCATTTTCAAAAAAGTTATATTATTACAGCCTGGCAGAAGACCATAGGCTGCTAGGCAGTCAAGAAACTCTGCCAACACTATGCATTGTGTAGTGCCGAGAACGCTTGCTTGATTTCCTACTGGCCCTCCGTCTTATGCCAGCCTATAGTAATATGATGAGGGATTGATAGACTTGATAATAAATAAATGTCATCTCTAGTTGCCTGCTAAAAACCCTTGAATTTACGGAGGGTAAAGTATTCAACTTTATTAGTTATTATATATTTTACTAAGAGGCTTAATTTCTTATTTACATATAATTTTGATGTGCAAAATCAAAAAATGAGTTTATTAGGTAAATAAATCTAGGTAAAAATTTCAAATTTATAACAATCAAATTAATGTTGGTTTTAGGTTATATGAAAAATAAATAAGTTATGTAAACATCTAAAAACCTCTAAAATTATGTCTATTAGATATTACATAACGCTTTTTCCAAATATCTAAGAACTTTTGAGTTCTTATTTAAAATAAATTATTTATTTTAGATTAAATAATTGTAATAAAACTAATAATTTATTTTGTTAATTGTTTTATAATTGTACCTAGTACAGCATGTGTCTAGAATATCCAAAGAACACTTTAAGAATAACCTTTGTATTACACCACATAAAATGAGTAAGAGTGTGAATATATGTCTGTCTATGTATATCGTGTTTATGTGCAAGGTTGTTGACATTCTGTTTATGTATATGTATTTAAGCTAAGACACTTATCACAGCTTTACAATGTACAGCTTTTGACTGGGCAACACTAGAGGCAGTGCTTTTCACCCTCCTACTAACCACTATTTTCTAATAATTGTTTACAATCTTACTATCTCTTAGTTTACTTTTCATAAAATGTACAGATAAATATATCTAACTTATGTTTGAGGCGTGGTTTTAATTTTTTTATACAGTTTTCCTATTCTGAAACAATGGATTTTTTAATGACGTTTTCACTAAATAAATAAATTTTATAATTCGGATCGTCATTTTTAATATATATTTTTTTTAATTTATATGATGTCTTGTCTTTTATGTAAATCCTTTTTGAAAAAGTACTGCAGGGAAATCCATCTAAAGCTCTTTAACTTATAAACCAAATGTGCATTAGCCTCAGCTATTTTGTAGATTCGGTACTTCAACTTTGAAGGCAGCAGTGGCTCCTTTGTCATACAAAATGTTGGAAAAGTTGACAAGGTTTCCACAGCAAAATTCACAATTAATGTTTGGTTATTAAATAAGAACTGATTTTAATTCCTCAGAAACTTCTTGCAAACCGATAGATCAATGTATTATTAACTTAGGCGACAAGCTTTATTAGGAACAATAATTGAGTAGAATAAGGTCCCTTCAAACAGGTTCAAAATTTTTTTGGCAGTTTTTGAAATAGATGTTAAGCTTGTGAAACCTATTCTATGACTGGACTCGCAGGTATGCCATCTACCTAACCATTAAATCTTTTTAGTAATTACTTGTTTGTTCAGTGTTAAAAAATACATTGTCGAGTTTGTACGGGACTGAAAAAAAAACAATCTAGTGAAACAATCGTCTAAATCAACAAAGAACCATTAAGGATGTTTTTAATGACATACAAGATTAAAAACATTCATAGTCTTTATTTAGGGATGGTAATATTTGACACAGTCATAAAATAATGTTTTGTTACCAAATAAAGTAAACACGTTCGAGGCGGCTTGGGAGTGAACGCTCTCACACAAAACCATAATTCCAGCAATCGCTCCCAAGCTGCAATGTGTCACAATAAGATTTATTTTTATTCCAGGATCTGAGCTATAAATTTGAAATGTTACACAGCACTGCCAAAAAGTATTTTGTATTCTGTGACTGCAGGGGTTTTTACTGGATAGTGCTGCTGCTATGATAGGTGTGGCAGTTTCAGTAACTAAGTCAGTGAGTAGGAGCAGCACCCTGATAGCGGCGAGGCACCGCCGCGAACGTGTTGAAAACTTAATATTTATCAAACAAAAAACATGAAACTTTATTCTTAAAGACAACAGCAAAAGTTATGTCTTTATCTACAAAAATAGTCAATGTTAAATTGTATCATCAGTTAAAAACTATGGTGACTTTAATTTTACATATACTTCTTTAATAACAACATGGTAACTCTTGCTTAAAATACTAAAGTACAAGCGTATAACACATAATATATCTAAGAATACATTTATAATAGCTTATTCGCCACAATCAGCAACGAAGAAACACAACTCGAGAGCAAAGCTATGTGACATAGAGTCCACCCTCAATTACTATGTTCTAATGGCAATCTAACAGTTAGGCCTATTCAGATCCGCGTAAAAACATTTAAATATCTGAGAAATAACAGTCTATAAAACTAAAATATGAATTATACATACATACATCCATATATATAAAGCTTACTTGGGCATTTCCCTTTATAAACCAGACCAAAATAACAAGCAACAAATTTAAGACATCCAGGAAATTTGTCAATAGTAAAATAGCACTTCATTGTTCTATATCTACGAGACTATTGAGGAATTTGTGAAGGTCTTTGAAAAGTGATGGCGTTGTGAAAATGGAATGTTATTAATATTTCAACCTACTAACTTCAGGTGTTTACCTTTTTGAATGATTATTTTAATAAACCATTTTTTACCAGTGTTACTTTCTATAATTATTCAGTTATTTTTTAAGAATCTCAATTATATACACTTGGCACATTATATCTCGAACCATTGTCTAGTGGATATAAATAAAAGACGTCTTAGATTACTTGAAATAGGTTTACACTTATATTGTACTCCCATACAAGACGGAGTATATATAAAATATGGAAAATGGTGATCAATTTTGATTGTATATTTTGATTAGGATTTTTGCGGACATTTGCCATCACTGATTAGTAAAAAACAAGTTTCACGACGTTTCGGGAT
Organism: Flexamia atlantica; assembly: GCA_035578135.1. Classification (NCBI taxonomy): domain Eukaryota; kingdom Metazoa; phylum Arthropoda; class Insecta; order Hemiptera; family Cicadellidae; genus Flexamia; species Flexamia atlantica. The sequence continues at coordinate 50,418,109 of JAQJVK010000007.1, read as the reverse complement.
CTGGAGTCTGATCCCGTCTTCAGGTGGAAGAAAACCTAAAACATAACAAGATTAGTAACACATAGCCAGGGAAACCTGGGCAAAAACGCAGCTAAAACAGAGAACTGTAAAAGCAGTCACAAAAACAAAAAGCTGAAAAGAAAAACAATACACAAAATAACACAGGAATCACAAGTATCAAGAATCCTGTGTTATTTTGTGTATTGTTTTTCTTTTCAGCTTTTTGTTTTTGTGACTGCTTTTACAGTTCTCTGTTTTAGCTGCGTTTTTGCCCAGGTTTCCCTGGCTATGTGTTACTAATCTTGTTATGTTTTAGGTTTTCTTCCACCTGAAGACGGGATCAGATTCCAGATCCCGAAACGTCGTGAAACTTGTTTTTTACTAATCAGTGATGGCAAATGTCCGCAAAAATCCTAATCAAAATATAAAATCACCATCACCAACAATGAATTTCAAACAAAGAATTTTGATTGGTCACACCAATCACAATCAGGCCCAATGAGAGACCTACATGCAGTGTATGGGACAACACGTATTATGCTAATAAAGAAGTTATTTGACCATTGCCTACTCCATTGCTGGAGCTGTCAGACTTTTTTATTGGCAATGATTTGGTGCAACAAAAACTGCAAAAACACATGTTGATAAACATCAACAGTGCTTTGTTTACTAATAACAATAAAGATATAAATTGACAGCTGTTGAAAAATGTTTATATGTCTAATACAACTCTGCGCATCAGCTGTGGTGTGCTGGTGACTTTCTCGCCACTCCAACTGCTCCACTTGCAAGTGGTTTCCAGGGGTCAAGATATAATCTGCCAAGTGTACTTGTATTTTATTTTTCTAATGTTTTGTGTATTGCAAGTTTTAAACTAGTCTTAGTATGATTAGTTATACTACTATTTAACTCTCAGTAACTGAAAAATATATAGTGTAAAATATGCAAATGTTTGATAAAGTGATTGACTATGTTGAAGACAAAAACTTACTTTGAAACAACACCTTTTCATATTGCAACAACCTTATATTGGAACAACACTTTTTCCTTTTAATTGTAATCGAGTGATTTGAATATTTAGATCTACTGTAACTGAGGAGCTATTACAGTAGAACCTCAATAGTTCAACACTTAGTAGACTTTGGGAGCTGTCATTAGACAAAATATTTTTTGTGAACTTTGATATTTGTTGTAAACATATTTAAGTGCGACCCTGTGTCAAAGAATCGAGAGTTCAACTGTTGAATGTTTACTGTATTTTATTCATAAACAGAAATACAATTACCTTACAAATTCAAACCTCGATATTTCAGAAACTTCTCTGCTTAGTAACTTGTGTCTGTTCCATTTATAAAATCCTCTAATATTCAAAAGTAGTACACCCATAATTTAAAATGTTTTTAAACGCATAATGTAGCCTTGAAAATTTAATTTGTCTTCTTGGGTCTCTAGAATTTGAATCATGTTACTGTTATTCAAAGCTTTGTTTCTGAAATTCAAAGACAAGCTTTACACTCCCAACTGAGACTTATGTAAGCCACTGAAATTCAAATTAAGTGAAAAAATAAGCCTTCTGAAACATGAGCTAATGGGTGCCTTGTACTCTGAATGATAGAGTACTCATTTTCGCGAGTTGACTGGCCATTTGTCACAACAGATGCAGAGAACCTTGAAAGACAATGTAAAAATGTGATATGAACTAAAACAACATGCTTGTCTTGCTGCAGTGCCCCGTCCCAAATTATACTACGTCATGATTTATCATCATATCTGATTGTTTCAATCAGTTGTGGTTATTTTTACTTTCTGTATGGCCTGAAATAGTCATATGAGCAAATAGAAATATTTTGTTTTGGAAATTTCGTTGAATGGCGTCTGGAATATTTACTTTACAAGACATAGAATACAATTGAAAGACTATCATATCAATTTGTGATTGGTACTAATAACTGTTATTATTCTCTCTCACTATTTCATAAATTATAGTCTCATTGTTGCCAATGACGTAGAGTGTGCCCACTTATTGAAATGTAAATTGATCCTAGAATTTAGTTACGAAATCAGTTTTAACAGTCTAACCTTATCAACAGGTGATTTTTTATTGTCACATTTTCTTCGTATTTCCCCACTTGGATGAACTGCAGATTTCAGCTATCCATGGAGCCTCTTCCACTTATTACCTTGGTTAATCGAGGTTTTTCGTACTTTCATTATAAAAACTGTAGTGTTTTTTACAGAATAAAGTTGTACTCCATAATTTCAATTTCACTCATGACAACCTCCATAGTTTAAACCCTCACTATTTAAAACTTCCTATAGTTCAAAATAAACAGTGAATTTTGAACAAGTGAGGTTCTACTGTAGTCATTTCAAAATACTTTGTTCCTGTTGGGATTGGTTTCCTGTTTCTTGAATTAAAAGCCTGGACATTTCTACCAAAGACCTCTCACAAAACATCTCCACTCTATAAAGGTTCTCGGCCAATCTTTACCTGTTATTGCAAGTCTACACTTTTCCTTATAGGTATTTTATAGATTCTAAACACAAAATAAATTTCTTTTATTCAGATCGATTTTTCGATATGTATATTTATTTTGTACACAACAAAATACTGAATACGATAATGTCGAAGCGACTATATAACACAGTACAGTCTGTATTATTTAAATCTTCTCACCAATAACAAGTATAGAATATATTAGAATAGATCGTCATATTTTTACAAAACATATAGATTTTTGATATTTATTTAAAAATATATATGGTTCTTTTTATAGAATGCAGTAATTGTGAGATCAGCACAATACGTTCTTGCTTTCAAAACCATAATTTTTTATCGATCACACTTAAAAAAATTTTTTGTTTAAGAATAATTATTTTCATTCTTATCAGTTTATTTAACAATCCTGAACATGTACAAACGATCAACAGGAAGCTTATGAATACACTACAACACATGGCTAGGGCAAATTCACCCTCATCACAACTAAAAATTATTTTAAAACAAATTTCAACAACTCTAGGTATGCTCATTCCTTCGTGGAGCAAAACTACGAACACTCCCTCAACGGCTCCTGAAACAGATTGCAGCATTTACTGAGAGGATTTGGGAATGACTTCTGGCACTCACTATTACTTTCCCAGCAAGGTGTATTGTTCTTGAACATGTAATTTGTATTGTATAATATTGAGTTTAACCTGTATCACAGACTTTCTAATGCCCAAAAGAAAATTTTCTTCTCAAATTAATTTCCAGCCCTCTTTCACTTATAAAACCTTAACCTCAAATGAATGTGCATGGGCGAATTTAGGTGTTAATTTTTAGGGGTGCCAGGTCGCCTCATTTATGATGTATTGAATGCTCAAATTCAAACATCAAACTCCTATTCGAATAGTCGTTTGCAAGTATACTCCAAAAAATCTGTTTATTTTACTTGACAACAACCCCACCCTGCGTTATATAATGGATTATTCAAAGTTATGTTGAAAATTGATTTCCCCTTTTCTGCCAAATAAACCAGCGAAAATCGAGGGGGTGCCGGGCACCCCCTGGCACCCCCAGAAATCCGCCCATGTGAATGTGCTCATCATCTCAAATTGTTATATTACCTTCTTAAAAAAAACCATGAGCACCAGGGTGAACAACTTAACTATCACTTATTAATTTTTTGGGCTTTTCCTTTTGCTTTTAGTATTTAATTACACTACATGTTGAGAGGTAATGAAACTCCTCTCATGTGAGCTTACTTAAAATTACATGTGTCCTACTTATTACTATTTAACCTACATTTTTTGAAGTTTTTTACAATTTACATTCATCCACACATTCAACAACCCGGAAATCTCACTCAATCACAATTACACAGAAAATACATTAGAACACTAAATACATAAATAAAAAAATTATACCTTACTGACGACAATGCCTTCAAACTTCAAACGGGCCCTACACGCTTATACACAACCGCATACACACACGCACGCTACTCAGTTGACTAGCACCGGGAGAGTAAGTGGAGGGGGGGGGCGGCTGAACCCCCACCAGTTGACACCAGCCGATTTTAGACCCACCTCCATGGTGTACTCTCGGGAACATGACTCGTACATACTTGTATGTTTCCTCCAGGCACCTGTATGGGCACTACTACAGCAATTCCAAAAAGAACAGCATGCCTCCTAGCTACAAGTGGGGAACAGGTCACACAGCCCACAGTCAGAGTTTCCTCCAAGATGAGTCAAGAGCGCATGGGCCTTAAAACCAATTGATGGACCCTCGACGTGGGAGCATCATTAACTGACAGAGCTGAGATGGGTTTTGGGGCTTTTTTTCTGTTTGAAGAGTGATTTTATCAAATGAATCCAAAGTGGCCTAACATCAATACTACTCTGACTAATTGGCATAGGCGTGCGCACGATGGATGCCATGGTCCCTGGCACCCTCACCGTAGGCTTATGGGGGACACCAAATTAGAAAAAAATGTTTGTTTGATCTCAAAACATAAATTAGTAAAGATGAAAAAATGAGTCAGTACATCATTGAAAAATACAATCAAAATAGGAGGTAGGACAAAGACACGCTTCCCTTTTGTCTCTGAAATGATAATATTTGGATTGATTGTAATAATTTCTCAATTAATTAGTGTTTTCGAGGTAGATAAAAATTTATATGAAATGTATTTAGTCAATAGGGTAACCGGGGAAGGGAGCTCAGGGGGCTCAAGCCCCTCCCCCTCAAACGTAGGAAAATGTTACTAAAAATAGATATAGACGTATCCCCATTTATTGGTGGGATTGATTAATTAATTGATTAAAACTTTGGAAAATAATCAAGATGGCGTGTAGACTGGCAGGAGTTTGTATGGTAAAGGTCTCTCACCCTTTCTCATACTGAGGAGCCAGGATGTTCCACCAATCCCTGGATATCCAAGCTTAGCCAAGAATCAATGTAACTTGGGAAGGTTAGAGGAATCAAGGTTAGTAGGAAGCTGGTCATTCTGGTTAGTCAGATTTATCAAAAAAACACAGAAGGGTAAAGAAAAGCTTGTCACGCAGTTTATATTTTTGGGTTTATTTTCTGGGCGTTGAAAAATTTGTCGGGCGAATTCAACATTTAGAGTGTGCCAGCCAACATTGGCAGTCTTCAGATTTTAAGAATCTGTTAACATTTCCGGTATTTCACCCTATCGATGTAAGTATTATTCAATATTTGATTCCTCATTTTAAAAGAAACATAATAAACAAAGTGGATCCCACATATTGTTACTAATCGTTAAAAGAAAATCACCATAAGCAGTAGTAAACTTAAATGAAGCTTCTTTATGCACTATCCTCAAAAGCATCCATTGAAAAGTAATTAACCTGGCAGAACTGACTTCGATTTGAAAACGCGATGACTGACTCACGGTCTTTTAGACCAGGTTACATATAAAAGTTAGTATATTGAAAAATGATGAGTTTATTTGCACAAAAACTCCACTGAAGTCTTTTAAATTAGTTTTGTGCCTATTTTATATAGAATATTTATTCATAAAAAATTTTATAAATATTATAAAAAATGTTTTAAATTGCAGTAGGTACGTCAATAATTATTGTTATTGCCTTAAAAACGTCCGTATGTTGTAAAACAATGTGTTTTTACTGACAAAAACTCCACAAAAGTATCGTATATTAGTGTTTTGAATATTTTATGTAAGAAATATGTGCACAAAAAATATCTACATTTAACATGAAGCCTTACGTGACACACGATTTAAAACACCAGACCTCTAAAGAAACATTCATTGAACTGACTGTAAGGGTTAGAGAATGACGGAAAGTGAGTCATGATGTTCCTACAAAGATGTACGAAAGGTGTAGTGACGGCCATCCCTACCGACACCCTTCAAATATAATTTTTATCAAAAAAACTTCTAACCTGGTCTTTTAGACAGGTAAGTCAGTCCTCGCGGGTCAATACCTATACCGAAACCCCCAATCTTACAGACCTCAGGGAAATTTCACTCGTTAATATCGGCAACACTGCTAGAGGGCTGGCACTACCCCTCCCAATACCTTCTGTGCTCGACTTCCCAATTTTCAATTATGTGCCTGTCCCAGAGACTGCGGGTTTCGGTTCCCGTTAGTCTGTTGTCCATTGTTTCTTATGCGGCAGTCTTACAGACCGAGGGTTTCGGTTACTGATTATTTTTTTGCTGTCCATTATTTTATATGGGGGTCTCACAGACTGAGGGTTTTGGTTAATGTCCCACTGTGAGGGTTTCGGTATAGGTGTTAACTTAAAGACGTCCATTAGGTGGCCAGTTTCTTTTTTCTTGCAAAAGTAAAACGGCCAAAAAAAAGTCCTAAGCCTACCTTTCTTTGTTCGCTATTTAAAGGTCATGTCCGAGACGGTCCATTTCGGCTAACAGGAAATCTACATCAGACTCCGTGACGGCGGCACTGGAGATGATGTTGCGGAAGAAGTTTGGTCGGTCGTCCAGCGGCTGGTAACCCACCATCAGAGTCCCGGCCTGCATCATGCGGCCCTTCAACACGGGGCAGGTCTGGAAAGGCATTCAAATATCAGTTAACACGTTCTCTGCTGGTAATATATAGTTGTATTACTGGCAAAGACAAGCGGATTCATTTTCAAGACAGATGATTATAAGTCCAATAATCAATGACAATTATTGGTTCTAGAAACAATCCATCAAAAAATGAAGCACTTTCTCAGGATCATTCCGACAACCCACGAGTTTGTAGAAAGGTACCAAAATCTTTTTTAGGATTCTTAATTCAACATAGCACTGTAAAAATGATTTTCGTTTACCTTTCCCAACTCTTGCTCCCACTCGTTGTTCTTGGGGTGGTTGCGCAGGCGCGTGGGGATGTACCAGAAGCAGACGTTGACGCACTCGGGCTCCATCAGCAGGTAGAACTTGTCGGGCATGCTCTTGATCCTCTTGACCATGTACTCTGACAGCTCCATCAGCCTGTCCATGTGGGCCTCGAACCCTTCAGTGCCCTGGACGATAAACAAGGACCGATAAGTTTCAGGGTGTTTGATCACTGATTTTGTGAAAGAAAAAATTGCCTTTTAACTTTCTATGCATACATGTTAACTACTGGCTCTGCCAGACTTTTTGTTTTGTCACCTAATAAAATGTGTTCTTTCTTGGCAACCATGGATCACTTCCTGGAGCCACAGCTTGAAGATATCATTGTGTTGGCCACATTGGATCACGTAAGTAAACGTGTGATGTCTTTCCTTAGCCCTCCATTGGAGCCACAACTTGAAGATATCGTTTTGTCAGCCACCTCGGATGACGTAAGTAAAAGTGTGATGTCTTACCTTGGCCCTCCACTGGCGCCACAGCTTGAAGATATCATTGTGTTGGCCACATTGGATCATGTAAGTAAAAGTGCGATGTCTTACCTTGGCCCTCCACTGGAGCCACAGCTTGAAGATATCGTTGTGGCGGCCACATTGGATCATGTAAGTAAAATTGCGATGTCTTACCTTGGCCCTCCACTGGAGCCACAGCTTGAAGATATCGTTGTGTTGGCCACATTGGATCACATAAGTAAAAATGCGATGTCTTACCTTGGCCCTCCACTGGAGCCACAGCTTGAAGATATCGTTGTGTTGGCCACATTGGATCACATAAGTAAAATTGCGATGTCTTACCTTGGCCCTCCACTGGAGCCACAGCTTGAAGATATCGTTGTGTTGGCCACATTGGATCACATAAGTAAAAATGCGATGTCTTACCTTGGCCCTCCACTGGAGCCACATCTTGAAGATATCGTTGTGTTGGCCACATTGGATCACATAAGTAAAAATGCGATGTCTTACCTTGGCCCTCCACTGGAGCCACAGCTTGAAGATATCGTTGTGGCGGCCACCTTGGATCATGTAAGTAAAAGTGCGATGTCTTACCTTGGCCCTCCACTGGAGCCACAGCTTGAAGATATCGTTGTGTCGGCCACATTGGATCACATAAGTAAAAATGCGATGTCTTACCTTGGCCCTCCACTGAAGCCACAGCTTGAAGATATCGTTGTGGCGGCCACATTGGATCACCTTGTCGCCAGTGTCATACTGGACATCGTATAGTTTGTCCTGCATGAACAAGTAGTCGGCACTCATCTGGTTACAACTCAGCAGAAGACCCTGGAACATGATGATGTGATCATGAAATGTCAGTGCCTGGGATTCCTACTGATGGGGCTGTTATAGAACTTAGCTCTTTTCGGCCTCAAATAGGAGGTTGCACCACAGTAGGTTTTTGAGTTAATAGTGTTTTTTCGTTATCACCGAATCCCTACAACTGTGCTGGAATAGGTTTGAGGAGTGATTTGGTGGTGTGGTAAGAAGATACAGTTTGGATTTTAAAAATTTTGTGATAAGGCAGGTCCTTACCACACTCTTGGGGATTTTTTCTGAATGTCTCTGTTTTACATCGCAGTTAAATTATATTGTATGCATTTTATCACCTGAAAACAAAAGGAATTCTCTTTGAAGGGCTCAGACTGAAATTTATTCATCCACTCAGTATGGTTTTTCATCATTCTTTGCGTTCTACACTATCTTTGCATCTAAATGGTAGAGTAGTATATGAACCTCCTGATTTATGTTGTTAAGTAAAAACTCTGTGCAGATTTTAAGTAGGCCTTTATTATGAATTGTACTTTACAGCGTTAAGTTTAAGTATCGGAGCGTTTTGATGAATCCGGAAGTAGACTACAACCCGTTCAATAGCAGTAAAAGATAACCACCTTTGAATGATACGTTGTGATTATCACTTAGAGCCGCTTTCTCCAAACTTGGTTAACCTGCTAAAGAGGTTTAACCTGTGGGTTAACCCACCGTGTAGTTGGGTTAACCCACAAGTTAAACCTGTTTAGCAGGTTAACCAAGTTTGGAGTAAGCGGCCCTTAAAGGATTAATTAGCAAAATAAGAAACAAGAGCAAATTTAAAATATTTCATTTTTCCAATCTGCAATTACCACAGGCACCCCTGTCATTAAAATAACAACACAACAATTTGATCTCTGGAATTCACCCTCCCCTTCTGAGGAATTTTAATCACAAACTCGGTCGTTTGTATGAGTCAGGAAGGACTGTTATTGTTATCGCTGTTAGGTGATAACTATTTTAATATATTGTGGATCGTTGTTTTTCATCTTAAGAGTATTCGTCAACGAAGTGACAAAGTGCCAAGGTCAGGTTTTGCCCCATGTAACACCTTCAGATTTGAAATTCATGACAGCGAAGGATCTGTTATCTATTTAGTTTATTTATCTAGACTTTTCCTTCCGCTTCTTGTAGTTAAATAAATAGAAGCGCATATTACTTCATATTAAAGCTCTTTAATGGGGTCACTGAACTAACCAAACAAGAATTTAAACAGTACCGGATTTACGGTCGGCGGGCCCTTGGCCTAGATCTCTATGCGGCCCCCTGAGGCCCCTACGGCCTCGAAAAAAGTGGTGACTTTTTTAATAGATTGATTACGTTTTCAAGCCCAATTACCTCCTTAAATTCATTCTGGGTGCCTTATTTTCGTCCGTACGCGGCCCCCTACCGCCGCGCGGCCCTAGGCCCGGGCCTTGTAGGCCTAATGGTAAATCCGACACTGAAAAAACCTCTGAAATTTAAAGAGGTTTAGGCACTCCCTGAAAAACCATCTCATTTATCGGTGTACTAATCTGTAAAAGAATTCTTTGCCGATCAAGTCTTGTTGCATTGTAGTCATGACGCATGTAAAAATGTACATATTCTAGTGTTGTTACACCAGTTTAGTTTAATGGTTTGTATTTAAGGTATTATTGTTTTGTTTGAAAAGTCATAGTTTACCAAGCTTAATTTTATTTATGTTGAAGCCTTCCGGAATTGGTATTAATATAACAGGTTACGTACCTTGACGTCCGCAATTCCTTTAGAACAGCTTTTTCATCATACTTACTCAGAAACAGCTTTTTTCTTTTCCTTTTTGTCGGCTCGAAAGTTACCCATTGCCGTCCTAGGCCGGCAAAAACTTTTATCCGGCCTAGACCAGATAAATCAGCTGATTTTCAGCAAACCGACGTTTAATGCTTGTTCATTGGTTACTCTTAAGAGGAATGTAGTGGCAGCACTGGCAGCTGCAACAATGCAAATGTTTGTTCTGTTTGTTGTAGGTTAGGTTTAAAAGGATTGGGAAACGTATTAGTTTATGCAGGAACTACGTTATGATTGTAAGTATGTTTTTTTTCTGAGTAGTGTGATGAAAAGTATCGTACGTTACATGGCCGGTAAGTTTTTCCGTAATCGCATGAAAATCCCGCACTCGCTTTCGCTCGCTCCGGAACTATCATGCTCGTCCGGAAAAACAGTACTTCCTGGCCTAGTAACGTACTATATCTGTAAACTAGTTTCGACTAGCACGTAGTTAGTTATTAATAAAACAAAACATTAAATTAATCCATTGAATTTCGTCAGGTTTTTAAAACAACAAGAACACATTATTACGAAGAGTAATAGACACATTAAACATTAATTAACGTTCTGTTTTGATAATGACTACGTGCTAGTCGAAACTAGTCAACAGATAAAGTTGTACTACAGGTAGTGAGAGGCATAATGGAGCTTGAGTTTGAAGTTTCGGCCAGAGGAGGGGTGCACCCTCCATGGAAATCAACGATAACGTGGAAGTAAACAAAGCCATGTGAATACTCTACTAGTCTTGTAGCTAAAAAATACTAAACCAAAACAAAATGTAGGTTGATATTAGAAACAATGTTTTGCTCTTTGAATAACAATCAGTAAACATGTGACATGTTTTTGGTTTCGCATGTAACACATGACTGACACAAGAAATTCATAGTTGTATCAATTGATTATCTGTTATTATTTATTTCCCCTCCTCGAAAAATCCAAATTCATCTGGGTTTGTTTGTAAACACCCAAGCTTCATTATGTGCCTCACTACCTGTAAAGGAATTGCGGACGTCAAGGTACGTAACCTGTTACAAGCTTAACATGTAAACCAATGTGATACTTGTAAATAATTATACAAATAAATAAATGTTGGTGCATACGTTTTCCTTGAAGTGGACGGTGGAGCATTGGAGGAGGGTTCCCATCAACTTGTGCGGGTTCCACGTGACCGAGTCAGCCCTGGATCACGGGAAAGAATACAAAGGTTATTTACTTACTTACTTATTTATTTATTTTACATGCAACAATACAGGTTATATACCCAATTACATTGTGCATGTTGCAGAAGAAGACATGCAGTTATCATAAAGTCCACAATATTTCAGTCCAGTCCAGTTCAACGAACATAATTATCACTATTAATGCAAGTAACAAAGAAAAACAAAATAAATAATAAATAGCGTAACATTAAACTCTGCTAAGACTTAACAATAACTAGGCTCCAGAGAAGCGAGAGAAAATAAATATAAAAAAAATAAATAAAATAAATACAGATACTTCCCCTCCCCCTTTTTCAGCAGGCTGACTAGAAATTCAAGCTATCAATTTAAACCCCTTTGACAATATCTTTTGTACTGGTAAATATTATTTGCAAATATATCAACTTCTCCCGATAAGGAGTTATATTATCTCGTCATTGTGTTTAAAGGTGATAAAAACTGTACCCTTGTGCGCAAAAAATTAATATTGAACAAATGTTGTGACCTATTGTAAAATGTTGGAGCATAAAAATTAATTTTAGACAAACAAAATGAATCAATTATTTCACCTCTTATGTAACAACACATACAAACAAATGAAATATCCAATAGTAATTCGTAGTAACGGGGCGAAATGTTGAAGGCCTTGGTCCCAGGGACTCGGGGAAAATATTGAAATTTCTTTAAACTTATTAAAAAGGGTGATTTTTTAGTGGTGCAATTTTTAAAACGAAATAAAACAATGAAAAATAACCTGTATTGATATAAAAATGCATTTATTTTAACCACAGTGTTATGACATTAGTGTTCAAAAATGATTTCTGGTATATGGGCTCCTTTGCATTCCCGTAGAAAGTCCAATCTAGCAGTCCAATTTTCAAATACCCTTTCCAGCAGCTGGGGGCGTATTCCGTCAATAACTCGACGAATGTTGGCTTCCAAGTTATTTAGAGTGATTTCACGCCGACAGACTTCTTTCTTTGGGGATGTGGCAAGTCTCAAGTCTACGCTGACAAGCCACAGACTCTAAATGACTTGGAAGCCAACATTCGTCAAGTTATTGACGGAATACGCCCCCAGCTGCTGGAAAGGGTATTTGGAAATTGGACTGCTAGATTGGGCTTTCTACGGGAACGCAATGGAGCCCATATGCCAGAAATCATTTTTAAACACTAATGCCATGACACTGTGGTTAAAATGAATGCATTTTTATGTAAATACAGGTTATTTTTCATTGTTTTATTTAGTTTTAAAAATCGCACCACAAAACATCACCCTTTAGAAAGAGAAATAACGTAAAGTGTCTGCCATTAAAAAAAACAGGATCTGGAAACGTCTGCTTTGTTTATATTAAAAGAGAAATAACGTAAAGTGACTGCCATTAAAAAAAATCAGGAAAAATCAGGATCTGAAAACGTCTGCTTTGTTTATATTAAAACATGTGGTGTTGATACTTGATTCGAAACCATATGCTAGGTATGGTATAAACATAATCTGGTGGATCTAAAAGCAAGTTTTTATAAAGTTATTTTGTGTTATAATAAAGAAGGATTAAGCTTAGGGACTTCTAGCCCCTTCAAGCCTTTATTAGAAACTAATTAAATTTTATAATATTAAACATTCAATTTTAAAGAGGATGTTAAAAATATTCCTCGGTGATATTGTTTATACAGAGAGTTTCTTTAGCATGAGCAGGGTTAATTTACAATATTTTAACATATGACTGAGTATTGAGTATAAAGGGCGAACGCAGTGAAGTCTTAACCAGGACACATATTGAGAGGGTGAACCACATCAGTCAACATCAGTGTGCGTGCCAGTGTTGCCAAAAAACCGGGTATTTACCCGGTTTTCAGGTTTTTGGTTTTCGGGGCAGTATTTTGAAGGCTTCGCGGGGATTTGGCGGGGATTAAGAAAAACCGGAGATATTAGACTTGGACTGCGGGGATTTACCCAGCAACCTGAATATATATAAAAACTAATAAAACCGGGGATTTTGACGAGCTACAAGGATTTATTAAAACTCTAGAAATTTTATTTTTTGAATGACAGTTGGTATTAATTTATTTGGTATGGTTTTATTGGTTCCAGAGTTGCAGAAACCAGCTGTTTGCCCGGTTACCGGGTATTTTGAAGGCCGTTCGGGGATTTTGAGAGGATTAAGAACAAATCGAGTAAAAACGGGGATTTTAAACTTGAGGTGCGGGAATTTACCCGGCATCCTAAAAACATAAAAACGGGTAAAGCCGGGGATTTTTGAAGTATGATTTTCTTTGCAAAAATCCAGTGATAATTCAAAAAGAGAAAAATGGTTTGATTTTATGGTAAGGAAACGATACTTAAAGTAAATGGACATCTTTTGATATATATATAGGATTATTGCCTTAATAACTAAAAAATACTACATATTATGTGATTAGTAATAAGTATTATTATTAACTTTTACTAAAATACTCGACTCGAAAAAAAACTCAAAACTCACGAGTATTTTTTAAAACTCGACTCGACTCGACTCGACTCGTCTTAAAAATCACTACTCGCACACCCCTAATCTTCATTGTTATTTACACGATTTCGACAAGATTTGCACAGTTTGAGAGTGGAAACAAGTGAAAATTAAAGTACCGTATGTCCGAATATTTACGATACTATAAGCGAAATAGTAGTAAAGTAGATGTTAAATGAAATATACGAGGAGTACATTTCCAAGAGGGATTCCGCCAATATTACTTAAAATTTCTGTATTAAAAAAAGGTTTGGCAATAAGCCTGTTTAAAAATTTCTTTACTTTTTTCATATACATTTTTTAATACACTTTGTTGTGGTTGGAAACACTTTCTTTAGTGATTAACATAATATCTTTTAAAATTAAGTTTAAATATTGGAATTATCTAATTTTGGTAGTCATTCATATGCATTATATATTTGTTGATGAAATATTTTAGGAATACATTTTTTTGTTTTATTAATAAAAACTCGTGTAAAATAGGCATAATTGTGTGTCATTTCAATGTTCTCAAGCAATAACATAAAAATGTGATTATAACCTCAGTGATAAAAACAAGTGAGTATGACTTTAACATTTACAGGAAGTTTAAACCAATATATGATTATTTATAAATCGTTCAATAATAAAAGATACATAACCATGAAAATCCTACATGATAATCGTTCTTTTATAAATGTGAGTATAATCACAAAATTCATTCAGAGTAGGATTTAAGGTGTATTAATCCCTAAAACCCGATCCCGCGCGCAAACAAATAAAACATACAATCAACTTTACCTATGGGTGTGTGAGTACTCGAGAATCGAGCTTTTTTCAAGCCGAGTGTACACTTCTCGACTCGACTCGTCTTACTGCAAAATACTCGAAAGTCGAAGTGAGTAGTTACTCCCGCCATTTACCCTAAATCGGTCCTTGTGAAAGAATATTACGACAATTTTTCACAATGAACATAACCAAAACCTCGTTTGTCATACTTGAAGTCGAGAGCTCTTTTGGGTTACTAAAGGAACATTAATTTTTATGTCACTCTACCTTTCTATATTTTTATAGTTTGAGGTTATTTATTGTTCCCTCTCTCAAAAATGATTTTTTTATATTTTAGAAACCATACTATATAGCTAACAAACTCAGTTTTTTGTTGACATGAATTGAAATTTACCTGTGTGAGTAACTCAAAGGAAATATTTTAATCGTGTATTGAGTCAGGTTTAGAAGGGCTGTTTTTACTTCCTTTCAAAACCTAGGTAAGCTCAAAGACGAGGTAGGCTTGAAAAATATACCAAACCAAAAATTATTGAGAGTTAAGTCAAAGATTTCCATTCTTTTTTAGTATTATTTATTTGTGTATCTGCTCTTAGTTCAATAACTCTTTTAAGTTTCATTACCTTAAAATTGTGATCTGTATTAATAATAAAATTTTTGACACGACGATTATGTTGAAACATGATGACTATTATGTCATAATCTTAAAAAACTCGACAAAAATAGCTCGAAACTCGCGAGTATTTTTCAAAACTCGACTCGACTCAAAAATTACTACTCGCAAACCCCTAACTTTATCTTTTAAAAACTCCCCAAAAACAAAACCAAAGTCAACCCTTTAAATCGACCAGCGGGGCTTGTAGGGGACTAGCCCGTTGTCCCGAAGTCAAAACCATGTGGAATAAAGCCGAGGGGTCGGGCTCAAATTGCATTTTAATGTCGCTATTAATCAGGTGTAGTCTAGGGCAGATCCTTTGTTGGTTGAAATTAGCCCGAGCTATTAATCATGGCGAGGCCCTCAGCTGCGGCAAAACCCCCTCATAAATCTCCCATAGATTGATCGAGCCTAAGTCTGAGTGGTCTCGCAGTTTTTTAAAGGTTCGCACTTTTTATTTTCTCCCCTTTACTTCGTACAGAAAGATTGGATTTATTCCGGTCCACCCTGAAACAAAAGTGGTTTGCGGAAACAGGGTTGTCGTTTATGGTGTTTTTGGTTTTCAGTCGGTTGAAGTTTTAACGAGTTTTGAGTGGGCTATTGACTGTCGTCTGTAAGATTGTACATAGCTTTCCGGAATTGACAATTTTGAAATCGTTTCGGTGAAATATCTTTACATGATACAGGGTGGTTTTTAATGCAACCCATTTTTAAGATTAAATAATGCACATATTGTAAAGATGACATGGGTTTTGTTTTGGTTGTCTTTGCATTTTATACAACCCATTGATTAAGTTTGATCACATTTAGCTAACATTATGGGTTCAAACAATCCGCTATTGACATTCATACAAAGTTGTGTTCTCTCCATAAAATTCCTGAAAACGTTTTGCATAGTACGTTTTTGAAATTCTTGTATTAAATTTGTTACGTTTGTTTTGAGGTACTGAATAACCTGTGAATTGTTTTCGTAGGCCTTAATTTTTATGTATCCCTTAAGAAAATAATATATTGGGGTCAAATCCAGGGATCTTGGGGTGACTAATCATTCACTGATGAAATAAAGTTTTGGGTTGCGTTAAAAAACACACCCTGTACTACAGAGAAATATCTGTTTTCTGTGCCTTCCTTTAGGCTGGAAAGTTACTCTTTGCCGATAACTGCACGGGAATTTTACCGTGCAGTGCACAGTAAATTTACCGTGCACTAGGAAATGGAAATAATGGAAGTAAACAATCAAAACAATCATTTAAATGCAGCAAACCAACGATTAATGCATGTTTATTGATTACTTCAGAGGAATGTAGTGGCAGCACTGGTAGCAGTAGTAAATGTTTGTTTGTTTATAATAGTTTAAGTTTGAAGAATTGAGAAACGCAATCATAGCGTAATTTATGCAAGGAATACGTTATGATTAGAAGATAAGTTTTTCTGAGTAGTATGATGTAAAGTATCGTACGTCTCTCGAATGAAAATCCCACACTCGCCTCTGGTTCGCGCGGGAAATATCATGATCCTCCAGTAAAACAGTACTTACCGGTCTAGTAATGTAATATTCTATTTGTTTGGACTATTGACTGTCGTCTGTGAGAGTGCACAGAGCTTACTGGAATTTGTTATCAATAAAATAAACCATTTTGAACTCTTTTCGGTGAAATGTCTTTACAATGTATTGCACGAGAACTGCTGTTTTCTGTGCCTTAAAGTTGTCAGGAAAGTTACTGTCTGCCGATAACTGCACGGTTAATTTACCGTGCGGTGCACACTTCTTATTACGTAAACAACTAATCACTCCAATGCGAAAAGTGTTGGTTTTGTATGGGTTGGATTTGAAGAATCGAGAATTGTAGTGTTTTTGCAAAAGTATGCTATTATTAAAATATGTTAATATTTCTATGCACAGTAGTATGATGTAAAGGATGTTATTTCTTCGATGCAATATGATGTAAATTATCGTAAATACTCGCCCGGTAAGTTTTATCGTACTCGCGTGAAAATTCCGCTCTCTCGCAGGAACAATCACGCTCGCCCGGTAAAACAGGAGCCTACGTTCTGGGATGGTAACGTAATATACTATTACAACTTCTTGATTTGCAACATTAAAATGTGTATTCCCTCACCACAAATATTTCAAAAAGCCATTAATTTTATTAACATCATTCATGAAGTAATGAAGATCCACGCTAAATAGGGTATAGATTTTTTCCAAACGATTAATCTTGTGATGTATTAATAGAGGTTTTATAGATGTAACAACATGCATTTATATAATGTTTAGAACAACTATATTTTCTACTTGTAACAGGAAATTCATTGGTCTAACGCAGGCCTACAGACCCTACATTATTAATTATTGTATAACCATGCTAGTGTGCCTATTCTTCTTTAGTTGCCTTAGCAATAGATTAAGAGTAATTAAAATAAATCAATAATGCAAGAAAACTGGGTTGGAAATTAAAAAATCAATGAAGTAACATAGAAAATCAGAATACAAATTCTATTATCGGTAAATAACTTTGTTTTCTGTATATCACTATCAAAATATAATTTTATTTTACACTTTCAATGGAGTGAAGTTTTACGAACTAGGTATATATAAAGTGGTTTAGCTTTTATTACCTTTCAATGCCAGTGAATCGAGGATGCCTGTATTTCCTGGAAAACAGGAGACCTCCACCCCAGGCGGCCTGGAACACAGGAAATCGGATTAAATTTACAGAATAGTGAACATTGTAGCAAAAGTGTCTCGCCAATCAAGTGTTACAAATATTTTACTTTACGCATGTATTTTCTCCAGCACATTTTTTTTTACAAAATTATATAAACAATTCGAGTGATAGAACTAACTCAAAAGTAAAGTATCGAAAAATATAAATAGAGTTTTAGCAGCTGTTTAAGATTGTGGATGTCAAGTGACATTACTATTGAAAGAGTTTGAAGACATTGTCAACCCAGGTATTGTAGTGATTCCTGGATATGAAGCTAAATTTCAGGTTAAAGAAGACACAGTTCCTATCAATGTGAAACCTCGGCGAGTCCCATATGCAATAAAAACTAAAATTGAGAAAGTTAGAACGCCTAGAAAATGAGCAGATTATTGCAAAAGTGGATAACTCGGCTTGGGGTACCAGTCGTTAAACTCTGTGGTAACACTCGCATTTGTGCTGACTACAAGGTTACTTATCTCAAAGGTTTACTTCAAAGTTATTAAGGACCAAGAATAGAGGATATATTCTCAAACATGTGTGGAGGACCGTACTTTTGTACCCTTAAAATTGTAAATAAGTAATGATTTCTTACACATGATGATTGATAATGAAAGTGCTGAAATGCAAACATTAAGCACAAAGGACTGGACAAGGTAAATCATCTTATGTTCGGTGTTAAGGTGGCACCTTCTATCTGGCAGCGTTTATGGATCCAACATTAAAAGGTGTAGACGGCGTACGTATTTCTTTGATGACATCGTAGTGCAAGGAGCTACATAAATGATGAAACTTTTGCCCAATCGAACATTCTTGGATATTTTGCAAAGTGAAAACCTCCGTCTTAACAGAGACAAATGCATTTTCTTTTAGAAAAAAATTAAATACAGGGTGTTTTTTTAAGGCAACCCAAAACTTTATTTTATCAGAGAAGGATTATTTCCCCCAAGATCCCCGGATTTGAACCCACTAAATTATTTTCCTTAGGGATACATAAAAGTAAGGCCAATTCACAGGAACAATTCAGAAGATAAAACAATTCACAGGATATTCACTTCCTCAAAACAAACAAAACAAAATTTAATGCAAGAAATACAAAGAGGTACCTTGGAACACGTGTTCGGGGATTTGATGGAGAGAGCACAACTTGATACAAATGCCAATGGCGGTTTGTTTGAACACATAATGTAAACTAAATGTGATCAAACTGAAATAATAGGTTGTATAAAATGTAAAGATAAACAAAAAATACTCATTTCTTATTTATATGTGCATTATTCAATCTTAAAAATGGGTTGCGTTAAAAAAAAACACCGTGTATTTGGGCCATGTAATTGATGGGAACGGCTTACGTAAGAACACTGAAAAGATAGAAGACAGAACCTAAAAAAATGCAAAGCAACCTTTAAACGGTAATGAATTTCTTCATACGTGATCTTTCTTAGGATCAGCAAAATACTACAGTAAATTTATATTACAATTCTCTGATGAAGCAACTTTGGAACACATTTTTATTGATAAAAAACGGTATGACGTATTCAAACTTGAGTAAATTACTCTTCACTGTGGTTTAAAGGATACGTGGATAGATAGATGTTTTGGAGCTGAAAATTAGTTAAGGTGTAAAATAACTATGAAAACTCAAGAGGGCTGCCAACATCGATTACACGCGATATATCGAACTGCTCGCAACGCCAAAATCGATATGATTTGTTGGGGCGTGTAAACGGGAATTATCCATACTTACCTGGAGGAATTCACAGCATCGGAGCCCCTGCTGAAAGGGATTAGTAAGCAGGGCGACCTGCAGGGGGAAGAGGGAAGAAGAAGATAGGATTAATAAGGATATGGAGGGAGATTGAGAAAAAAAGGCTTGAACCTGGATATGGAAGGAGGGTGATAAGATAAAGATTTGAAGGTTGTGGGATGAAGGGAGAGGGCAGGAAAGATAGAGATCATGATAGTTAAGTTAGGTTAAATAAAAAAAAATACCCCCGTTGCAGCAGACCTGCATACTCAGCGAATTTCAAATGCAAAACAACATATTTCAATCAAACATAGCAAGATTTGATATGTTTTGGTAAGCTCCATAGGAATAACATGGGGAATGAGTATGCAGGTTTGCTGCTACAGGTATATTAAAACTGGGTGGTTTTAATTCAATATTTAGTAGATCTGAACTAGAAGAAGCTATTTACCAAGTTTTAACAAGATATGTTGAGAAATAACCGAGATATCGAATTTTACTTATTTCCCATAAGGTTAACATTGGGACAACGTACTGTGTTTACCACTTTCATTATCTCGGTAACCAATGGACATAGAGCAGTGATTCAAAATATTAAATTGTTTGTTTTTTTGAGCTGAATTCAATGGTGCCCACAAAAATTTGATAAATTTTATTTTTCTATGTGAAAAACTCAAAAAACCCATTTTTGGGGGGGTTTACCCCCCTTTACCCCCCCTTCCGGTGGTCCGATCGGGCTGGTTCACGAACTCGTCCAATTGATTACCACTTTACATGTTCATACCAAATTTCATAAAGATCAGACCATTTTTGCGGCCGCTATCGTGCTAACAGACACATAGATATATATATATAGATATATATATATATAGATATATATATATATATATATATATATATATATATATAAAAATTCGAACGAATAGTGTTTTTTGCTTCTGGGGGCCCCAAAACGAAAAGTTATAGTGGTCCCGAGCTTAGGTCTTACCATGAGACCTACGGTAATAGCTTCTTCCCTATAGGGGAAATTCGCTAAAACAGGTTAGGAAATGGAAATGCAAAAAGAGATGGATTGGATCTTATCAATGTTTACTGGGCACTCACGTCGATGTGCAGCCACATCTTGTACTTCTGGCAGATGTCGGCGATCTCCTCGATGGGGTCGAAGGCGCCCTGGACGGTGGTGCCCGAGGTGCAGTTGACGAAGAACGGGATGTGGCCCTTGGACTTGCGCTCCAGCACCAGCCGCTCCAGCTCCGAGGCGATCATGCGTCCCCTGGAGTACAGATTCAAGGTTATTTGAATCCTGGATTTCCAGACCATGCCTTCTCCACTTTTTAAAATTCTTAAAAAACACATTAAACTTTATTATTTAATTTGTTGGACTTTTCCTTTCGCTTCTAGTGTTTAAACTACACTACGTTTCGAGAGGTATTGAAACTCCTCTCGTTTTCAAGTGACCCTAATTAAAGTTACATTAACCTACGTATGTTTATTTAACCTACTTTTTTGGGTTTTTTTGTTTTTTGACATACAATTTACATTCACCCAACATTCATGTGTAGTTTAAACACTAGAAGCGATAGGAAAAGTCCAACCAATTAAATAATAATTACAAATCCTTCGCTATTATGAATTTTAAAAATACACATGAAACTTTTTAACTATCTTTTGATTGTTAAATACTAATGTATCTTACATCAATTTTATCATCTAAAATCAAGGATTTAATTTATTTAGCCCTTTTTAACTTGTATTAATTGTTAAACATGTTATTTATGATTAATGTTTGGATCAGGCACGATTTGGAATGACACCATGAATAAGGCATGATTTGGAAAAAAACGGATGGAATAAGACACTTTTGGAAAATACCGGATGGGATAAGACGCTTTTTGGAAAGTACCGAATGGGATAAGAAACTTTTTGGAAAAGTTCAACAACAATTTAAAATTTAACAATGTTTGTTTCATTGGTGCAGTTATCAGTAAAACGTCCTTTATATCGTCCTTTTCAGGATCCGATTTATTTTGAGCGTTTTCAAGTGGTTTTCATATCCATCTTTACGATGAAATATTATGAAAATGAAGCAAAAACCCCACACTCACAGTATTTTGTCAAGGCCTAAAAAAAAGGTTAGCAAAAACAGTTTTATTCAACCACACTAAGTAGGCCTAAACAGAGTTACCAATCCACGCTATCGAAATAATAGACACCAGATGTCATAAATAGATGTGTAATAGTGTAAAATACTGTGATAATAGTATTTTTGTAATGTTGATTTTAATAAGCGAATAAGACTTACTTTGGAAATGCCTGTGTTAATTTCTAATATGGCACCATTGGAGAAGACTTTGTTTGGAACACACTCCAGACTCCAGATAAGGCACAAACTTTACGGGGATAAGACATTTTTTGGAAAATCTCCTGATTTTCTCTTTGTAATTTAAGTGCAATAAGATTTTTTTGGAACATACCACTGCAACAGCCAGGTCCGTCTTTAGCAGACGAATCCAGTGATACGCATAACTCAAAATTCGATTTTTTTTGGGTAAGGCATGATTTGGAA
Organism: Flexamia atlantica; assembly: GCA_035578135.1. Lineage (NCBI taxonomy): Eukaryota > Metazoa > Arthropoda > Insecta > Hemiptera > Cicadellidae > Flexamia > Flexamia atlantica. Next base: position 50,396,002 of record JAQJVK010000007.1, on the reverse strand, counting down.
ATACAGGATAGATTTTATCCTATACTCCAATACAAGTTATCTTGCGCGTTTGTTTGATTGCTTGCTTGCTTGTTTGTTTGTTTGCACAATTATCTCGAAAACGGCTCCGAAGATTTCCTTCAAAATCAGGAAATAAGTAATTTTTAACTCAAAAACGTGTTTTATGTAGATTACTCGGCCAGAGAAAATCTAATAACGTGATAAAACGAATTTTAAATTTGTAAAATGTTAACATTGGCCTTATGAGTTGCCATGATAGCAACGAAATAAACAAGGAAGTGTAAACAATAATTAACGTAATCATAACAGCTGTTTGGAATCTACAGCCATCAAGGAAAAGTACAGCATGAAGAGGAATGAAGAGTTCATGGAGCAATAAAAAAGGTTTCTATTTATCAGTTTTATGACATTGAAATATTTTATACTAATTTGATGAACTGGTAAGCATGAAATCACACCGAGCAAGGCTCGGTCCACCAGGTACTTTGTTTTTTACATCGTCTTGAGACGCCCTTACGCAAAAAGAATTTACCTGGGTTGAAGAGTTGTCACATTGTTGTCTTAAAACTAACACAAAATCTTAAGGTGACCATTCACGTACGTGCTTTGCACGCCGTGCATTGCTCGCCGTGCAATTCTTCAACATTGGTCTTATGAGTGCACGCCATTCCGATACGTGTGTGGGCTTTTTTACTCATAAGACCAAAGTTGTAGAATTGCATGACAAGCAATGCACGATTTGACAATTTTCTCAATATAACGGATGAGCTCTTTGTACAACATATATAGCATTTACGTGAACGCATATCAATTCCAGTTTGTACCTGTTATCAGAAGGTACGCAGACACAGTTGTCAGTGCCAAGCCCGCACACAGCGGCACAGCTCTTCACCGAGTAGTGACACTGGAAGGAAAAATTAAAGTAATTAAATCAGAATTTTCCACCGAGTAATGGCACTGGAAGGACACAATAATCATACAACCTTTTACATCTAGAAATGACACAAAGGGCCGTTTTCTCCAAACTTGGTTAACCTGCTGAAGAAGTTTAACCTGTGGGTTAACCCAACTCCTCGTTTTCTCGACCTCAATATTTTAGTTTAACCCTAACGAAAGTTTAACCCATGTTTCCATCTGGTTTTTTTTGGATTAACCCTCTAACGAATGCATTCAATTTGAACGACTCATCGAGTGAATCAAATGAATCACGATTCATTTTGCAAAAGGATCGATTCGTCGTGCGAATATCAAACCTAAATCAAACTTCGTCGTGCGGTATAAGTTTGCTTGTGTTTCAAATTTTGTTATACATCTAATTCGGTAAATAAACCAAGCTGCAAATCGCCACATTCAGCAATAAATCGAAAGAGAATATAGTTTGTAATTAATTAATCTTAAGTTTATTTTTACGAAAATTTTTAATGACATCGCCAATGGTATTTTTATAAGAGACATTAGGAAAAGTGTTCCATTGAATCCATTCAAATATGATTTTTGAGGAGTTATTACCTATGAACTAACTGTTAAAAACGGGTTCTTAAATTATGGAAATCCGCACTGGAAATAATACACTGTTACATAGATCAATTAAAATTATTTTAACGTGTTACTGCTAGAAAGTGCAAATGAATCAAAGAACAGATTCAAATTTCTATTCCTTAAAATTGAGTGATTCATATGAATAGATTCGCCGAGAAGAATCAAAAGGTCCATCACCTTAACCTAAAACCGACCAAACACAACAATCAGACAAGACGTGTTTGATGACGGAAAACAGCGTAAAGTAACAATTCAGTGCCGCCAACATCGCATATTTAGGGTAAACTTGACCGGCCGGTTAAATTTGGTTGAGAAAGTACTCGTAGGTTTAACCCAAAAGTAAACTTGGGTTAAGTTAACCCTGATTTTGAGAAAGCGGCCCTATAAGGTCAACATAGTTACGAAACTGACACAAAATAAAACAGATTTTTCCACCGAAACAGACACTGGAAGGAAAAAAAAGTTACTCAAATACCTGAATATACGCATTATTATGCCCTTTATTATTTTTGAGGGTAGTAAGCAATGATAACATACTGAACCGAATTAAATGCAATTTCCGAAGACGTTGTATGCATCAGAGTTTTATAATTAAACTGTGAAATCATTAACTATCCTAGGTTCAAGGAAGGCTATTTGTTCCCTTTTACAGTTTTACAAAGTTTTAAGGGAGATTTTACAATTTGCCTTCAACCCAAAAGTAAACTTGGGTTAAGTTAAAGCTGATTTTGAGAAGGCGGCCCTATTAGGTTAGCATAGTTACTAAACTGACATCGCAAAATAAAACAGCCGTTTTCCACCGAAACTAACAACAAGTTAACACTTGAAGTACTTAGAGAGTAGTTAGAGAGAAGTTGTTAGAGTATTGGAGTAGTTAGAGAGAAACCAACAACAAGTTAACAACAATATCTTGGAATATTTCTAACCACTTGAATAACATAGTTATGCTTCAACGGTCCAGATTTCATAATACATAATTTTTTTAAGCGCCACTTTGAAATTTAATAACTAAACAAGATCATCTGCAGTTAATTCAATAATAATAAAATTCATCAACATAAATTTATTTACGTTTTCAAAACCTAACTACTCCATAATCCGATAAAGGAGACGGTTTACAATCGTGGTCTACTAAGCATGCATCAGAGCATAAAGGTATTTACTTGTTCAGATGTAAACATAACCAGCTGGCCCTTGATTGAATGGAGTCCCTTTTCTTTGTACCCAGGAAACAGTCGGTGTCTGGCGGCGAGGAAGGCGTATAAATTCGATATCGAACCCCCTGAAACACAAAGCGTCCAGAATCATCCCAGTTTCCATTTCCGATCGTTCATGCTCCACCCGACTCTGTTATTGGTGCCATTTCTTCCGACATCGCTGTGTATCGGACGAAATATTACCTCTTTCCAGGTTTGGTCATCTGCAACGGAGAGAACGTATTTAGCCTTGAAAGTCTTTACATTTTTTCCTCTTTGGTATGTAATATAAGGCATTACGTCACAAATATGAAAGCATTGACTGAATACCTAAAAGGAGACTGCTCATGCTTACACATGTTTTGAAGCCAGAAATTTCCACGTGAAGTTAGTACACATTCGTCACTAGAGATTGCGCCTGCTGTGATATTTCACGTAAAAGATTTTTATCCTTGAAATGATCTCCACCAGAATGTGATAATTTTAGTAACATATGATTAAATTTATTGGCTTCAAAATTTAACATTGCTTGGACTATCTATTTTTTTATAATCAATGATGAAAGTTATGTCTTAAATATGGTAATGTTCAGTAATAATAACCTGGTTAACTTGACATCCGATGGTTGGTAAGCTGAAAACTGAAGAAACCCCGATTGAACGCATAGGAAGGTAAACCTCAACGAAAACAGTTTCACACTTTTGTATGAAATGAAACTCAAAATACTCAAAAGTCTACTGAAAGCAACGCAACTTCATGACTGGACTTGATACTTCACGGCTACACTTCAATTCGTAACTGTTTGGATTTAAATAAAGTTTTATAAATCAAACAATTGAGTTTTTATAACCACAATAATACCTTATAAAAGTATTCAGATTTTAAAATTCTAAATAAAAAGTCATTTGAACTCCACTCACTAGGTCAGTATATGTTTGAATAGTCGATACATTTCAGAGAATGAACCATATTTTTTGGATCATTTTAGAGTCACAATAACTTTGATTTGAAAATAACTGATACAATGGCACCAGCAAAAATGTCTTCATTATGAAAAACATTATTTAAATTTAACTTCAGTAAGATAAGCTTTTTTAATACTCGCTTTCTTAATGGTTTTTAAACAATTGGCTCTAAACACAAAGTAATAAAGCCTTTTCTCAAGACAAAAATCACCTTTTATTTTCAACCAAAATAGCCAAAAAAACCTCGTGATTTTTCTAATAGATCAGTTTAGTCATTGATACGTCTAGCCTAACACCTTGTATGATGAGATGATTGAAAGGTATGTAGAACATTAATTACCTGGAGCGAGGATGGAGTCACCATCGACGAAGGTGGAACCAATGATTTCCCTCATCTTTTTCATGACGACCGTTTCCATGAGGATGAAGACAGGAGCGATCTCGTAGGTGAACATGTTGGTGTTAGCAGTAGCGGTGAGCCACTCGCCTGCCATCGAGACCAGGTCCAGCCCACAGGACAACTGGTTGAAGAAGTGGGGGTGGCCTGGAGATAGAGTAAACAGAGGTATTAAACTTGCAGGAGTGGAGCTCTGCAATGGAAACCAGCCCACAGGGTAACTGGGTTGAGAGGTGGGGTGACCTGAAGGTATAATAAACAGAGGTATTAAACTTGCATGAGTGAAGTTCTGCAATGGAAACCAGCCTACAGGGTGACCTGAAGAATATAGTAAACAGGGGTATTAAACTTGCAGGAGTAGAGCTCTGCAATGGAAACCAGCCCACAGGGTGACTGGGTTGAGAGGTGGGGGTGACCTGAAGGTATAATAAACAGAGGTATTAAACTTGCATGAGTGAAGTTCTGCAATGGAAACCAGCCTACAGGATGACCTGAAGAATGTAATAAACAGGTATTAAATTTGCTGGAGTAGAGCTCTGCAATGGAAACCAGCCCACAGGGTGATTGGGTTGAGAGGCGGGGGTGACCTGAAGATATAGTAAACAGAGGTATTAAACTTGCAGGAGTAGAGCTCTGCAATGGAAACCAGCCCATAGGGCGACTGGGAGGTGAGGTGGAGGTGACCTGAAGATATAGTAAACAGAGGTATTAAACTTGCAGGAGTAGAGCTCTGCAATGGAAACCAGCCCACAGGGTGACTGGGTTGAGAGGTGGGGGTGACCTGAAGGTATAGTAAACAGAGAAATAAAACTTTAGGAGTAGAGCTCTGCAATGGAAACCAGCCCACAGGGTGACTGGGTTGAGAGGTGGGGGTGACCTGAAGATAGAGTAAACAGAGGTATTAAACTTGCAGGAGTAGAGCTCTGCATTGGAAACCAGCCATAGAGTGACTGGGTTGAGAGGGGGGGGTGACCTAAAGGTATAATAAACAGAGGTATTAAACTTGCAGGAGCGAAGTTCTGCAATGGAAACCAGCCCAGAGCACAGGCTGACCTGAAGAGAGGGGAACCCCCCCCCTCACCCAGTCACCCCCTCAGAGGTGGGGGTGACCTGAAGAATACAGTAAACAGAGGTATTAAACTTGCAGGAGTAGAGCTCTGCAAGGGAAACCAGCCCAGAGGACGACTGGGTGGTGAGGTGGGGGTGACCTGAGGATAGAGTAAACAGAGGTATTAAACTTGCAGGAGTGGAGCTCTGCAATGGAAACCAGCCCACAGGGTGACTGGGTGGAGAGGTGGTGGTGACCTGAAGGTATAGTAAACAGAGTATTAAACTTGCAGGAGTGGAGCTCTGCAATGGAAACCAGCCCACAGGGCGACCGGGTGGAGAGGTGGGGGTGACCTGAAGGTATAGTAAACAGAGTATTAAACTTGCAGGAGTGGAGCTCTGCAATGGAAACCAGCCCACAGGGTGACTGGGTGGAGAGGTGGGGTTGACCTGAAGGTATAGTAAACAGAGTATTAAACTTGCAGGAGTGGAGCTCTGCAATGGAAACCAGCCCACAGGGTGACTGGGTGGAGAGGTGGGGTGGACCTGAAGGTATAGTAAAACAGAGTATTAAACTTGCAGGAGTGGAGCTCTGCAATGGAAAGCAGCCCACAGGGTGATTGGGTTGAGAGGTGGGGGTGACCTGAAGATATAGTTATCAGAGTATTAAACTTGCAGGAGTAGAGCTCTGCAATTGAAACCAGCCCAGAGGGCGACTGGGTGGAGAGGTGGGGGTGACCTAAGTAATGTAGACAAAGAGAGCAATGAAGAGGATAGTAAAAAATCCATCACCACTACTACTATTTTACTATTTCCACTATTGCTACAATTTCTTCTTTGTGGCATGGAGAAAAAGTCTAGACCATAGGATAACTGATTGTTAAGTGCGAACCTGAGAGGTTAAGACAAAATATGTAATACAAATTGTGTCAGTAAGTATATGGCCATTCCTCTGTCGTAAAGGCTAGAGTCCAAACCACCGACACGAAATGGTCATCGCAAATTATATACACAGGGAATTTTTGATTGTGTACCTACATATGGCTCACTCTGACGACAATTGGCTATTGAATATCGATCTAGAACAATGGGTTTCAAAGGATATAGGAGCTGCAAAAATGTACTAAATACTTGGTTAACTGCTAAATACTTGATGAATCTAATAAATAATGATTTTATGTTGAAAAAAATCCTATATCAGTTGCACAGCTCAGGGGGTATAAGCATGCATTGTAAAAACATGTAATCTCTATCTAAACTAGGTGATGAGTTAAAATTAAAATAAATCCCAGACACGTCCGAGCACACCTTCTTTTAGTGCGACCGTTGGCACGCCCGCCGAGTCTCGCTTTCAAATGAGATCGGCGAGGTCGTCAGCCCACATAACATCGTCGAAGCTATGCTCCAGGGAGAGGGCAAACTGGAACTGTGTCCAGCCACTACTTCCAGGCCATTCTTCGGGCGAAAAAGGTCGACCTCGATCGGCCTTAATCGTCAGCTTTTCCCCACGGAGGTTGCCCTAGTTGCGTAATATCAAAGGCCCAGCCGAAGTAATGTGCGAAACAGTTCCAGGCTAGTGTCCTCGGTGTTCAGGGGGTGGTTTAGTCGGTAGTTCACGGGAATTTGAGCTCGTGGGAGTCCGATTCTACTGAGGGGACAAGGAGCCCCTCAGTGTGGGAAGCGCATTCCACCTCCTACAAAAAACTATTTAAAAGAAACATTAAAATGATCTTTGGTGACTGAACCGTTTACGGATATTCTGGAAAGGGTGGATTACTGTTTAGTGGGGGAGAGCGCCATACGCCCCACTCAGAGCCCTTCAGTGACCCTTGCTTACAATTAATTTGTCTTAAGGAAGGAAGTATGTAGTTTTCCAGTTCGTCGACCCGCGCGTAATTCCCCCTCCAAAATAGATTTCTACTTTATTCCCCCAGTCAAATACACTACTTATTTCGCCTCATCTTCTCGACCGTGTGCTCTAGACCTCTTGTTTTATGGACTAACGGGTTTGGGATAGAGCGGTACGTTTGTGTGTATCTGCTGGAAATGAGATAAAGGTAATACATTAGTCCAGGAATTTTAGGGATGGAAAAGTGGACCGACCAAGCAAATGTTGCCCAAGTGGAAACATCGCACAAATTAGTAAACATCCTTACTTAAATTTTCAGTACCCGTAAATCCCTGCTGTCCTCCAGCCATAATGAAAATTCCTTGTCCGGTCCGTGTTTACCTATATATTTTTCATTTAACATAAACAAATTTAAGATATATAAAAATAGTGAAAATGACGCTTTTGTAAAGAACAACATTTCCTCATAAATAGGTACTTACATTTGAAGAAATGTTTAAAAAAATTACTGTTTATATTATTAATTTACTTAAATGTTTACAATTCTAATACCCTTGTCACAAGGAATAAGTGTAAAGTTTGATGCAAACCACATTCCCAATGGAGCGAAACCTGTTGATCGTAGGGAAAAATAAACTATACTTGCAAAATCCTGAAAATAAAATTCAGTAATTTTACACCTCAATCGTAAAATTTGCTTCACAGTAAAGACGTTAGGAAGCTCACAGAAACTTATTACCTATGGTAATAATTATGCTGATTCCTTAAAGGATTACCTTTTTTGCAAAATCACTCACGCCTTTATTATGAACCAATTTTGAAAATTTAGGTGTCGAATTACTGACATTTTTGTCAGGATTCTATAAATAAAGTTTATTATTCTCTATTATTAAAAGGCTTCGCCCCATTTAGAGTGTATTTTACATCAAATATTTACATGTATTCCTTATGGTAGGGGCATTAGAATTGCAAAATTTTTGGAAATTAATAATATTAATTTTTAAAATTTCTTTTACATGTTCACTCATTTTATTGGACAAAATTTTCTTTCGAGATGATGGCTGGAACACACAGCAGGGGTATCCGGGTACTTGTGTTATGTTAACTAAGTAGGTTCACTTTCAGGTTTTATAAGATCGATTTTCGTAAAATTCTTGAACTATATAGGCTAAAAGTGTAAGTAAGTGGCACAGGAATAGATATAGCACAATCAAAGTACTTCATGAATTGAAGGCTAGGAATTAAAGTTCGATTCTTATGTCAATTTTTTACCTTTATTTCTTTAAAATTGATCTATATTGGCTTGCTAAACAAAGTTCGTATGTGAGCGTAAAGTCCATGAAGTTCTGATATAAACCTTTGATGCATATAGGCATGTTTATGATGTCAACTGATGTTTAATGTGAAAAACAATGTTAATGAAATAAGCAAAAATAAAACTTACTGTCCATACTTGTTCCCGCGCTATATAAGTTCGCATCTTGGCCTCTTAAAAATAGTTTTTTGCGTGTTATGATGAAGTTTTTTTAACAAAAAACATGAACATGAACAGTTTCACATTTAAATGTAAACTGTTTGTAATGTAAAAAATGACGTATGTAGTTGGCTTTTTAAAACCAACTGACCTTAAGCCGAACTGAATCATCTTGATGTTAATTTCTGAAGAAGAGAATTACCTGTTGCATTTCACGTAAAATCGTACATTTTACACAGCCAGAGGACGGTTAATAAGATCGTATTTCCTTTTTGCAAATACCTATTCAACAAATTTTTAAATTTTTAAACAATAAGGCCCTTATTTTAAGATTATGATTGATAATGACATTTAGTAGCTGGTGTGTTGAGTAGTTTACATTTAATTATGACGGACTCAAAAATTCCGTACGCCATCTTGGATCCGCCGTTATGAAATAAGTATTGGTTAATAATTAACTACATTTTCATCCAGAACTCCTTGCTGCAATCATCCTTCAATTATCACATCTCGTTTTTAAACTATTGAAATATTTCATATAAAAATCAATCATAAATTAATAAATAATTTTTTTCTAAAAAATTTTGAAATTTAACAAAAGTATCTATCAACCTTTAATTATTATAGCTTGCAAATACATTATGAATTATCATAGTCTTGGATCTCCTTATCACAAGGAGGACAATAGGATACCAGGGCCATTTTGTCTGTTAAAGGAACCCATCAAAGAAAAGTTGTAACTAAAATATTAAAAAAATTCAATTGCGGCAGATATTTAGATTATTTTTACAATTTTACTCATTTTATTATTTTAACTTTAAATTGGCAAAAAATTAAATTATAAGCACGTATGCAAAAGACCACGACGATCAGATACTGCAAATACAAAGAAACTGAAATATCTGTCGCAATTATAAAGATCAACAACGTGGGTACCTCCCTATAGCTGACTCAATCATTTCAAATTTTCAAATTATTACAATCTCTCTTTTATTAATAAATATATAAAATTTCTCAATATTTTCCTTGTATAAACTTTACTAGTTTTTAATGTTTGTCTGCATTTTTTTATCCCAGGCGGCAATAGATAAACATTTTTGGTTCTATATAATATAATTACATTTTTAAGAAAGGTATTTATATTTTGTTTTGAATTTCAAATATTCTGAGCATTTTTGCAATTAATATAGATTAATATCCCCTTTTTTCATAAGAAACTTTCGAAGTACAAAAATACTAACGGATGTTAACGTTCATAAAAGTCTAAGGGGAATACTTAAGAGTTTTTTTCACACACAGGAAGACATGACACCCCCACCTCGAGCGCAGGGGGTCCCGGAAAGTCGGATCGCAGCAGTCAGGCGCCAGTAATACTTGAAATTAGAGTTGCAGGGGATGTTTTTGACACCCCGGGGCTATTAGTTCCACAGATGACGCGACAATGCTCCCCCTCCCCCCTTCCCCACCTCCCCCCCTCACCCTCCCCCAGACATTTCATTAAACCATTAATCGTGTCGTACGTCTGTTTGTGTTGGAATCACGCACTTAGTTGCAGACGGTGTGTGCTTTTTGTATCGTCCCGCTGCCCGCGCAGAGGGGTAGGAAGGCTTTATACCAGGTGTTTCAAAAATACTTGAAAAATTCTGAACTATAGTTCTGGACAGCCTTACTGGTGGGTGAGTGAGTGCGCTGTTGTCGTAACTATTGTTTAATATCTGCAATGTTTAGGTAATAAATCACATGGTCATTTGTTTATGTAAAGATATTTTACACAAACAAATGTTGCTGCAACCGCACGTGCAATTAATGTAAATGCATGCAAGTTCAACACAATTCATGTAATACAACGATAACAGATTCCATACAGAATTTCAGTATGCCGCCAGTTTAAAGCAAGGAGGTTATAATGATATTCAACATTATTTTTACGATGAACCATTGAATTCACTTTAGTTTGGGAGCCCGAGAATAGTAGATGAATCAATAGATTAGTTTGATGTTTTTGTTTAAGTCATATTTGTGGGATATAATTCTAATAGTTGGTCGTTTGAGATACGAGTTACTCAGTATTATCGATTGAAGAACGAAATATACTCTCAACTCCTTCACAATCAAGTCGAAGTCAGTATTTAGTAGTAACACGTACAGAAAATACTGTCAAATCTTTATTTTTGGAAGCATATGGAAATATATTCTTGGACGTTGACAAAACAAAAAGACCAGCTGATGCGCTTCACAAACGTGTTGCATATATGTTTATTTCATAAGAATACTCTCGGTGAAATACTGCAACACATACTTTTGTAGTATAAATGAAACGAAATCTATAGTTTCGACAATCTGACCAAAACATGTGTTTTTCAGCAGACACTTCGGAGATTACAATTTTTGCCACCCGCCAGTAAGGCTGTCCAGAACTATACTGTACTTACTCACAACGGTACTTACTTACAGACTTGGTTCTGGCATTCTTCAGTGTCAAAATACATATAGCTTTTGATTGAATACATATGTAAGCTCAATGTGATTTCCGGTCGTGGTACAACAGATATCACATCTGAACTCGATTTTCACCTTGCCGCATGTTATTGCTTTCGGTGAAGCGACCTCAATTAAAAGTGTCACGGGATTGAGAAACCGAAATCTATTTTCCTTAAACTCCCTAAATCATCATTAGGGATAAAGTGTGGTCGCAGCACACTTTCACAGGGACCTTTTCTTCCTGAGCGCAGCACATTAGAAGCTACTGTCGAACTTGACAAATATTGAGCTGCAAATATTGAGTTTAAATGGGACATGCGTTGTGTCATAAACGAAAGTCACATCGAACCTAATTAATTAGGTAATCAACCCCTACAAAATTCAATTTTTTTACAAAATAACACCGAAACCAAGTCTTCTATCACAAAATTCAAATAAATAGAACATTCAAGGTCACAATTTTTTTCCAACCACATATCTTTAAAATAAAGTAGCCTTTTATCGATTTGAACAATACTATAGTCGTATGTGTGTGTATGTATAAACTTTCGTGTTTGTAAGGGTCTTTTAGCGAATTTCCCCTATAGGGAAGAAGCTGCTACCGTAGGTCTCATGGTAAAACCTGAGCCCGAGACCATCATAACTTTTTGTTTTGAGGTCCCCAGATGCAAAACACCATTCGTACATTTTCATAAACATAAATATCTATATATCTTAAAGCACGATAACTCGCGTAAAAATGGTCCGATCCGAATGAAATTTTGTACAGACATGTAAAGAAGCGATTATTGGACGAGTTCGTAAACCTGCCCAATCGGGTCACCGGAAGGGAAGGGTAAGGGGGCTGAACCCCTCCAAAAATAGGGTTTTTGAGTATTTTACATATAAAAATAAAAATTAAAAAATTCTGGTTTGGTCCATTGAATTCAGCTTAAAAAACAAATAATTTAGTATTTTGAATTGTTGCTATGTCAATTGGTTTCCGAGATATCGCTAGTGGTAAACACAGTACGTTGTCCCAATGTTATCCTTATGGGAAATAAGTAAAATTCTATATCTCGCTTATTTCTCAACATATCTCAATAAAACTTGGTAAATAGCTTCTTCTAGTTCAGATCGACTAAATATTGAATTAAAACCACCCGGTTTTAATATGCCTGTAGCGGCACACCTGCATACTCATTCCCCATGTTATTCTTATGGAGCTTACAAAAACATGTCAAATCTTGCTATGTTGGATTGAAATATGTTGTTTTGAATTTGAAATTCGCTGAGTATGCAGGTCTGCTGCAACGGGGGTATTTACTTTTAACCATATGTCTTTAAAATAAAGTAGCTTTATATCTATTTGAACAATACTATAGTCGTATGCGTGTATATGTATAATCTTCCGTGGCTGTAAGGGTCTTTTAGCGAATTTCCCCTATAGGGAAGAAGGTGTTACCTATTGTGTCTCATGGTATAGACCTAAGCCCGAGACCATCATAACTTTTTGTGCAAAAAATAACCATTCGTACATTTTCATAAACATTAATATCTATATATCTTAAAGCACGATAACTCGCGTAAAAACGGCCAGATCCGAATGAAATTTTGTACAGACATATAGAGAAGCAATTATTGGACGAGTTCGAAAACCAGCCCAATCGGGTCACCAGAAGGAAAGAGTAAGGGGGCTGAACCCCTCCAAAAATGGGGTTTTTGAGTTTTTTACATATAAAAATAAAAATTATAAAATTCTGGTTTGGTCCATTGAATTCAGCTGAAAAAAACAAATAATTTAGTATTTTGAATTGTTGCTCTATGTCAATTGGTTTCCGTGATATCGGTAGTGGTAAATACAGTACGTTGTCCCAATGTTATCCTTATGGGAAATAAGTAAAATTCTATATCTCGCTTATTTCTCAACATATTTCAATAAAACTTTGTATTCTTGGTGTTCTTGGCTTCTTCTAGCTCAGATCTACTTAATATTGAATTAAAACCACCCAGTTTTAACGTACCAGTAGCAGCAAACCTACATACTCATTCCCCATGTTATTCTTATGGAGCTTGCAAAAACATGTCAAATCTCACTATATGTTGGATTAAAACATGCTCTTTTCTATTTGAAATTCGCTGAGTACGCAGGTCTGCTGCAACGGGGGTGTTTGAAACATCCGATATAAGCTGAGCGAAAGAAACGTGATACCGACCACCAACCGAGTTAGTGGGGAGGAGGGCGTTGAATACCCAATTTCGAGATCGAGTTAGCGGCACGCCACAGAGCTTCCGCCGCTATGATGAAATTATTGGATTTTGGCGGCAGAATGGCCGGCAATGATTGAGATAACAAACTATTCAAGTGTCTCACAACCCCTGACAAGCGGGTGGGAGATATTGCCGCCTCCCAGGGCTTTTGTGGCATCGTATAGTTATTATTGATGCACTACCATTTTTGGTTTTGCATATTTTTCTTGTTTATTTGTTGCTTGTTATTGTTTCCTTAATTATTTCTTCCTCTTCATACATTATCGCTGTCCAAACTTAATGTTTTTGTAACTAAGGGGGTACGGTGCTGAAAAGGGCGGAATTTCAAACAAAGTGGAAAAAGTGGATGCACCAATTTTTTAATTTTTTTTTAAATTTATAGACCTACTCCATGAAAATTACTTTTGAGATTTTCTTATACTTAACATTATTTTGATGGGGAAGACCTAAACTATATATTATGGTCAGAAATATGCAGTCATCTCATATAGTTTTTTCTTTAAATTTGATTTATTTTTCTAAATCATTTTTAGAAAAATTACATTATATTAAAATTTTTTTTTCCTAAATTGTACTTAAAGCTATAAATGTGCCTAAATATGAAAGTACATCTATTGAACAGTGTTAAATTTTGGAGGAAGTCCCTTTATTGGTTACCTAGATGTATCCATTTCTCTTATTAAAAAATATGAAAATATGAACTTTTGGAAAACTGGGATTGAATGGAACACAAATACTGCACATTGGTGTGATATAACTTATAGTCTCTATTGTTTTTGCTAAAATAGTTATGAAACATGCTTATAATTATATTTTCTTGGTAATAGGACCTGTAGAACAAAACAATTACCAAAATTTATCAATTTTTGACCATGAATTCTGTATTCTTTGAGGCTCAGCTGGACTTTTTTAATATTTCCACCAAACCGCCTGACACCTAACAAGTAAAGTATTATTTCATTTATGTGCAGATTTTATAGCTAAAACAAATGCTGTATAATTTGGTCCAACCATTTACCAGATAACCACTAATTTTATTAATATCTTAACAAATATTCCTTCCAAAGCAAATTCATGTACATTTTTGTGTAAAATAAATACCCGTCGCGGTAGCGCATAGTCGTCTAGTATTCATGTAATCTTGACGAAATTCCCAGTAATTTGACACGTCATTCATGAAAATTTGTCAAAAATAAAGTCCTTAAGGAGCTGTTACAAATACGTGGTTACAACATACAACATTTTTGGAGCTCGCATACACCTTTATTTTTTATTTTTTTGTAAAAATTCAGGTTCAGAAGTTTATTTATTTATTTATTTGATATCATGCTTTAAAACAGACACAAGTCCAATTATGTTGCAGCATCTTACATATAGCATTACAATGTCATAAAGCTCGTACATAAATATGTAGATAAATAATAATTAATAATTAATTAATTATTTTTTTTAATTATTTAATAATTATTAATTATCATTTTGGACTAATCTTTATGTGGTGTCAAATGGCTGTAAAGTTTCTTAAAGTTTCATGTGTATAGTTCATTTTCCTTTGCGTGAATAGGCTTTGCCGCGTCGGGAATTTATTTTACACACAAATTTAAATGCATTTCTTATGGAAGGAATATTTATTAAGATATTAAACAAACTAGTGGTTATCTTGTAAACGTTTGGACTAAATTAATCATATTATCTATTTTTATCGCTGCAAACTTAACCTACTATTATTTTTCAATTTAATATAGTACACTAAAATTTGATAGTTTTCGAGATATTTAAGATAAACATTAAAATGGTACCTAAAATCCAAGATGACGGCCACTTGCCAACTACCCACGATTGGGCCTTTTTGACATGTCAAAATATACACCTAGTAAGACATTTTAAAGCAATTTTCAGAAGTATAAGATATTTTCCTTTTTTAAGAAATTAAATTACTGGGCTATTTACTTTTATTAAGAGGAGATTACGAGAATTTACAAAAGAGTGATCCACAAAGATATTTCGAACATTTAGGATTGTTTTAAGAGTTTTTTACCCTGATTAAGAGGAGATTAAGAGAGGGGGGAGATGAAGCCGGGCGGCGGACAGACAGACAGACAGACAGACAGACAGATATCTGAACAATCCGTTGTAGATTGGCTGCGTTGCAGTAATTGCCTGGGGAAACTCATTCCGAAGCTCCTGCAGCATAGGGGCTGTTTGAAAACACAACACCCCTATAAACTGTGATCGCTCAATATTTGGTTACTATTTTTGGAGGGAAATACTTTTAGTATATAGGAGTAAATAAAGGGATGAACGGGCACAATCAAAGAGGGCATAGGTTCAAACCTTAGATGTCAATCATTGCTTTCTACTGTTACAAGAACATTTAACATTTACGAGCAAATCGTGAATTTGTGTTTTGTCACAGAAGTATCTTTGAAATCCATTCTAGCGAAGGGTTTGCTATTATGTTGAATTATTTGGAATTGTTTGAATTGTTTTTTTTGATTCGCTTCTATTGTTTAAAACTATACTACATTTCGAAAGGTAAGGTCACTCCTCCGGTTATCAAGTGATCCTACTCAAAATTACATTCATCCTACTTATTAACAATTAAACATACATATTTGAGTTTTTATTATTTTTGAAACATAAAATTTACATTCATTCAAAGATTGAAAACCATGAAAATCTCACTCAAACACAATAGCAGTCATGACATGAAAAAAACATTGCTACACATGAGTATCACTATAAAAAAAACATTTTATTTCTCTATAGTGTTGATCAGGTACATTGTTAGTGTCTGCAATTGTGTGTGGAGATTTTCATGTTTTTTTTAAATGTTTAGATAAATGTAAGTTTGTTATTAAAAAAATTAAAACAAAACCAAAAATGTAGGTTTAACTAGTAATAAGTAGGCTAAATTTAATTTTAAGTAGGGTCACTTGATGACGGGAGGAATTTCCTTACCACCTGAAACGTAGTGTTGTTTGAAACACTAGAAGCGAATGGAAAAGTCCAAATAGTTCAAAATAGTATTATATTCATAGGTAGTTGTCTGCGTACTTCATTCACAGTTGTATTTTGTTTTTATTTGTTATCGAATTAATGTCATTCGATAACAAATTACAAAGTGCAAAATTCAAAGTATAAATTACAAAGTATGGTTAACACCCATACTTTTTATGGGCTTCTCAAGGGTTCCTAGGCCCACGCATTAATATAACCCTCATTAGTAGAAATTTGATACTTCTTACGAAAATAGTTCTTATTAGTGGTAAACCAAGTTTGAAGTTTATACGTTCAGGTTCGCTAGATATCATTAAATAAGTTAAACTCACAAACAGGCACACAAGACGGAAAACGAAGCACTTTAGGACCCATGCTTACCTAAACTTTTTTCTTATTTTTACCTCTACTATCATATACTAAAGTATTTTACCATAATTTCAGGACACTCTGTATATGTAAAATATAAAGAATGGAGTTTTTGGTAATAATGTATATTATATTGTACATATTAATGCAATACATATCTACATATGTATGTACAATTAATGTACATATTCAGTATTATATCATATGAAAATTAACGAATGGTGTTTTGGGATCCGGAAACTCAAAACGAAAAGTTAATATGTTCTCGTGCTTAGTCTTATGTCATAAAGACCTACGGTAACAGCTTATGTACCGATTAAGCTGTCAACCATTAATTGTGTGTGTTACTGTGGAAATTCGCTAAAAGAACATGTCACGCAAAAGGAAGGTGCACGAAATCCTGGGCAGGTATACAGGGAGATATCCATTATTCACGGCTTACGACTGTTTACTGAGCTGCATTATTTTGTCATTTGTCGTTTACGAGGGTCACGAATGATGATCATAGTGGCAAAATCAATTTCCCGAGGCGCACCCCCGCATATTCTTGAGCCAGCCTATTTTTCACAATCAAACTAGAGCTCTTGATCCGCCCTTGGAGGGATTCGAGCTCGTATTTACTGCACCGCACTCCCAACAAATGACCTTTTCATTTCACCCGGCACATCTACTTTTCCTCTGCTTTCGTTTCTATTAGGAATAACGTTTATGTATATTCTTTCGTTTTTATGTCACATTCAAAATTATGTAATGCATAGATTATTAAAGAAATACATTTTATATCGGTGGAATCTTAAAATTAGATATTATTGAATAAGGATAGGAAAATTCCTGATTTGAACAGTAAAATTAGGGTTTCTACGGTAAAAACAAGATGGTTTGAAACTTGTTGGTAAATATATCGTCGCGCAATAGGCGGTCTTTCGAATAAGTCCCAGAGTAACCTTTAAGTTACTAGGTTACTGTATGCTGATGATATGGTGTTGTTAGCTCCAATAGCTCGAGTTCGCTGTTTATGATATGCAACTTGAAAAAGTATTGTGACACCTGAAGTTTAAAGCTTAATTTTGATTAGTAAAAGTTAAAGTTTTCGGGAATGGAGGGCTAAAGTGATGATGAAAGGTGGGTTTTCAAAGGAAATAAAATTGCATGAGGTTGTAAACAGTTATAAATATTTAGGCGTAGAATTTACATCAAAATTAACGTGAAAAATGAACTCAAAATTAAATGCATTTAAGTAAATAATGGCTCATACAAGAATTGCTATTTGTCAATTTAAGAAAAACAGGTAGACTGCCACTTTTACCAGTACTTTTAGGCTTTATGAAGGAATATATTTAAGATGGCCTGAGTTTCAGTCATTTTATTTGAAATCACAGGTAAGTCAAATCAAGTTCAATATCTTAATTGAAAAAGATGCCAAGAGGTCTTAATTAAAAAATTGCCTCTATTTAGTTAATATCATTTACTTGCTTTAACTCAATAACACCTCTTAGTTGAATAAAATTTCAAAATTAAAGTGTGTTTGAATAATTATTATTATTTTTTACATTATGGTTATGCAGAGATAGGAAAACTATTACATTTCTTTCTAAAAAAACTAGAATCGAAAAAAACTAAAAATTCTAACGAGTATTTTAAAACTTGACTCGACTCGACTTCGAAACTTACTACTCGCACACCCCTAATAATCACTATTGTGTTTTCATCACACTGACTCAGAAAAATCTGTATTCTGTTCCTTTTTGTTGGCTCGAAAGTTGCCCAACGCTGTACTAGTCCGGCAAAAACTTTTTCTGGACTGCTAAAGTTTTGCCGGACTGCGATTACAGGAAACGGAAGTAAACAATCAGCTGATTTGCGGTAAACCGACGATTAATGCTTGTTTATTGGTTACTTTTTAGAGGAATGTAGTGGCAGCACTGGCAGCCGTAGCAAATGTTTGTTCTCTTTGTTATAGGTTAGGTTTGAAGGATTGAGAAACGTATGTTTATGCAAAGACTACGTTATGATTGAAAGTATGTTTTTTCTGAGTAGTATGATGAAAATTATCGTATGTTACACGGCCGGTAAGTTTTACCGTACTGGCATGAAAATCCCACACTCGCTTCCCCTCGCGTGGGAACTATCTTGCTCGTCCGGCAAAACAGTACTTCCCGGCCCGCGGCCTATAACGTAATATACTATATTTATGCATCTGTTACCGGACAAACCCGATTTTAGGACAAACTAGTTTGGACTAGGATTACCATGCTCGTCCGGCAAAACAGTACTTCCCGGCCTAGTAATGTGATACATTATTTCCGGACCAGTGTTGCTACCACGTCAATTTAGTTTTACCCTAGAATATGGTCAGCTCTACCCTAGATTACCTTAGAATCAATCTTCATTACCGTAGAATTACCCTAGAATTTCTCTGTACGTAGTAAATTAAAAGTAAAACCGACATTTGCAACTGGACGCTAATTATAACGGTTTTGACGTGGAAAAAATCAAAAACAATGAAAAATCAACTTAACTGTTGATTAAACACTAAACTAAGTGTCACAAAATTAAAATATTCAAAACTTAAAAACAGCTGGCCTTTTCCAATGTATTCATATGGTGAAATGACCAGCTGTTTAAAACTTGAGAATCGCATTTTCGTGACGCCCTTCTTCCTCATAAAATTGCACTTACCCCCTTTCTAAGTGCGCAAAGAGTTAGTGGATGAAAGGGGCAAGTCTGGAAAAACGGTACTTTCCGGCCTAGTAACGTAAAATACTATCTTGCCACCGACCTGTGCGGACTTGGTACTTGAGCGTGATGGCGCAGTCGTGCACGAGTTGCTGCAGCGACACGCCTTGCTCCGGCAGCTCCAGACTCAGCAGCTTCATCATCTTGTCCGGGTGGTGGAAGTCCAGGACCTTGGCGTTGCGGTCGTGTTCCTCCTTGATGTAGTCCACCAGGACCTCCACCACCTTCAGGAGAAACTCCCGCGTGGCCGGCATGCCGTTCACATCGTACGGCAGGATGTCTGCAACAAGAATCGAGAATCAAGAGCTTTGTTGTTGACCTTTTTACATGGAAGAGACATAGTAAAAAAATTAAAACTAAAATTCGATTCAATGAAATTCAAAATAGATTTATTTCACACAATAATATTTTAAATACAAAACACAAATCACAAATACATTGAAAGAAAAAGAATCCATATAAGCTTATACAGGGTGTTTTTTTAAAACGCAACCCATTTTTAAGATTGAATAATACGTATATAAATCTGTAATGAGTATTGTTTTATTGATCTTTACATTTTATATAACCTATTATTTAAGTTTGATCACATTTAGTTAACATTATGTGCTCAAACAGTCCGTCATTGGCATTTGTATAAAGTTATGCTCTCTCCATCAAATTCCCGAACATGTATTACAAGGTACCTGTTTGAATTTCTTGAATTAAATTTGTTATGTTTGTTTTGAGGTACTGAATACCTTGTGAATTGTTTTCGTAGAATAATACTACTTTACATGTCTGTGGCAAATTTCAATAAGATCGGACCACTTTTACGCGAGTTATCGTGCTTAAAGACACACACATTAAAAACGCAACCCAAAACTTTATTTTGTCGGTGAAGGACTATTTCCCCTAAGATCCCCGGATTTGACCCCACTATATTATTTTATTTGGGGATGCATAAAAATTAAGGCCTACGAAAACAATTCACAGGATATTCAACACCTCAAAACAAACAACAAATTTAATGCAAGAAATTCAAAGAGGTATCTTGCAACTCATGTTTGGGAATTTGATGGAAAAAACATAGCTTTGTATAAATGCCAATGGCGGACTGTTTGAGCATGTAGACTAAACTAAATGTGATCAAACTTAAATAATAGTTTGTATAAAATGTAAAGATCGATAAAATAATACTTATTTCATATTTATATGTGCATTATTCAATCTTAAAAATGGTTGCGTTTAAAAAAAACACCTTAACATTTAATAAAGTTTACAAGTGTGAAATAAAGAGAACATCATTTAGGCACAAGCCCATGTAGGATGCCCTTCTCTTAAAGTTAACTTATATAATAAAATCCAACTCAGAGAAGTGGGACCGCCCCGCTCATATAATTAGATAGGTATTGAGTTTTAGGTTCACTAACCAGTCACAGTTAAAACTAACCAGTCACGAACCTTAATGACGTCTATAAGTTTACCGACATAAAATATAAAAGGAAGTAATAACTTTCCAAATGTGCAAAACGCAAAACTAAAAATATAATTCAATAAAAAAATTACGTATACCTCTAATTTACATTCATGTATGCTATAAACTAAAATGTAGACAAGGAATAAGAAAAAACACACTGTTCAGTGGACAACGGAGTGAGCCCCTATCCTAAATACATAAATAAAAAATAAGCAATCACGACTATCTACACAAAACAGTTTTAAAAAGTAGCTCACAATCTTCTAAAGAAAATCAGTGATCTTTTAAACATTGCAAAAACAACAAAATACAACGAGTTCCAAGTCTAAAAATCAAAATCGATATTAGACATTAAATACTCTGATATACAATGATATGGGTTGTTGATAGGCCTCTCAAATGTTTTTGCTTTAAATCTATTGAATGAAACCAACAATACACGAGGTATGTTGAAGTCAGCAGTTCTTACATGGTTAATTCTTAGAAGTCCTCCCAGCTAATTGTTAATATCCATCTTTTATTCCTGTCACTAAGTCGGCTGTTAGCACCTGCATTCGTTGAGTTGCAACATATTTGCATGTTTATGTGGAAATTTGAAGGCGGTCTAATTTTTGAGTTATTGATTTCATTGTTATTCTTATGGGTTCACTTTGTCTCCCGCCGTGAGACAAAGTAATTACTTCACTCCCGCTCTGAGACAAATTATTATTTCCTCCACCTACTATCTAAAGTCGTCTTTCAGTCCCTGGAATAGAATACTAAAGTACTAGTTTATACTCCATGGGATTTACTTACTTATTTTTCCTCCCACGGGACTAAAAGTAATCTACTTTTTCTCCCATGGGACTAAAAGTAATCTCATA
Source organism: Flexamia atlantica (assembly GCA_035578135.1). Taxonomy (NCBI): domain Eukaryota; kingdom Metazoa; phylum Arthropoda; class Insecta; order Hemiptera; family Cicadellidae; genus Flexamia; species Flexamia atlantica. The sequence continues at coordinate 50,374,377 of JAQJVK010000007.1, read as the reverse complement.
AGAAATACATGGGGAGAAATCCGGCAACGCCGCGATGGAAAGTGAGAAAATGTGGCAACACTGTCGATTTTCATTTGTTTACTCTAAATGTAATTCAAGAACTTCAGTGTTTCAACTTAAGAAAACAAAACCGTATGCATTTTAAGAGGCAGGTAGTATTTTTTGTATGAATTAAGTTGGCAACACTGAATATAAAAACACCTGATTTAGAGCTTGTTGTTACCAATATGCCGAACGGTTGAACGTTTTATAAATATGATCGTTTCTTACCCACGGATTTTGGGAGGTATTTTTAGAAATTAATACTTTAGAAAAAATAGTGTTAAAAGTAGTGGGAAAGTGTAAATAAATGGTTGTTTAAATAGCTAAGTTATGATTGCTTGAAATTGCTTATGTTATATATTTATATGTCATTCTAATCTAGCCTAGTTTAAAGGAGAAAAAGATCATATGAAGGTAACGTTATATTGTTACAATTATTATTATTGATGTAGGTGGAGGAAAAATGTTGTGTGCATCACGGGTCTAAAGTGCTTTTTTCTCTCTCGGGAAAAAGTTGCACTTTAGTTCCTAGATGCACAAATAACTACTTTACTCACCCATTCCAAGGAGTAAAAAGCGTCTAAAAAGCCTCGATCGCAACGTCGACCTAACCATACCAGTCGACACCATACGATGTGTTCACCGCTCTATCGAACTTACTAATAGAGACATAGAGTAATCAGTAATAAGTAAGACGTATCCGACCATCTGCTCGCCCTCAGGGCCATTACCGCATCAGGGCGTCGGAGCGGCGGAGCGGTGATGTGGCAGCATTACACGGGCCACGGAGTGCATTAGCAGAGCCGCTTATCCTGATTGCACTTTGACAGGATTGTCAGTCTGTCAGCTGCAGTTCGGTACAGGACTTGGTCGCCCCGACCTTGCACTCCACACCACGGTTCGCGACGTTCTGTGCTCGACAGGCGTAAGTGTAATTTAAGAGCAAATACAGGGTGTTTTTTAAACGCAACCCAAAACTTTATTTTATCAGTGAAGGATTATTTCCCCACAAGATTCCCGGATTTCACCCACTATATAATTTTCTTTGGGGGTACATGAAAAGTAAGGCCTAAGAAAACAATTCAAAGGATATTCAGCACCTCAAAACAAACATAACAAATTTAATGCAAGAAATTCAAAGAGGTCCTTGCAACACGTGTTCAGGAATTTGATGGAGAGAGCACAACTTTACACAAATGTTTATGGCAGAATTTCTGAATACTTAATGTAAACTAAATGTGATCAAACTTAAATAATAGGTTGTATAAAATGTAAAGATTAACAAAACAATATTCATTTCATATTTATTTGTGCATTATTCAATCCTTAAAATGGGTTGCGTTTTAAAAGAACACCCTGTATATCCAAGAAAACACTCCGAGAGAGATTTTTAACGGCGCATTTAAAAAAATAGTTTTTCTTTTTTCACTATATTCAATAGTATATTTCATAACTTTCATACGAGGTCAAGTTTACCAAGGCTTGCAAGCCGAGGTCGAAAAATTACCGAGTAACGAAAATCAGTTTTAGGCCCACACGGGCCTAAAACTGATTTTCGTTAGGCCCGAATAATAGTTCATCACACGATGAACTATATTTTTCGTTGTACCGCTCAATACAACAGGTAACTACTTAAAAAACTAAATGTTACGACTTGTTTACCTATAAAGATATCTCCCAAAAAGGCTTTCATTTCGTTCTTTCTATTAAAAACAATCAGCTGATTGTTCACTTGTGTTATACACTAGACTGACAACAATGAACAACCATCGATGTATCGAACGCATTCGAAATTAGCATTGGTGAAATTAGCGAGTTTCACAAATCGATTAAACAGACAACAATGCAACAATGAATTAAAATTTATAAAGATAACCGAAAACCATTCGTGATGCATCGATAGCTCACCATCTACGCTGACATACACACTTTTGCAGTTTTAGTACATTATAAACGACAGTGATTACAGTCTACCTGCTTGGGACAGAAATGTGGCGAGTTTGTATGTAAGAAACATTTCCAGAAATGTTGGCGTGTTTAAACACGACTACGACCCACAATACTAATTTATTAATGTAATGTTCATACTACTTCGAGTGCAGTCAAAATCAAGACTATATGTTTTGCTTAGTATTTGGTTTCTTAGTTGAAAGCTTGTATGAATAAAGAAGTCACATCCCTTTAACAATAATACTTAGAGAGAAATAAAAAATCTATTTTTAGTCAAAAAATATTCTTCTCTACTATTGTTTTCAATTAAAAAAAGACTAAAGATGTAAGTTTGTTTTATTCCCAATAAAAAACGTAAAAATAAGTTGTCTTGATATTCGAGCAATCTGGAAGTAAACCGATAGTTAGCATTGCAGTAAAAAATTCAAAAGAATTCTTATCATTTCTCAAAGAAACTTTTTTACAACCTAACAATGTGCACATTAGGAGGATTTGTTTTCACATTTTGTACTATGAATAACAAACGCAGAAACTCCGATTAGAAGAAGAAGAAGAAGCTTTGTTTACAATTTTTTTGAATCTACAAAAAATACCACAATGGTTTAATAAACATAAAACATCGGTCATATAGACCGTCTGTTTCGGTTGCCACCACTGCAGTTTAGTCCAAACTTTACGAAACATATATTTTCACCGCTCAGAAATCACAAATTAAAAATTATTTACACACTGAAAAAAACAATATATATATTCGATTTAAAAATTAAGTGCACAATCTAATGAAATAATACAATGTAGAGTCAATTATTCCAGATATGTTGTCTTTATAATTTATTTAATACAATATTTCTTTCATAACTATACTCTTTTGTCAAGGTCCATCTATGTTCGCTTGTGGACTTAAGAAAATTTCCCAACCCCTGCCAATCCCCCCACTCAAAAACCTAAAACACTTATCAAACTCTGCCCAAATAATGTTTTTCTAATTCGTTTTAGAATAGGACAACTAGCCACGAAATAATAAACTGTCCAATCTTCCCTAAATTACAAAGCGAATGAAATATTTTTATTCTTGAACCACGGTCTGTAATTTAAATTGATTAATTCACATCTGCATTTAATTCACCAACCAATACAATTAACATCCATAGAATCCGTTTGCAACGATGACGTAACTGCAGACTGCAGACTGCAGAACTGCTAGTGACACTATCGAGTCGTACATCACATGGGGTTATCAGTAGCCAAGATTGTGGTCACCCCTCCCCCACTTCCCCTCAGCCCCCTGTGGCCCTCGTTTTCCGGTGCATTACGCATTTTAATTTCCGGCAGCACGATGGCCCTTATCGGTGGGCATATCCTTCCGGTAGGGAAAGATCAAACCGCAACCTGTTTACGGCTCTGTATTGTTCGAGTGTGAATAGGTTTGACGTTCGCTCAGTGTTCCCAGATTTTAAAATCCCATTATCGTACACCAGCTGCTAAAATTATCGTATTTCTTGCAAAATTATCGTACAAAGGTATAAATTCGATTTAATTATTTAAAAGTAAACAATCTCTATGGTAAAATGAAATACAGTAATAAATTAGCATCTTTTCTGTTTTTATATGAGTATGTACGAATTAAAAAAAAAAATTAAAACATTGGGAAGAAACAGTAAAAATAAAATTATGTTTCATTTCAAAGGAAACAATGAAATCGAATAGGTATTTTCACATTTAAAACACAAAATTAAAATCTTTTTTATTTATTTATTTATTTATTTACATGCATTATAACAGGTTTAAACCCAATTACCATAATGCAGTTCATATATATATATATATATATATTACATAAATGAATACGGTGAAAATGTCCACATCTTGAATAAATAAATTAATGTCCATTAGATGTACTGGAGGTAACTGAATCACAAACATATAGGCTACAGTAAAATATATGTTGAATAACATTCTTTAATATAAATATACATAAACATGAATTTTTAAAGAATCAAGCAGAGTAGGCCTACGGAGAGAAATTATGACACAGCAGAAACGCTCGCACGAGTTAACATATGAGTCAAAACAATTTATCTTATCTCATTTCACAAATACGTGAATAAATTACCGTTTTATACATTTGTACATCAAGTTTATGTTTTTCCATAATAATGACATTCATCTATGGTTTAACACAGCATTATTTAATCCTCAGTAAAAATGTCTTTTTCCTCTTTTTTATATAGGAAGGTGGCACTATTTAGGTTAAAGTATTAGGTGTCTGAGCTTATTGTATTCAAATAAATGGAAAACTACTTATAAAACAGAATTTTCTCAAAATATACATTTCACCTTAAAACGTACTTAACAAATAATAAAAGACCATCCATCCGCTCGCTGCATAGGCATAAATATGACAACTAGTAAAAAAAACGAACAGAAAAGACGGGACTAATAAGGATGATTTTGTTGAATTACAATGCCAACTGGTCTAAAAAATAAGCATGGTTTTATTTGAAATATTATTTTATTTCAAGCAGTTGCACCTATTCAAAATTATCGTATATTTTCGCGGACGATAGGAAGTACTATCCAGGTACTATCGTACATCGTACAATCCACAGAAATTATCGCACAAATACGATAATTATCGTACATCTGGGAACCCTGGTTCGCTGTGCCCTGTAAAATAGTCAGTGTCAGCAACAGTAGGCTTGCCGATTTGAGTAATATCGCATAGCAGATTTACTTTTATTTCATGACGGATGTAAGCCATACCGGAAATTACCGAGTAACGAAATGCAGCTTTAGACTCGAGTGATGAACTGTATTTTTCGTTTTACCACTCAATACACCTACCTACTTAAGAAGTCCAAAATACAGGGTTTTTAAAACGCAACCCATTTTTAAGATTGAATAATGCACATATAAATATGAAATGAGCATTGTTTTGTTGATCTTTACATTTTATATAACCTATTATTTAAGTTTGATCACATTTAGTTTACATTATGTGTTCAAACAATCCGCCATTGGCATGTGTATAAAGTTGTGCTCTTTCCATCAAATTCCCGAACACCTGTTGAGGAAAAAATCAGAATCTCACCAGAAGTACCTTAGTATATCTCTTTCAACTTCTTGCATTAAATTTGTTATGTTTGTTTTGGAGTGCTGAATATCCAGTGAATTGTTTTCGTAGGCCTTACTTTTTGTGTATCCCCAAAGAAAATAATATAGTGGGGTCAAATCCGAGGATCCTGGGGGAAAAACACATCAGTGATAAAATTCAAATTCAAATCCTTATATTCCAATAAAAAGTTATACAATTACATTACACAATATACATTATAAATAAAATAACTGTCATAAGAATAAAGTAAACAATAAAAATTATATTGGAACTAGAGCCTACATAGGTTGCCAAACCTGTGCGTAGGCACGAGCCGCTACTAAAAAAGTCTTTAGGCCTACCAATAAAAAAACCTGGCTGAAAAAGTGAAAATTTTTAAGTAAATTAATTAGATAGGATATAAAGAAAATAAATGTTATAAAATTAATATGATTGTTAATAATATTAAGACAGAAAAAAATCACTGGCAATTTAAAACTTTAAATAAACGACGGACCCCGGCTCAGCGACAGCCTGTTTTATGTTAAGTTATTGGTCGAGTCAAGTCTATCTGGAACCGGATGTGATGACCGCCTCAATAGCATCCCTTCCTATTTCCTTTAACCAGTTTGTAACAAGTTTCTTGTAAGTGGTCAATGTGCAGTTATGATAGTTTTGAAGATATGGTGGAAGATTTCTGAAAAGAATTTGAGAAATGTAATGTGAATTGGTGACTGAAAAGGTTCTGACTAGCTTGTTAACTCTGATTTTACTGCACTGTGAACTTCGAGTAAAGTAACTATGTTCAAAATTAAGGAACATTTCCTCTGAATGCTTGATAATGTATATTAGTAAGGGTTTCACATATAACTGCCTCAAGTTTAAAACTCCAAACTCCTCAAATAAAATTCCCGTAGAATATCTTCGCCCTCTACCCAAAGCAGCTATGAAGTAAAGTTTTGGGTTGCGTTAAAAAACACCCTGCCCTTTAAAAGATATTTCCCAAAGAGGATTTCATCTTGCTCTTGCTAATTAAAACAAGCTGATTGTCTGTTTCATTTGTGTTGGGTTAGACAACATCAACAACAACTGACAACAGTGACAACAATGAACAACTATAGATGTTTCGAATACATTGAACAATTAGCTGTGCTCGACAGGTGTAAGTGTAATTTAAGAGCAAATATATCTGAGGAAACACTCTGAGAGAGATTTTAACGGCGTATGGTAAAATAGTACACTGTATTATATTACTAGGGCTTAAACTAACGAAAAGCAGCTTTAGGCCCGTTGATGAACTATATTTTTCGTTATACCACTCAATACAACACGCTAACTACTAAAGAAAACCGAAATGTTACAACTCGTTTAACTTTAAAGATATCTCCCAAAGAGGCTTTCATCTTGTTCTTGCTATTAAAACAATCAGCTGATTGTCCGTTTCATTTGTGTTAGGTTAGACTAACACAATGAACAACTTTCGATGTATTGACTGTATAGAACTATCGATTGGTGAAACGAGCAAGTTTCACAAATCGATTAAACCGACAACAATACAACAATGAACTATGGATGGTAAATTATCGTTTCATTCGTTTGAAAACAGGTTTGCTTTTGTAACTCATGGAAAACTTCCCAGTTTAATTACTAAAAACTAAATCAATGAATTAAAATTGAAAATAAAACCAATAACCACTCTCGATGCAATCGAAAACTCACCATCTACATTGACCTACACGTGTTTGCAGTTTTTATACACACGCGCCACAAATTAAAAATACTAAAAAGAATGAGGTAACTTCTTCTGTCACCTTACTTGTTGTCCTCGACATCAGCTGATTTTTTTTCTCCCTAGGACGAAAAAGAGCTTCTTAAGACCCGTAACACATGTAATGAAAAATGCCGTTTTCGCAGCGGTATAAAAAATATTTTCCTCTTATTCCGCACAAAAAATAATCCCTCCATTACACGGACAACAAACATCCCTAGAAGTGCATGAAGTGCATCGCAGTTAGCATGTTTTGAATAACAATACGTCAGATCTCAGATCCTTTTTGGGGAGATTGACCTACTAGTGTCGACATAAAGGGACGTCTACCCCCCACTGGGCCCCCCGGGGCTACGCACGGGCAGCGTAAATACCTCTACAATCCGCCCCTCGAGCCGACAACACTTGCTTTGTACTTTGATTTTCACACGCGTCGCGTCCTGTCACAAAACTTAAGATTTTTTGTACCGGTTTTGAAAATAATAATTTATTATTTTTACTATAAATAATTATTTTTTTACTCTCCTTAAGGATAGTTTTATAATTACTTTTTATTATTGCGTCTTTTACTAAACTGTTAGGTGCAACCGGTGCAACTGTAAACTAAATTAACAGCTGTAACTCTGTCGTAGTATTTTTTTCAAAATACGGTCGTACTATTTTTTCAAATCACTACCGTACTTTTTCCGTACGGTACTTCCGCACCGTATTTTTTCAAATGCCTTCAAGGTATACGTTACTATGTCATTAAGGTATACCTTAATATTTGATGATATAAGTTTTCTTTAAAACGAACAGATGAGCTCTCCATGAATATATTTCGTAGCTTGAGGCCTAAGACCGAGGTTTTCTTTCTTGGTGAATAAACTTTTCATCGACCAAACTACTTAAACTTGGCGCGTTATACCCAAATGGCCAATTTTGACCTGATTTCTGCACAAAAATCACATTTAACAAAAAGAAACGCTTACTTTTCTAGAAATTCTTGACATTATTAAGGGACATATACATTTAGAGAACTAGTAAATGTTTATGTCACTACTAGGGTCGTCTTAACATAACTAATAGAAAGTTAGAGAAATAATTTTTGATCGAACGCCTTTAAGCGATTTAATAAGTGGTTCAAACGATTGTGATTTTAATCTTAATTACCGTATCATCATCTGATACCCCCTGGGGGAATGATGGCGTCAAATACTTTCACATTAAAACAAAAAATCACAAAAAAATTATTCACAGTTCAAAACATAAAAACATAAGGCTCTGGATAGGCACATTCGGGATTTGTTTACTCCAAGTCAGTCAGGGAGTCAGCAAAAAATCGTCCAGGGAGTTGTATGCACTCCTTTTGAGGCAGATAGAAAACCAATTGCCAATTTGCCTGAAAACCTTCTCCTATCAAGATACTTAAGTGAGCCTGGAAGCCTATTGAACATTTTTAGTGCAACGATTTGGGGTCTTTTGGGGTTTTTTTTGGGTTCTTGCCAATCTCACTTTGGGGACACCTAGCAGGCCATGCTGTCTCGTACGATGGTCATGGACTGCTGCTCTGGGGGTATGCTTGTCCAGGTTTTCATGGACGTGAAGTGCACAAGCCAAGATATAGTGGCTGTAAACTGTTAGTATTCCAAGCCTAACAAAAATGTAATCAAAGGAAGTCAAGAAAGTTCTCCTTATCTCTCACACCCTGTGTTTATCCATGTGTGATTTGTCGTATGTGTTTTGTGTGTGTGTGTGTGTGTGAGAGAGAGAGACAGGCACCACTATCGCCCCCACTACACTCCTCTCTGCATAAACCAACAACATTACCATACTAAGCCCTGTGGTGCCCCTCCACAAACAATTACTTAGCTTTATCGCATTTAAACACTTTCTATTCATTTTCTCGTTAATCCACCACCGCGCCGGCCAGCTGAGGTCTCCCCTCCCCCTCCCCAAAATTGATTTTACTTTAAGCTCCAGATTCTTTTAAAAACTTTACTTCTTTGTTCCCTAATTAATCTTTGTCGAGCCGAATTTACACTACTAAGTTTTGAAAAATACTCGGATGTTCGAGTCGAGGAGTTTCTCCCGCCGTATACCCGGAATTGGTTCACGCGATCGCATTTTACGGCCGTTTTTCACACAGTCAACACCAGTCATGAACAGCCACTATAAGTTTTGTTTTTACTTGAATAAAAGTTTTTTTAGTTATTAATATAAATAAATTTAATTTTGTATTTTTTCCTTTCTATATGAGATGTTTTCTTACTTGTGCTCAATGAGACTGATTTGACTTTAATTTTTAAACCTTATAAAACTATGTTACAAAATTCTTTTTAAAAGGAAACAAGTGCAGATATAGCTTGGGTTTCACCTCCTAAGGCTGAAAATTAATAAACTATTGAGTACCGGTAATTATATAAAGTTATGTTATAGATGGCCTGAATGAATTATCGTTTCATAATAATGCAGGTTTGCTTTTAACTCATAGGAAAACTTCCCAGTTTGATTACTAAAAAATATTGTATTTTATGTGATCAATATGATAACTATTACCTTTTTAAAAAACTTATTAAAAACTTGTTAAAATATGCGGTCTTGACTGCACTTAGCAGAAATGCTGCAGAGATAACAGTAAATGGCACAAACACCCCCAGCACATTCAAAGCCGCCCAACACGCGGCATCAAGGTGACCTCAAATTAACAACAAGCACCAGCGAAACAAACTACATCAAACAGCACCACCCCGCATCTTGCGGCATCTTGGTGTGTTACCTGCTGGTCGGGTATGTAGTAAGGTGTATTTTCAGTTCTATAAGTTTTGTGGTTGTTTTGCTTCTGTGGTTTCCGAGCTTGTTTTTTAACTCTAGGAATGATAAGTATTTATACAAAGAAGAACTAATGATAATTAACGAGAAGAACTAAATAATAAGTTATTCACAATATTTGGTATTTATTATATAGTTGCCCTTAAATTGGCCTAAGTTGCTTTAAAAATGGTGTTTATATGTGCCTTGACATGCTTTCTATATGTTACTTTGGAAACACACGTCGGCAATATTAGTACATATTTCTAAATGGTATATTACATTTATTTTGTTTTTGAATCGGTTTGTTAAAACCTCATATTTTTTTCGGGTGATGGGACTTAAATGGTAAATTAGAAAAAAACAATTAAAAGAGATTAGTTTAAAATTTTTATCAATGAAGGATTAGCATGCATCCTATGATGCAGCAATGTTATGATGGTTATGATGCATTGAAATGCAAAATATTTATATCGATTTGAAAGTTATCAACGTAAATAAAGTCTTCCTAATTTACATGCCAATAATGGATTTCTCACGTATTTTTATTCTCTTCAACATCTCCTTTCTAAAAAAATAATATTTTATCTTCGAACATGCTTAAATTCCTCCTAAAATTAACGTAATAAAAAAAAAATTACAGTCGACCATTACAGTTGTTTTTATAACAAAGTATTTACAAGAAGTATTTTGGCTTACGCGTATTAACTCGTAGTGTACGATATTATATAGACTATTCGTTGTATTATAGTACGTACTGATGATTGTTTTATTTTGTGTTGTCTGTACCAAGAAGTTTATAGTTCCCATAAAAACCCCCGTTACGGCCGTTTTTCACACAGTCAATATTTTCACCGTTAATATTTTCTTAACAAAGCAGGATTTAACGTCCGTTAAACACATATGTACAATTCCACGAAAGCAGAAATACCAAATCGACAATTTCTCAAGCACATTGATAAGGTTGCAAGCAAAATGAACAGAGGAATTTTCACTATTCGCAGGCTAGCTTTGTTTTCTGATAGGAAGGTTCTTCTCACTGCCTATTTCGCTTGTGTGTATCCTCATAAGTGTTACGGTGTACCAATTTGGGGAGCCGAAACTGTTAGAACGAAGAAGATATTCATATTACAGAAGAAAGCTTTAAGACTAATATTTGGGTTAGGAAGGATTGAAATTTGCAAAGGTGTATTTTCTGGCAATAGTCTGTTGACATTTCCTTGCATTTATATTTGCGAATAACTCTCGTTTCTTGTTAAAAATAAACATCTGTTCCAGTCCAATCTCTCTTCTATATAAGACTTTAGAAGGCGAGATCTCCTAACTATTCCCCAACACAACATGGTGAGTCGATGGCGCAGTTGGTAGCGCACTCGGCCCCGGTTCTGTGGCGGCAGCGTCGCAAGATCGAGTCCCGATGATGCCGCATACTTTTAGCAGTACTGTTCATCCTTATACTGTACCGGCTCACTTCTTGGTTTGCTTGATAACTTCCACGCACAGGCCTGAGGTCCATGTGGGGGGGGGGGGGGGGGCAAATGAAAGGTAAAAAGAGGCCGCCACCCTCTTTTTAAAAATTAAACAAATTAAAAATCAAACAAATTAAACAATATCAATTTTTTTCGAAAACCAAACGTTTTATTCTGGAATTAAGTTATTCAACTCCCTCCCATCCCACCTGAGATCTGTTTCTGAACCAGTCACCTTTAAAAGGCTTCTGAGGACATTCTTGATTAGAAAAGAGTTTTACAGTGTATCTGAGTATTTAAATGATACAAGTGTTTTTTTAGATATCACATTCAACTTTTCTTTTCATTACTATTGTATAGGGGTGTGTGAGTACTCGATTATCGAGTTTTTTTCGAGCCGAGTTTACACTACTCGACTCGACTCGAAGTTTTAAAAAATACTCGGAAGTTCGAGTCGAGTAGTTACTCCCGCCGTTTACCCGGAATTGGTACGCACGATCGCATTTTACGGTCGTTTTTCACACAGTCAACATCGCTCATGACCAGCCACCATAAAACGTTTGTTATTTTTTTAATTAAAGTGGTTTTTGAGTTATTAATATCAATAAATTTAGTTTTGTCTTTTTTCCTTCCTATAATTTGAGATATTTTCTTACTTATGCTCAATGAGACTGATTAAACTTTAATTTTTAAACCTATAATAATACGTTACAAAAACTTCTTTTTTAAAGCAACAAGCGCACAAGTAGCTTGGCTTTTACCTCCTAAAGGCTTAAAGTTTAATAAAATATTGGGTAATGATAAAAAGTTATGTTAAATAAAGATGACCTGAATTCTCGTTTATTTTCATTTGAAAACAGGTTGCTTTTAATGCTGAGGAAAACAACCCAGATTAGTAAATAAAAAATATTGCATTCTATGTGATCAATAATAAGCATGATAACTATTAACTTATATTCAAAATACTCGTCTCGAAAACAACTCGAAACTTGCGGGTTTTTTTTAACTCGACTCGACTTCAAAAATCAATACTCGCATACCCCTACTATTGTACTTACTTTGTATGTATTTAATGTTCTGTGAACATTTATTTTGTGACGTTTGTAAATGCTGTACACAGTCGGATGACAATAAATGATTGATTGTTTGTGATTGATTGATTGATTGATTGATTGATTGACTTCACTTCACTTATTCTTCTTCTCCACCGCATTCCTCGAGAACGGGGGATTGTCAAGGTTGGTTAGGTTAGGTTTGGTTTTTGGTGGTGTTAGGTTACGCTGGTTTGAGAGTGTAAGTCTTTGGTTGATTGATTGATTGATTGATAAAATTGATCGCCATGCGTGTTCTGAGTACGTGAAAGCAATTTGGATGCGGTGGACTCGACCATCTGTGTACCGAGCTGCGGTCCAGATTAAAATCTCAAGTCAGTTTGTAATATATCAGCGGATGTCAGGCCCACCCCTCGCCCCTCTCCCCATTGAGAGCGCCCCTTGGCTATTTTAATAACCCCCATTGTCGTTTATCGGTATGTTATTATTTCAACCGGGGAAATATCCGCCTTTTATCGAGTTTGCGGTGATTTTTTGGCCAGTGGACTTCAAAAGATAGATAAGACGCCCATTTCGGTGTTAATGATATCTCCCATAAATGTCTTTAACTAATTCGTTGAGTTATGATGTATTAAAAAATGGTTTCTTGATCAATTTTTTACTTTGGGAATACAGGGAAGTTATGAGTGTGAAGTATTGCCTGTCTTTGATTGGAATTATCGTAATTTAAATTTGGCGATATCTCAAAACGAACAATGATATACAAAACAGATTACGGCATTCTATTCCCCATGAAAAATTACTTGAAAATCATAGGTTGAACCCTACCTTAATGTTTGAAGTGACTTAGCTCATTTCATAATGGCGGATCCAAGATGGCGCCCAAAAATGCTAAAAAAATGTTAAATGCGAAAAAGACTATCTTTAAAACCCTTAAAACCTTAATAATTGGTATGTACTTTTGAAAACGAATTGCTGCGCATAGAAACTGGTGTAAAAATCTAGTTTTGGCCGATGGGCGGCCGCCTTGAAAAAACAAACTTCCGGTTGAACGAATTTGGTAGACTTTTTTCTGTTATCTACCACATATTTTTCAACCGAAATTAGTTGAAATAATCTGATCTATCTTTAATGTTACAACTACTCGACTAAATACAGGGTGCGTTTACCTTATGCTTTCAACAATGCAACTCTTATAGCGAATTTCCCATATAGGGAAGAAGCTGTAGTTACCGTGGGTCTCATGGTAAAACCTAAGCCCGAGACCTTCACAACTTTTTGTTTTGAGGTCCCCAGATGCCAAAAACACCATTCGTTTATTTTCACATACGAGTATGAATCTATGTGTCTTTAAGCACGATAACTTGCGTAAAAATGATCCGATCCGAATGAAATTTGGCACAGACATGTAAAGTAGTGGTTATTTGGACGATTTCGAAAATCAGGCCGATCTAACCATCGGAAGGGGGAGGGGGTTAAGGGGGGATAAACCCCTCCAAGAAAGGGTTTTGGAATTTTATATATAGAAAATAATATCATTTATGAAATTCTAGTTTAAAATTCAGCTTGAAAAAAATAAATTAATATAGGATACTGAATCACTGCTCTATGTCCACAGGATACCACGATATCGCTCGTGACAAACACAGTACATTGTCCTCATGTTAACCTAATGAAAATCAAATAACATTCTATAACACGCTTATATCTCAACATATCAAAACAAAACTTGGTACTTAATGATGTGATTGATAAATTTTGATTATTGAAAGACTTCATCTAGTTGATATATACTGGACCGATGAAGACAATGTCTCAAATGCACATTTTCATGACAGCAAACCTGCATACTCATTTCACATGTTATTCTTATGGAGAAAATTGTTGCGTGCAAAGGTTTTTAAATTGATTTTACTTGATTTAAGGCTCCGACTAAATGATAAATTCAAGCATTTAAAATTCGCTGAGTATGCAGGTCTGCTGCAATGGTGATATTTAACTATTCAATTCTACAGTAATCATTAATCGCTATAGGTTTTTAAGAAATATTAGTTTTTAAATTGCACGCAAATCAACAGCTCATTAATTATAGGTACACATTATCCTCTCTTTAAGAAATGGTGCCTTTTTGAGATTGTTGATATATACATTTTGGAGGTTCCAGTACTTTTTACACGTCCTGTCCTCAATATTTTTCCAAATTTTCCAATCATATAAATTTTTTTAACTAAAAGAGAATAATCAAAATATAGATCCTATATGTAAAATTCATTGTTGGTGATGATGAGTTAATAATTTCAATTTAGTTTTCTGATATCAGTAATGGCAAATGTCCATAAAAATCTAAACCAAAAGATATAATTCCATTTACAATTTTTAATAATTTATCCTGAGAAGAAAGAATTAGAGATAGGGTCTACTATTGAATATACCCTAAGATAGGGGTAAGATAGGGGCTTACTATTGAATACCAATTTTCATACAAGGTACCAATGATGTAAATCCTCTAATTAATATAAAATATTCTGCTATTGATTGCTTCCCATAGAACCTTCAATTTTGTAAAAAGTATTTACAATACAAGTATTTAACATTTTAAATGATAAATTTATAAAAAGGAAAGCTATGATTAGGAAATAAATACTTCATTGACCTTGCATTCACTTGAGTTCAATAAAAAACTTCATGGTCATACATTGGGGAGCTCCGAATCAAAAGTTTGAGGAAATGTGGATAGTGTGGAAAAAATGTTTCGTTTACACCTATAGCAGAAATCTCGAGGAAAATATAAGTTGATCATTCCAGTTTAGTTCTCTAATTTTTTAGCAATCTCGGCTTTCTCGAAAGAGAAAATATTATATTTTTAAACTTGTACTGCAGAGTTACATTTTTCATTTTTGAAAGTAGTATTATTAATTTTTAGTTTACTAAAGCAAGAATCGTGCTATTTATTTGTCGTCCACAATCATCGGCCGTTTCATTCAAGCCGTATTTAAGGAAAATTTCACATCCACTCTGAACCCACTATCGTAAAATAAAAACATAAAAAACATAAAAAAACAAACCCACTGCTAATAAGCCTTTAAAAAACAACTAAACTTGAAAACAAATCGGTTGAAATAACACACTCGGAGAATCAGAGTGATGGGATATAGTAAACGTAGCGCATTGTTGCGAGTGAACTATATAATAGGGTATTTGATTAAAGCTAAGCGGGGACGTTAAGGAATGCGCAATATTGTGCAGGAGGGTGGCTGGGGTGGTTCGAGGGGGGGAGGGGGTGAACATCTGCTACCATCAATGGGGGAGGGGGACGTGTGCTTTAATATTCTGTTCTCCTCTCTTCCTGACAAAAATGCGATTTTTCGCGTCGACTACTTCAGTGTGACTCTCGCAGTACAAAACATTATTCCTCCACTTCTTTGCTTTCAAGTCGTGATCCAAATTTCACCTTTTCTAAAAAGTGATCTCTTAAAACCAGAGAGATTTTCCTGCTGCCCACCAAAATTGAAACGTTAGAGACACGATCATTATGAATTCATATTTTTACAACTTTAAGACAATATTATGCTCTACCGCTTATAAAGTCAGAAAGTGTTTGACACTCCATTACAAAGTGCTCAATAAAATAAAAGTTGAAAAAAACCAAGTAGGTTTATGGAGAACTACAAAAAACTATGCTCTTTGCACAAAAAGCGTTGTTTTGTCTACACACACAAACACACAGACAGACACTCAGGTTTTTCACTTTCATGGTTTTTTTGTTGACCTTCCGATTAGCTCGTTGGTGATTTGTCATTGATAAAATTAGTTGAACTAAAGTTATAACCAAAATTATTGAACTTTTAAATAGTTTGTCTTTATTTTTCGTTATAAAATCTGTCATAATTGGTTAAAATATCAAAATATAATTTATTTTGATTAAACTCTTTTTTGGTGATCCTCATTTTTACCCCTTGCTTATGAAATTTTAACTGGATTTACTTTTGGTATCAGGAGGACTATCCTTGTTTGGCAATATTATACTTTTTACCATTTCATCCCACAGTTAAAAGATCAAAGTTGCTGAATGAAGAAATTAAATTTGCGTATTTGGTCAATGGTGGAATATAATTACGGTGTTTTTATCAGCTCATTGTTATCTTGATTCAACATGACAGTTGACATTTAGTTCACAAACAGCCGTTACGATTAATCGTTACAAACAAAGCTTCGTTGAAAATACAAAAACGAATTAAAATAAATTTTGATTTCTTTGTTTTAAAGTTAGATCCCTTATACTGTAAACTACTATCCGGCATTTAAACCTTTACCATGGAGAAGGTCCTGTCTAGCTTATCTTTTAGAGGACTAAATCTCATAATTGTTATTACCGTTTTTTATTGCAATCGCAACCCCCCCCCCTCTTGTTAAATGTGTTGCTAGCCTGACGCTAACCGTCTTGGACTCCGGTTTAAGATATAGTGGAAACGAATCATGCCAAATAAAATTTGAGAGTTTTGGATTCTTTTCCCGCTAAAAGCGTTTGTGTTCTCAGTTCACTCCTAATAAAATGGCTTTAGCGTTGCCTCCAGCAACAGAAAAGAATACTCACTCTCAAATTTAAGAAAATACCCTCACATCATACTACACAGAAACATCTGTTTTCTGTGCCTTACTCTTGGCTGGAAAGTTACTCTTTGCCGATAACTGCACGGTAAATACCGGTAAATTTACCGTGCACCAGGATACGGAAATAACGGAAGTAAACAATCAAAACAATCAGCTGATTGCAGCAAACCGACGTTTAATGCATGTTCATTGTTTACTCCAGAGGTATGTAGTGGCAACACTGGTAGCAGTAGCAAATGGTTGTTTGTTTATTATAGGTTAGGTTTGAAGTATTATAGGATAGTTTTTACCATATTGATGAATATTGGGAGGCTTGTAAAACCTACCAATGAAACTCCCCCATGTTGGAGTGTGGTGCTCAGTTCATCACGATGAACGTGACAGATCCTACGCCCCTGCGGGACACAGGATGCCGAACATAAGTCAAGTAAGAAGAATTGAGAAACTTAATGGTTATGCAAGGAATACGTTATGATTAAAAATAAGCTTTTTTGAGTAGTATGATGTAAAGTATCGTACACGCCCGCTAAGTTCTGCCGTACTCGCATGAAAATCTGGCTCGCGCGGGAACTATTATGCTCGTCCGGTAAAACAGTACTTACCGGTCCAGTAACGTAATGTACTATATTTATATCAGTTTTAAAACATAGAGACTTTTGTCTAAGCCGATCCCCAGCCTTGCTCACCTCGGCGTGTGTTATTGGAGTGGCACGCGGGGGCCGGGGGTCTGGGGCGAGGTAATCCCCCATCACACTGCAATCCTGCCATCCGCCTCCGCAAATAATGTACACTCGTCGACCCGGCACTAACTTCCAATCCGAAGACTTAACCCCCTTAATCCATCAGAGGACGTTTTAAAACACTCTCTGGCGTCGGGTGAAAAATTGAATTTGAGGTTTGAACAGTTGTTGGTAAACATGCTTTTTTCGCGGTTTTTATAAGAAAACTTCCAAAATCCCCCATTTTGGATAAAACGGACAATCCCCCACTCAAAATTTCCGATAGGCCTAACGTCGAAAAATAATTTTGGTTAAGTTATTATCATTCCTCAAAGGTGAATTAACTATAAAAAATCCAAGAGGCGAATGATGGAGGTTGGCGGTCTCTAACGTGTTTCTATCCAAATTGGCAGCTTGTAAAAGTTTGGAATAAAACTCCTTCTAAAAACCGGAGAAGGACTTTTTACACACTGAATACCGGGCAACTTGTTCGTTGCTCCGTATCAAGTTTCGAAGAAAACGGATCCTACCAGAAAAAATAAACCCCAAAAATCATAATTACCTTATTGGCTGCAATAATAACATTAGTATTATTGACAGTGATATAGAAATGTTCATTTATGCAAAAAAGGTGCTAAGAAGATGGGCACCTTTAAAGACTTACGAAATTTATAAGTCAGTCTACAGTGGCTCTCCAGACAAAATCCTTTTTTAAAAGACGACTTTTAGTGAGTCGGTGGCTCAGTTGGTAGCGCACTCGGCCCCGGTTCTGTGGCGGCAGCGTCGCAGGATCGAGTCCCGATGATGCCGCATACTTTTATCAGTACAGTTCATCCTTGTATTGTACCGGCTCACTCCTTGGGTTTGCTTGATAACTCCCACGCACAGGCCTGAGGCCCATGTGGGGGGGCAAATGCAAGGTAAAAAAAGAGGCCGCCACCCTCTTTTAAAAGAAACAAAGAAACAAAGACCAAATATTTCTAACGTACTGGATGATAGAGTAGAAGAACTGTCAAAGCTTAAAGGACAGTATGTGTGTTGTTGTTGTATATTTAACTTGTTAAGTGCAAGTTTTTAAAATTACGACGACGTATAGATTGATGTTCTTGTACGAGAGATTTTGAAAACGGCATATACAATGCCGGAATTCGAACAAATAAACTCGTTTTTTTATTGAATATTGCATAAGGTACGTAACCTTTTTTTTCAATGCATTTTTTCAATTCAGGACGTGAATAATGAACAAAATTAATCATGTAGATAATAAATCATATTTTTTTATTTTTAAGACTAATTACTGGATAAAACACCTTCTGACACTGGAAGCTGACAATAAAAAACGAATCCTCAAAGAAAACCATTAGTTCGGTATGCACAACAAATTCCCCAGGTTCTACCAACAAAGCAAAGAGGTCCGGATCATTACTTTGACAGGTCTCTTTGATTTTATGAAACAGCTTATTATATCCTAAATTAAACTCGCATTTAATCATGAAATGCTGCGGCAAAGCAAGAACATTAAAACGGTTATATAAAACTAAGGTATTCATCCATCCGGATTCCCTATAAACTGATAACATAAATATTCAACGAATGCGGTTTCCCCAAACCCTACGCAACCATAAGGTCCTAGGGTGCGATAATTTAATAAAAGCTCGGGTAAAATCAATTAAAAGCTCAAGCACGGATATGCAAGAGCTAATTGAGGCGGGCGCGGGGCGAGCGCTGCGGGGGAGAGGCCGATCCATCTTGCCCCTGATCCAGGACCCATTGACAGCTCCATGTATAGCAAAGTAATTTATTTGACTATCAATAGAGGAAAAACATTCCCCTGGGCTAAGTGCAGGAGTGGCTTAGCGGTCGCAGATAAGGCGCCTCCCTCTCCGTCCCGAGGGTAACCTGAGCCCACTAACTGATTTTCGACACATCGCCATCCTGCCGCGGAGTTGAAAAAATACATATCGACGAAAAACTATTCATTACAGCCACATGTGTTGCTGATTCCACGCAGAGTCGATTTTGTAAGATCGGCCGAGGTGAATTGGACTGCAGTTCCGTAAAAGGTCTACATTTTAACGATTAAGATATCGAACTGAAACCCCGATTAATGAATAACCGATACCAAGGTTATTCGATTGCATCAAGAACATAACGAAATACATCAAAACATTGATATCTACGAGCCAGAATATGATTAAACTACGTAACTAGAACTAATAAATGTTAAAAAAACTAACTTTAAGATAAATCGAGTACAAAGTATAACACTAATTATTAAATTCAAACAAACATACGTCAACAACATACACCTTATTTCACATCGTCTGCCATTTTGAATAGTTTTGGTTTTTGGTTTACGATATTTACATTGACGTAGCACTGGCAAAAAATGACGAGCTGTGAATTTTGGTTATGGTTAAGTTAGTTATCATGGTATCGGTAGTTAAAATTTTACTGTACTAGTTTATTAGGGCATACTTGATTAGTCCTCAGTTATGTTCAGTTGTACATTTTAATGACTTACTTAATCGAACCAAACATTATGCAGTAAGAACCTAATATCATTATTGTAAATTTATTTGAATTGGAACCAAACCTGATTATTTCATTGAGACAGCCGATTGGATACAATATAAAGAGAGATGAGAAGTTCGATATATTTTTAATCGATATATTGGTAACAGTTTGATATTTTCAATCGTTAAAATGTAGACCGTTTACGGAACTGCAACCATGAATTGTTTTGTCAATCATGCAAAGCAGATGTAGATTCAGAATAAAACATGTGAGTTTATTTTACATAATTAAGCTTTTATGTGCTTTATCATTCAATTTGGGTTTTTTGATATGCCGTAGTAGTTGACATTGAAACGAATGCTGTGATCCGTTTTGAATCATAATTTTGTTTGCCATTTGTTTATTTATAATCTCAAGAATGGCGATAACTCAAAGATGAAAAATGAAAATTTAATACTGATAACGACATTTGATTCAGTGTTAAAAAATAAATAAAAATGATGGGTCACAACATCACGTTTCCATTTGAAATAACTTAGCTCCATATAGTACTTGGTCTTATGTGATCGTTGGTAAAACCCTGGTTATGAGTTTTCATTCGTCGGGAAAACTAAAAACACACGAGTAGAGAAAAGTTGAAACCGAAAGAAATAGCTGCAGAGTCATTAGTTTTAGAGTCATTAAATACAAGGAAGTTTTTATCACTCATTACGTTGTAAATAAATTTGTTTTAAGATTAGATTACATTTTAATTTAATGTAGATTTGGTTATCGATCCGCAGAAGATAGTTCCACTTAAATATATATTAAGCGTTCTATCTAGTACGTCGTGATTAGTAAAAAAAATAAAATCCCTCAAACTCACGCAAAAATTGTATAAAAAATAACTAATAATGGTTACTTGTCATTTCCTAACTTTATTTAGGGATTATGGGCTTATTTGTACAACGCATAATGGTAAAATTAACTAAAATTATAAAAAAACCTAATATTTAGAGAATGAGTCAACATTTTTTTTTAACGGACGACGGCACTGAAAGCGCAGTGAATATTGAACGAAAGTGCAGTGAGCAGAATTCAAATAAAGATTCAAAGTAAAGTTTTGGCTGAGCTTTTAATAAAACAAAAATTTTGTAAATATAGATTTTCTGCTGTAAAATATATAGAATTAAAATGCCGATGGCCGAAGTTAACCTGGAAAATGCCGAATTAAAATGCCGAATTAAATGCTGTATATAGAATTAAAATGCCGAAAGCGAAAGATGATGTATCTTAACGTGCGTGGAAAAATAATATTTTCAGTGCTACTGATAATGCTGACCAACGTTGTAATCTTATGTAATCTTTTGGATGCCACATATGTCTCGTACTCGTACAGTATCTCAGTAGACTTGAGCATGGCGCGGCGCAGTGTCGGCACAGTTCCTTCAATGTCGAGGTAGGCAATTCAGTCACTGTAGTTATATTGCATCGAACGCCGTGATGTCAAATCCCCTTTCAATAAAGCAAAATGTATATCGTATAATTTATTGTATTTAGACTGGTGATTTCGCCAAGTTTAAAATATTTTGTAAATAATAAATAAATGACACTAAATAATTAAGACTCTTGTATGTTAAGATTTAGCGGAGAAAAATATGGAATTCACATTAATTGCTGGCTAATATTAGAAAGAAAACATACCTTGCGATTACATTAAAATATTGTTTTTTTTTAATGAGGCGGATCGTTTAAATTGTTTAAAAACGTTCATCTGATTTATACTTATCGTATAATTTCCCTATGCTAATTGCAAGATGTTTACTATGTTGATTTTCAGCCTTATCACAGAAAAATTATGATTGGGCCAGCTCATATCTTTCTTTAAAAGAGTCATTTGACCTTTTTTCACCCTCTTCGGTAAGATCAGCCTTTATAGCCTAAAATTTACATCCGATTTACATTAAATCATGAAATTAAATGGAGAAAGGGGTCATCGTATGAAATTTGCAATACAAACGGAAAATTATATTATCATTATTATGAAATGTGAAATATAATTTTTATAGAAATTTTACATTTTTTAAGAAGTTTAGTGGACTTTTTCAGTAATTAGTGATGAAAAACAGCACTGAGTATTATCCCAAATGCCAGTTATATAGTTTGTTTTAGCAGAATAATATAAAGAAAAGCTTTGACTGAGTTGAAGGATCGAAAGGAAGTTTATGTCGGCATAAAGACAGATTTTCATAACAGAAATTTTAAGTAATTTGATAATTTATGCGCAGCTAAAATTTTAAATGAAACTATATTTATACCTTGTAGAGTATTTAAATTTTTTTTACATACATAAAGGAATTTTTGACTTCTTATAACACTTTGGTTTTTTCTTCCTGCAGACAAGCCTTTGAAGTTTTGTGGCTTTGTAAAATCTTCTTTTCACGATCATTACATAATTAATAGGCCTAAATTCAAATTCAATTTTCTTATTCTTGAAAAGTCTTCTGAACCGAACTACATTTTTCCGCTGACCGCATTCATCATACATAACACAAGAACCGACGTTTTGCCACCCTCGCATTACAAAGATTATGATCGGATGATGGCCGTTCTTTTTGTGTGTTTTGTCGGAATGATGCGCCGGGGCCCGGGCCCGGGGGAGGCGTGATAAGCAGGGGCCCCTGGGGGCGCTTATCGCGCGCCAAAACTCCCCCGGGCAGCCACTTGTAATTGATGTTTAATGGACGAGTCCTTGTTTACTCCTAGGATTTAAATTGATTCAAAGTGGCAGAGGATCACCCCGCCGCGTGTGTCCCCACCGGGGGGGGGGGGGGTGGGGGGAGGGGGGGAGGGGCCCCCTCGCTGTGAGCGAAGATAAGGGTTCTCGGCTAATTAAAACAAATATTTGCTAGTTCATTGAAATGAGTTTGTGGAAATAAAGAGTTTACGTTGAAAGTTAGAAGAGACGAGCAGCTGCACTGTTCTTATGAGGGATATTAGCAGGCGTTGAACAGGATCTGGCAAGGATGGTTCACAATTAATTTCAATGATCATAGTCATTCATTGTCAGTTTTTGCAGTCAAATCGTTGTTTCTGGGGTTTAAAAGGGACGTTTGAATGCCCGAAACAACGATTTGACTGCAAAAACTGTCATGGAACGACTATGATCATTGAAATTAATTGTGAACCATCCTTGCCAGATTACAATTAAATTTCAACAGCCTTTGGAACTCATCCCAAAAAAACTCAAGTGCACATCACCCTTATTCCATTAAAAATCCTATGAAATTTGCCTTCTTTTAACGCTGATTACGGCTCAATTAATGTAAACTTACACTGCAGTTTAAAATTTAAATTGTGTATGTATATCAAACACCCTGAATGTATTACAATATTATAAATTTCACTAGGAATTCATGTTTGGGGTTGGAAAATACGATATATAAGTACTAATTGCAGGTTTTATAGTTGTTTAGTGAGGTTAGCCAAGTATGTCAAAGCGCTCGATTCAGAATTCAGAGTTCACCGGTTCGATCCCGAGTTCCGGTTCGATTCCTGGTTCTGTTTTGCTGAGCAGTCTTGGAAATGGATTCATGGTCAATACTGAACCGAATTGGCTTCAAAATTAGGTTACTAATAATAATCATGGATATAAAATTAAGCTATTCTTGTCTAAAGAAAAGTTTTTTCAAGCCTTTTGCTCATTCTACATTTATTGTTCATCGATC
The DNA here is from genome assembly GCA_035578135.1 of Flexamia atlantica. Lineage (NCBI taxonomy): Eukaryota > Metazoa > Arthropoda > Insecta > Hemiptera > Cicadellidae > Flexamia > Flexamia atlantica. The sequence continues at coordinate 50,350,658 of JAQJVK010000007.1, read as the reverse complement.
GTTCTTAAATGTTTCCTATGAAGGGCTGTCTATTTCTACACGTCTGTACACTGCTGGGGTGAAAAGTAGTTATACGATGTTTCAGATTATAAAAACTAATACTAGTATTGATCTACAAAGCCTCATATTATAAATAACACTTCTCGGGCACTACCATAGCAATCTCAAGCAATAAAGCCGGAGTTAATGAAAACGTCACAATTAAGTGTTTGAGGGGGTTTGGTAACTTGGAATTAACCCCTCTGAGGATAGGTTGTCCTTTTTTGATTATCCTAGCAAAACTACGTTGAAACTGAAAGGCATAGACCTTCACGAGCAATGGTCATGACATTGCACAAATTATTTAAGTATTTTATTATCTACATTTTGTAAAAATATGGACGTGATTATGACCCAAGTTGGACTTACCGGTGTATTCAGCCCGGTTGTGCTAGGACTCAAGTCGGACATACCGGTGTATTCCAGCCCGGCTGTGCTAGGACTCAAGATGGACTTACCGGTGTATTTCAGTCCGGCTGTGCTAGGACTAAAGTTGGACTTACCTGTGTACTTCAGCCCGGCCGTGCTAGGACTAAGTCGGAAATACTGGAGTATTCTAGCCCGGCTGTGCTAGGACTCAAGATGGACTTACCGGTGTATTTCAGTCCGGCTGTGCTAGGACTAAAGTTGGACTTACCTGTGTACTTCAGCCCGGCCGTGCTAGGACTAAGTCGGAAATACTGGAGTATTCTAGCCCGGCTGTGCTAGGACTCAAGATGGACTTACCGGTGTATTCCAGCCCGGCTGTGCTAGGACTCAAGATGGACTTACCGGTGTATTTCAGCCCGGCTGTGCTAGCACTAAGTCGGAAATACTGGAGTATTCTAGCCCGGCTGTGCTAGGACTCAAGATGGTCTTACCGGTGTATTTCAGTCAGGCTGTGCTAGGACTAAAGTTGGACTTACCTGTGTACTTCAGCCCGGCCGTGCTAGGACTAAAGTTGGACTTACCGGTGTACTTCAGCCCGGCCGTGCTAGGACTAAAGTTGGACTTACCTGTGTACTTCAGCCCGGCCGTGCTAGGACTAAAGTTGGACTTACCTGTGTACTTCAGCCCGGCCGTGCTAGGACTAAAGTTGGACTTACCTGTGTACTTCAGCCCGGCCGTGCTAGGACTAAAGTTGGACTTACCGGTGTGCTTCAGCCCGGCCGTGCTAGGACTAAAGTTGGACTTACCGGTGTACTTCAGCCCGGCCGTGCTAGGACTAAAGTTGGACTTACCGGTGTACTTCAGCCCGGCCGTGCTAGGACTAAAGTTGGACTTACCGGTGTACTTCAGCCCGGCCGTGCTAGGACTAAAGTTGGACTTACCGGTGTACTTCAGCCCGGCCGTGCTAGGACTAAAGTTGGACTTACCGGTGTACTTCAGCCCGGCCGTGCTAGGACTAAAGTTGGACTTACCGGTGTACTTCAGCCCGGCGGTGCTGGGACTCAGCTGGTATCGCTCTGTCATGTCGCCCTTGAAGAAATCGGGCCTGAAGTTAAACCTGAAACAAACACGAAACCAATCACCATTTGCTGCGTCAAAAATGTATTTATTTGAGTTATAAACCTATCAAAAAGGGACTTATATTCTATTAGGAGATATTTCAAATTCGAAGATTACCCTCGGAATCAATTAAGAAGGAAACAACTGAGTATAGATTCAAAGGAATTTTCTAGTAAAAAAGGAAGTGATGATTCGAATTAATACTACAGTAAAACTGTTTTAATCTCATTGAACACGATGGATACCAATCTAAAAATCTGAATTCTATCGATAACATTTGCCGTTATAGGTGTAATTAAATTAATTTGGGAACTACTTCATAGTATTCTCGTCGACCCAGGAGGGCTCACAACTAATGCCAAAGTTCAGAGGCGTAAAACCCAGCGACTTACGATCGACCACTACTTGGTCTTATGTGATCGTTGGTAAAACCCTGGTTTTCGTAAAAGCGAATAAAACGAGTAGAGAAAAGTTGAAACAGAAAGCAATGGCTGCAGCCCCATTAGTTATGGAGTATTAAATACAAGAAAGTTTTCAACAATTATTACGATTCAAGTAAACGTGTTTAAAGATTAAGTAAGCTATTGAACCTTAACCTAAATATTTATTTATTAAGCGTTCTATCTAGTACGTTGTGATTTGTTATAAAAAAAATTTAAAAGACGATGAACAGGACCAAAATTAACTCTTTTTCCAAACTTTGTCCAGGGTTATGTCTACGGTACGGTATCATAAATTCTTTTTATATTTTTATTGATTCATTTGCGTTTTTGCAGCAAAACATGTATTCTTGATATTTTAAGAATAATTCCTGATAACTTTTTAGGTTTAGGAAATGTCTTAAAAGATCAAGAAACTTTAAAATCATCCAATAAAGAATTATTTGGTTTTAACCTTTCAACTCGTTACAAGGCCTAAAAAATCTATGAACACTTAATTCTAGGCTGAGTAATACCTTATTATGAATTATAAATTAGCAAGGTTTTAAACCAATAACAGATACTGTACATTAAATAGCTATGAAATGTTGGATAAACAAATTGCATAATTATATAACTCTTCGGACCAAACTTTATCTATTGCTTTGTCTTTGAGAACCTGGACGGGATCATAATCGTATAGACTTTAAAGATGAATTCAAAGTTCAACGAGAATACATTTCCTTTTACAGTAAAATTTCCAAAGTAGTCGCTTGCAAAGATTTGATGCTTGTTATTCATTTGTTTTAATTAAATCCCACCAAGCCTTTGATCAGCTTGACCGTTGATATGAATTGTTTTGGACATTTGATTATAACATTTGTAAACATCGTAGCATGTCTTCGAAAGTAGTTAGAAAGTGTTTGTTAGTACTCAAAAAGACAGTTTATGCATGTGTATAAATTATTTCCTGTCATCAAACAATTCATGTATGTATATAATGTTAACGTTTTTATAGAGTTTCTTCTGAAAAAATAGCATGCCCGAGTATAAATAAAAAAAATAAGTTGTGACTTTATTGATAGGAAGTCAAATAAAGTTTGAAAGAAATTAACAATAGTAAAAGTAGTAGGGCGTGATAATCAAAACCCTGATCAGGCTAACAGAGAGTGCCTGACTATGCTAATAGAGCATGTCTGACTATGCTAATATAGAATCCCTGACCAGGCAAATAGAGAATGCTGTCTAGGCTAATATAGAATGCCTGACCAGGCTAATAGATATTGCCTGATCAGGCTAATAGATATTGCCTGACCAGGCTAATAGAGAATGCCTGACCAGGCTAATAGATATTGCCTGACCAGGCTAATAGATATTGCCTGACCAGGCTAATAGATATTGCCTGACCAGGCTAATAGATATTGCCTGACCAGGCTAATAGATATTGCCTGACCAGGCTAATAGATATTGCCTGACCAGGCTAATAGATATTGCCTGACCAGGCTAATAGATATTGCCTGACCAGGCTAATAGATATTGCCTGACCAGGCTAATAGATATTGCCTGACCAGGCTAATAGATATTGCCTGACCAGGCTAATAGATATTGCCTGACCAGGCTAATAGATATTGCCTGACCAGGCTAATAGAGAATGCCTGGCCAGGCTGATAGAGAATACCTGACCAGGCTAATAGAGAATTCCTGACCAGGCTAATAAATAGAGAGTGCCTGACTATGCTGATAAAGAATGTCTGACAAGGCTAATAGAGAGTGCCCGACTATGCTAGTAGAGAATGCCTGACTATTCTAATAGAGCATGCCTGACCAGGCTAATAGAAAATGCCTGTCCAGACTGATAGAGAATGCCTGACCGGGGCTGTCATTATAGACTAGTCAATAAACAATGATAAATAAGACATAAAACCTCTCAAGGAATGCAACTGATTAACACCAACAAGAACTTGGAACGACTAACAGATTAAAAATAATAAAACTTGTAATATGTCAAATAAAAATTTAACATAGACACGGTTTTAGTACTTAACTTGCCTCTTGCACTACAGACAGCTGACTGAGCCTAGCTTCATTTCACCAACTATGTTGTATGATACTGATTGATACAAAAAGATTGTTTGTTAACTAAGAAAACATACTGTCCAAATCAAACATTTAAAGTAGCAGTGGTCTTTCGGATGTCATTTGAACTATTCGCGAAAACTATTAAATACAATAAAAGTGTTACTCTTTGTGAAGCAGCAGAACAAAACATGTCTCTCAAGATTTTAATAAATATTACTTAATAAATAACCGGCAAAATGTTTGAAAAAAACTCTTCATGTACATATTGTACATTTTCAAAGGATAAAAGGATATCCTCCCTTTTTGTTCATGGAGCACATAAGAGCCCGCATCATCTTTGTTTGCCATCAAGCGTTCTTTGATATTTGTCGTTTTTCCTTTTTCGTCTATTTTTGCTTCTGGTCGTAATTCCTTTGAAAATCGTAAATCTCTAGCTTTATAGGTGTAAGACATGAGTGTATTATTTTGAAATGTAATATTTACTTTGTCGGTGCTAATATTGAGATTGGAGAGGTCATTTTCCTGTAATAAAGTCACTAAAAAACATGAAAAACTAAACTTACAGAGTTAAATATCAAAACCTAGATGAAGATATACTATTACAATAAACCCGTTTTAATGAGGTGGGTAACGGACACGTAGCCTTAAAACATTTAAAACACTGTTCATTTCTTGAAATTACAAAGTTTTTGTCATCACATTTCAGGAGGATAGATATATTAACATCATTTAATTATTTATGTTTAGTGCTATTAAACTTCAATTCTTGAATTTTAATTTGCCGATATAACAACAACTACAGCAAACGGTTTAAGAAAGAGGTCATTCTAAAGCTTGTTCACTTTAAAACCACAATATAAATAAGTATTTACATATCACAAAGATTAAATTGGACGCAACATCCAGTTTTAGTACTTGTTTTTAATATTCGTTGTGACCCTGAATTGTAATAAAATAAAATAACCTTATCCAATCACTATTTTTACTACCACTATACCACTATTGTTTAGTCTGTGGTAGTGGTAAGAGCTGGCTAGCATAACTCCCGTTTTTATACGTTTTAACATTTTTAACAATACAGTTCAATTCAATAGTTTATTCTCATAATAATACTGTAATACATTTGTACAAACATAATACATACAGAGAAGGTCCCCACATAGGCAAAGCCTGTAAGTGGGGGCCGTAACCATAAGAGTATCTCAACTAACTAAAATTATATGTGGGGGAATATTGGCGAAGTTTACACTTAACAAAAAATTAAATAAAATAGTAACTATTACAAGAAAAATTTCATTACATTCAATCCACAAAAATAATATAATTATATGGAAAAATGTATGAACTCTAATTAATGAATATAAGTATATTTACAGGAGGAATGTAAAATTCATTCACACTTACTCACACATACGTGATTGGGTAAGCTCACACACGGACACCCTATCACATACGAGACATATCACATATCACATATCACACGAACAGCAGACGAAAAATCACCCAGTTAGACTCTTCAGTTGTTAATTCAAGCTCTTGAGTTGTTAACAACTCAAGAGTCTCACTGGGTGATTTTTAAAGTTAAACACAGAGCAATGTCCGTGTGCTGTTCATGAAATGCCATTTTTCAAAAATCCGACAACGTCGACTTGCAGGTACACAAAAAGCGCTTTCCAGTGCTGCACTACGGCAAGTCAGCTATGCCACCACTACCGATATGCCCTCCCTAGGAGTCGTACCAACTACTGCAAGCCAAATTTCCTGCTGGCGATCGCGCTATATGTCTACAAAAATTCATTCTGGTAACTTTTTGACTGTACCTTGTACAACAGTAAGACAATTTTTTATTGTTATGACTGTGAAATGTTATTGGATCGAATGACTTACCACAATGTAATGATACATTGATAAATGTGGCTGCATACTAAAGACCTGATGAAGTTCTGAGGAACAAAACTAGTCTTCTTATAAAAAAGAGTGATTATATAAGATGATTTCATTTTATTTTATTACTTGTTTTTGTAGCCCCTGCTTGCTTAGTAGTTGACCTCACTGTTCACACCAGTCAAGTCTAAGGTTTTTTGTAGTTAAAGGTCTACCAGTGATATCTGTGGTTCACAGTAATCCTGCCTACTGTGGTACAGTAGTCTTGGCAGGTTCCTTCCGTCTTATGATGAACGCTCTATATACTCACTACCGAACGTGTTTTGATCAAAGTCGGTTAACCATAAATGTACGTAAAATAAAAGTCTGTCCATTTCGATTAAAGCCGGCTGCGATCCTATAAACTATAATTTACGTTTACATTCATTTGGTGGCCAACCTGGATACATGGTGTTTGAATGTGTTGAGATTGTGTCTGAGTTCAAGTGTTTATTTGTTTCTGATCTTTATTCGATGTTAAAATAGTCTATTCACAAATAAAAAATCGCGGAAGTTTTTTTCGTAATTTTGCTTTCCAAAATTTGCTTCCCTAACTATTTTTGTTCTTCACTTTAGACGTACTACGAACTGATTATGCGTAGATCTAATCACTGTTTCAATACGGTAATCCTGTTCGTGGTGGTGACTATCAAAGCATTCTTTATACGATGGAAATTTTAAAAAAATCAATGAGCAAAGCCGATATAAAAAAGCGTGTTCTCATCTGACCTACTACGACCTACTACCATTACTACTATTTCAAAAATTAAACATGTCCACTATCACTCGATGTTAGATTCAAAGCAGTAATGTTTAATTTTCTTAAAAGTTATGTGTAAGATTCCAAGCTGTCATGTGTACGTTCATACCAGTCATAATCATGGGTTCACAATCATGGGAAATCACTAGGCAAAAAGCTGCTTCCTGAAACTTCTGCTCGGTTCACCAGTTGGCTGCTGAGTCTGAGCAGGAGTCAGGTCAGGCGGGTAATTGCCTTGATCACTGGACACGGCCATTTCAGGAATCATCTCTTCAGTATTGGTATCACCCATGATGATCCAGAGAGCAGACTCTGTGGTAGCTCTGTCGAGACTGCAAGGCACATCATTTTGGATTGTGAGATACTGTAGGCTAGGAAAAGAGCCCTCTTTCGTCTCCGACAACCAGGTGACATACCAGATGAGACAAACAAGCAAACTAGCATTGGGAAAAAGCTCTTAAGCCTCGTTGAGGGCTCAGTCATATACCAGCCAATCTAGCAACAAAGGGGAGCGCGATAAGCTTCGGTTGACGTGCTGAGACTTTTTGAGTCCATTCCCCTATTCCTCAAACTCAAATCAATCAACCAAGGTTCACAGTAATTGCGAAAGTATCGTACCAGTCCAAGTTCAAGGTTCACAGCAGTCAAAAGGTTCACGGAAGTCATGTTTAAGGATAACAACAGACATGTCTAAGGATTATAGCGGCAATGTCTAAGGTTCACACCACTCATGTATCAGTGTCACACCAGTCATGAATAGGTTAGGTTCATGGCAGCCATGTGTAAGGTTGATAGCAGCCACGATTCATAGAAGTCACTTCTTTGGTTCATAGCGGTCATGACTGGTTCATACCAGTCATATGTAAGATTCATAGCCATCATCTGTAGAGTTTATAGCAGTCACGTGTAGAGTTCATAACAGTCATCTGTAGAGTTCATAGCAGTCATCTGTAGAGTTTATAGCAGTCACGTGCAGATTTCATAGCAGTCATCTGTAGAGTTTATAGCAGTCATTTGTAGAGTTCATGGCAGTCATGTGTAATTTTCATTGCAGTATTGTCTTAAGATCACAGCGGTCACGAGTGAGGTGCATGAAGGTAATTTCTAAGCTTTATCCTTACAAGTAAAGTTATTTAGATGCACTAATATTTTAATTCTTCACAAATTTAAATTCTAGTTGATCGGTAACGTGGTCCAGGAGTGTTTTGGTAATCCAAATGCAAATAAAAGCTTAGTTTAAAATATAGGTAGCTCCTTGTAAGGCTACTTTAGCATTTGTTATTGGGATTTATTCCATACGACTAATGTAACATGGACTGATTCCAATGTAATGTTCAATGTATTCCATCTCTTTTTGGTACGTCTTTTTTACTTAAGATACATATATTTTTTATTAAACGGATATCTGACAAAAATGGTTAGTGTTTTTCAATTTGGTTAGGAATGGGCTCGATTCCTTAGATTTATATCGCTATGTCAGCATCTATAGCAGATGTAGTTGAATCTTTTAGTTCAAAAAATTGTTAAAAGCCAAAATTGGCGAAAGTGAGTTAAGGCCATATTATTTTTCTGTAAGGGTAAACGAATCGTTATGTGCAATAACCAGTCATGTCCGATGCTCAGAACGCTATTAAAATCCATTTTGAAGTCTATTTTTAGAGCCAAAACCCGTCATGTTCCAAATGGTTAGGAATGTCCACTATACCACTGAAAGAATGCAAGGCTCATCATTTGCCCTCTTTGGTCTCTTAGCAGGTTTTTGCACTAAATAGTAGGGAATTTATTTTTTGCTCTCATGATGATTGGCAGCAATGATGGTTGTTTGCAATTTTTGATTTACCACTTATTCTAACCAGAATTTATGTTTTATTTTATGAATCCTTTATTTTATTGACTTATTGCCTTAATATAAGTGATTAATTTTGGTTTCGTGAAAAAACCCCTCATGTAAAATATTTTCAAAATGTTTTTGTAAATATGGGTAGTACAAAAAAGGTCTAACCACCTAAAACATTCATTTAATGGTTACTTTAAAGCAAAAAAAATGTTTAAGACGATTAAATAAATTTACAGATGCTAAAACCTTTTTTTATTTTCTCAAAAATACATTTTTTGCTTTTGACAGGTTTTTGAACTAAAAGATTCAATTAATAGTTCAAGTTCGCTCGGAGGAGAAACAATTTCAAACCTACCCTTATGATAGATATTACCATCTCCGGGTGAGCAATCGATGTCAGCTTTGTTCGCCTATCTAAAGTGACACGGGTCTCGCATTCCTCGCTGGGGGATGTTTTATGAGAATGCCGCCGCTGGGGTCACCACCCCCTCTCGACGTCAGTAGCACGCGGCGCACGCTGGGGGCCGGGGCCCCGCGTGCTCTCACGCTAATGTGCACTTGCCCGTCCAAACCCGCTTTGCACACACGAATTAACGCTTTTATTTTTGACTTCGACATACGGCGCGCCAAATCTATCGGATACTGAGTTTGATAGTATCGATAAGTTGAACTATTGTTGATTGTTGTGGTAAGAGCGCGCGCGCGCACGCACACGCACACAGACTTGCTCGCTAATATTTGTGGGGCCTTGTGTTCATACACCTGAAAGTAAGGCCATGTGTGCGCATTTTACAGTGCCGTGGGGCTAGTCGAAATTGTGAGGCCAGATGAAAACATAATCTAAACTAACCTTACCTGACTTAACCTAACTGAACCTAACCTAACCTCGCCTAACATAACCTAACTTCTCCATTTTAGACTTTTCCGACCCTAAAAAGAGGACTTTTAGCACAAAATAAACAACTAAATCCTTATGGGGTCGCGTGTAAGGCCCCATAATTTCGAAAGGCCCCACAGTTTGGTTAAATGCACACTCATGGCCTACCCTACATGTGTAATTTTACATCTGTAGGGTTAAAAGTGTGTATCCTGCGCCCCGCCGTGATTCCACAATTAATTGACCAATTTCATGCTAGTGTCACTTTTGAGTGTTCTCAGTTCGTAAGACAACCATCGCTAAGATGTCTTAGGAGGCCATAAACTATATAAAACCATCTCTAAACAGTCATCGTGTGTATGATGTCACTATTTTTGAAGATGCCACAGCTTGGTATGGTACATGGGTAGGCGACTGAGGTTACTATCAACCAAAGGTAAGAACACACACACACACACACACACACACACATCACTTCAATTAGTTTTTTGTTTCGAATTAATATAACCTAATTGCCTAACCTTACTTCCCCTTAAAGTGAAATACACTTTTGGTTATGTCACGTTACTTGCATTAACATGTTAATTCGATAATATCAATATCTAATGCAGGCTCTATAGTTTTGGGGTAACTCTGATAAAAATCTCTCCGTTACCACTAGAAAAGAAAGCACCGCTTTTTTTTAACTACAAACAGTTCGCAGAGCAGCTGATTTCTACGAGGTTTGCGTACTTGCATGCGATGAATTTATTATAATTATTGGCCTATCTTCTTATCATAGGCATATCCCGGAAGCATTGTACTTCTGGCTAGGCCTATTGAGTTTGGCAATATTACATGCCGAAAACCATTAGAGATTGGTAGGATTTGAACCCAAGAGCGGAATCCCGAGCTCCAATTATCAAACTTTCCAGCCCTTGAAAAAAAATTATAATAAAGAATAAATAAATAAATAATATATGAAACACTGAAAATGAAAGGAAAAATAAATAAATAATATAAGTGAAACACTGAAAATGAAAGGAAAAATATTAAGTAAACAAGTAATGAACAAATTGTTTCATGAACTACTACTACATTGGTTTTATGGACCCAAAGGAAATAAAACGATTTCGCTTCAAAACGGAAAAAATGTTTTGGGCATGTGTTATTTTTCTTATTAATAAATACGGCATGTTATTTAGTATTTATACTCGGTGTAAAATTTTATTTGACTAAAAAAGAGTGAATAAGCTGCCACATGGGTGTCAAAATGAAAAGGGACACTTTTTGGATGGCTTTAAATCAATTATAGAAATTTCAATTAATTTTGTAATCTTAATCGTTACCGTACTTAGTTGTGTCCTCTCTCATAAATTTCAGTATAAGAAAAATCAACAGTTTCATCATGGTTACACATAACGATGATGAATATCTTCTGTTATCAGCTATGATGAAGGAAAAATAAAACCTTTGTAAAATCTAAGAAATACTATCAGTTTAACCTGTATAAAACGAGTTTTTTTTCGAAATCCAACACTGCTAAAAAGGTTGGTAGTTTCGTTGATGTAACACCTTATTTGATGACACTAACTGTTTTGTAATAAAATATTAAACGTTTGGGGGCAACTTACATTGTAGTAAAATTATTGTTTGTCAGATTCGTTGATCGCTTAATAGATAAGGTTAATTTTCACTCTTAGCTTCAGTCGCATAAGGTATTTAAATCACAACTTAACTGTTTGACATACTTAAGAAAACTTTGTTAATAAACGGATTCAAGACATCTCTAAAATCAAAGCAACACGTTATTTTATAAGGTGGTGATATGTTATTAACTAGGAGTACGCTCCTATGTCGCGTATAGGTCGAACGAAGCGCGGTAAAATGAAATGAAGGTTATTAACTAAAAAATAAATATTTAAACATATAATTAACTACTCATTTATAGATTTAAACAATCTTCGGGGTATAAATATGGTGCAGTTAAAATTTCACGACTTTTCATAAAATAATAAAAGAGGAGTTAGTTCACAAAGAGTGATTTTCAAGTCGAGTATAACTCACTTCGTTGGAATTATTAAAAATATATTACAACCGAATCATTTTTAAAATCTTTCTATGAAAATAATAAGGATTTCCAATTCTACAGAAAATAAAATCAATCGAACAAATATCAGATTCATTGGGGAATTATAGACCTACCCTTTGCTTGTAAAATAGTTCCTAGTAATAATTAATTAATGCAATTAAAATTATTGTAATGGATGCCTGTAATCAGCGTTATGGTTTATCTTGTGTCGGTTGTAATATTGTTCGAATTCTAAGTACAAAAGACAGTACAAGGAGGTGACAAAGTTTTTGAACTAATAAATTCAAAGTAAATTGAAATCTTACATAGAATCTGAAAACATTTTTCATACGATTTTTTAAATAATAATGAGGTCTTTTAAATAAAATATATAGATGTTTTGTAAAATAACAGTGACTATCAGTAAAAAGTGAAAGATTGTCTAGCTTTTATTTTGTTGAATTCACCTTTTTTAAAGAGATATTTGAAATGTCACACCAATATATAAAAAATAGATACAGTATAAGAATTAGTGGTAGCTGTAAAATTGATTACGAAATTTAACCTGTGGTACAACTTAAAACTTGGGGTAGATCGTCTTATTTCATAAGGTAATTCTATGCAAAGACGTAAAATTCGTCACGTTTTTACAATTCTACTATGTAAAGACGTGACAAATTTCATTCATATTTACTCGCGATGATCGAAATAACTGTCAAGTGGATCCTTAATCACTTGAACTTAAGAAAATGCCAAGAGCTAAACCTGCACATATCATTCTTAAAATATTGGTGAGGGTGAAAAATAAAGATAATTGATCTTAACAAGCATTTGGATTAACATTTTAAAAATTGCATTCAAATTATAGCTGCTCACACGTTCACCCGTAGACATTCAAAGGCCCTTTTACATTTAATTTAAAGCTAATAAATTTTATAAAAGGCATTTAACTTTAAACCTAAGTTGGTTTAATCAGTCTTCGCTGTGCATGAATTGCAAACACCAGCCCAATATTTGCCTCATCTCCATCTTCTAATATGTTTCTTACAAATGCGAGAAACCTTGGCATTAAGGTTTACCCATAGTAAGGATTTGGATGTAAATTAACTATTTATATATTTGATAAATTGTTTTTAAAACTCGAAGCTATCGAACTTGCCAAACAATTAGGCCTGTATAACTGACTCTGAGACAGAAATGACTAACTAAATAAATCCATACATTAAATGGCTTTCTTGAATAACATGACATACTTTTTAAGTAAAACAGTTACATTCATTTTTACCAGCGTTATTTAAAACATATATTTTTGTTTTAACTGAGTAAAAGCACAAGCAAGTTTATTCATATCATCAAATTTCACACTAATACTATTTTCACTTTCATGAACTCGTAAATTTCGTCTGTGAATATAATCAGCTCAGAAAAAAAGTTAATATTATTATCTACCAAAATCTGAAATCCACTTATGTATGCTCAAGCTACGGACAAAGACGGTCAATAGTTTAGACTACATTTCTAACGTGAGGGTGAAGAAGGCAACTATTTTCCACTTCTCTACTGAAGCATCTTAGTAAGCGGTCTATGGTGAGTATAATGAAATGAAAACTCGTCTAAAGGGCTGAAGAGAATGGAATCAAAATATCTTTTGCCAGTCGCAAAATGTAATGACTGTTAACTTTCGAAGAATTCCCGTTTGTGCGGTACTGAATTTCAATGCGGATTCCTGATTCAGCGAAAATCGTAACTTTTAAATTCGTTAAAACAAACAGGCGCGGGGGTGGCAGTCGCCAAAAGTTGTGCTCAGTTTTCTAAAATACAACTTTTGTTCCCATTATAGCACATGGAAATCCCGATTTGATACACCAGAGTAAAAACGTAACAATATGACCGTTCAGAAGGTAAAGAACGACAAGAAAAGCCTAGAAATATTGAAGCATACAAACCCAGCTGCTAGAGACGTGGGGCATACACTGTTTCTTAACACGTCAAGAAACTTAAAGAAGTCCGAAACAAACTGGGACATAGAAAAAATTGGCGACTCGAATAAAATGAGATGAAATGTTTGTCCGGCTAGCACTACTGGGGTAGGCAACGGGCAGCTTACGTGGACGACGAGGCGGCGTAGAGAGGCAGAATGTGCAGGGCCTGGTAGGAAGGACCCCGGGGCCCCCTCGCTGAGCCCCCCGCCCCCCCGGCCCCTGGCCCGCCCAGGCCCGCCTACGCACCTACGTCACTCGTACCCACACCCACACCCACACCCCCCGACCCACTACTCGACGTTCAACGTCCCTAAATGGCGCAACAATTTTTAAGTGCGTAGGCTGTCAAAATGAAAACCGTTTATGAAATTTGACGCGGAGGAAGTTTATTTTAGTTATTTTATTTATTTAGTTAGTTTTTAATTTATTTTAGAATTTTATAGATTGGTCACTCGGTCGGCATTTTTTTAATATGTGATAATTTGTGTCTGTTACTTTGGTTTGAATAAAGTTCGTAAGATTAACCTCTCATCTGATCCTAAAATTGGCTTAATTTACTCGTGTCAACCGTTACCATTTGTAAAATACCCATAAAAGGAATTTCGAAATGACAGCTTATTGAAAATAGACAGATAGGATTATAAATTGGAAGACCTGATAATCATAAACAACGAGAAATATCCACGAAAATTTTGTGGTTCTTATTAGGTGTGTTTAAAGACATTTAGCTGTTAAAGGTCATATGAAGGAGGCAACATTAAGAGTGATGAAGCCCAGAATTGAAAAAAATATTAAAATCAGATGCCCAAGTTCACTTCTTTAAGCATTTAAGTGACTCCATCCATGATGATTATAAAAAACGTTGTAACTTTAAATAAACGGTATCATTTTTCTTTTGAATACGTAAACTCGCATCTAAAATATATAGGTGCATTTTTTAATGTATGATACACTGAGACTTATTCTTGATTTCAATAGCCTATATTTAAATATTCGTACAAAAATTCTCAAGCACAAATTCCACTTTGGAGCAAAAACGTTGTATAATATGACCATGGATTTCAGTAAACGCTCCTTCATGCCATTCCCCTAAATCTTCTGTTGTTTATTGACAGAAACCTAAAGAAAATTATGCAAGGGGTATTTATTATCTTGTATTGTGGGAGCTAGAAGGCCAGGATATTGGAACCCTGAATTCAAGCTTTCGTTGCGTATCCAATGAGTTTTTAATGTAAACTGACCACCTAATTACAACTTTTCATATGGTTGCAATAGAATAAAATTACGATTCATGAATCATGATTGGGGTAGCTTAAAAAATTGCTAGGTTTTTTTAAACCCCCTTGTAATCGATTAAAAGCAATTCAAACCCCTTATTTAGTATTTAATTTGTAAGAGGATAGACATTGGGCGCGTTCAGCCGCAACCACCGGTGACTAACCGGTTACCATAGTCACGAATAGGCAAATCCACCGCATCTTGACAGTCAACAATGTCCGGTTATTTACCGAATCCACCGCAAACACATCGGTGGATGCACAACAATGATCGGTAGGTAGTACATCCACCGCTACCGTTCACTTATTATAGGTTGGTAGATTACCCACCGGTGGCTGCGGCTGAACGCGCCCATTGATTTTAATAAATTCGTTTTATTACATTTTATAAATGAGTGAGAGTAAGAGTAAGGGAGGTTAACGGAATTTCCGGTAAAAGGTTAGGATTATTCGGTGGAAAGTTATTGACTAGGTCTTTGTGGAACCGTCAGTTTATTTATTTTATTTATTTATCCAACGGGAAACCCCTTTATAAAAATAATAATCAATAATGACACTAACAACAAACCAACAAATACAGCGATTGAATGCTTATTTGTCTAACTGGTGCAGGTTTGAGTTCTTTTGGAATTGATTTTCCCTTTGTTTGATAAAAGATTTTTAAAAATGAAAAAACATACCTTTGTTTTGATTTACATTAAAATAAGTTATCTAGCTGGTTATTTTTATGATAGGGAAAGTCATAAACACTGTCTTAGTTTTCTTTAAAATGTTAAATGTTAAGGTGCATTACTAATCAGAAAACATAAAAAAAACTTACCGTAGAAGATTTTTTATTACTTTTTATTTAATCGTCGACTGTAAATTATGTTGTCACCCTTTAAAATATGTTATTATGAATTTTTAAGCCTCCTTTCTGTTTTGTAAGGTTTTGATCTAAATACAGGGTGTTTTTTTCAAACGCAACCCATTTTTAAGATTGAATAATTTACATATAAATTTGAAATGACTATTGTTTTGTCAATTTTTAAATTTTATACAACCTATTATTTAAGTTTGATCACATTTAGCTTACATTATGTGTTCTTACAATCCGCCGTTGACATTTATACAAAGTTATGCTCTCCCCATCAAATTCCTGAACACGATTTGCAAAGTACCTTTTTGAATTTCTTGTATTACATTTCTTATGTTTGTTTTGAGGCGCTAATATCCTGTGAATTCGTAGGCCTTACTTTTTATGTATCCCCAAAGAAAATAATATAGTGGGGTCAAATCCGGGGATCTTGGAGGGAATAATCCTTCACTGATAAAATAAAATTTTGGGTTGCGTTAAAAAAAAAAACAAAAAAAAACACCCTGTATAACTTCCTAACCTACATATAGCAGAATAACGCTCTACAACCAATGGAACATCAGTGTGTCTATAGCTCCATACGACAATATGAATTTAGTTTTTCAGCACATGTTTCACCATAAAGTTTTGAACGACTCCGGGCCATGTTATATTCTATGCACGTTACGAACATAATTTAGTCACGACAGTTTTGCATAGGCTAAGGTTGGGGACTCAGCATACACTCGGGGCTGATAGCTGCTGAGGCAGCCTGCGCGCGTCCATTGATTTCCAATCTGGTTACCTCGACTTACCGCCTGGTTGCCGCTGGGTTCGTCCGTTTTGTGAAATGCTTTTAACACGTGCTGATTCCAGGGCAATCAGTTGCTGATTCTATATATTAATCAATAGAGCCATCGATTAATATATAGTATTCACTGTATTCACTCTCCAGCGAAAATTTCTGGATTGCTCGTAACGTGTTGCTAAATATGTCTGCCGTTATTGTGTTGAATTGAGCAAGAATACAAAAAGTTAATTGTGAAAGTATCAACAAGTTATACTTTATAATTAATTAAACCCATCTGTAATAATACTACCTCCTTATGAAGTGTAGTACTGTTATCACTAAGTGGCTTGAATAGCACCGAGTAGCTGATATCTGAACTGCAGTAGTATGGGGGACATTCCGTTGTAAAACATCACCATTGTTATGATAACTATTAACTCGATGATACCTGTTATGAACTATACTAATTGTAAATAAATTTGTTAGTTCTTGTTTTTAAAAGGGCGGATTTTTTTTAAGGCACTCTTTTTTTTAGTAGTCATCACTGTTAATTACTAAGATAACGGGATATTTGTACGAGTAAATCATTATTTCAAAAGCTTCATTTCCAAAGCTGTTTATGAGATCGGTAAGTGATAGTTTGGTTTCCGGCCGGGAAAAAGGTGTGGAGAATGAGCCAGAGCTAAGGTGATGATGGGTTATAGTCAGGATTTGAATGCTTCAACAGAGCGTTAATTTTACGATTTAACCTATTCTTAAAGCTAAATAAATAATGTAATTGTCGCTCATTAATATGTATGTCTCTAACATAAGTGTCCTGTTTTTGTTTTGCTACTTTGGTACTTCTTTGTTTAGTAGTTATATTACTTATTAACGTTCAAAGTGTAATTTGTATTACGCTACAAAAGTATTTTTTTCTAGACGAGGGCCAGGCTTAGAAGTTTCCATGGACACGCACTGCAGCTTATTTAGCTTATTGTGTACCCTCAAGGTTACCACATTATCACATAGAAAATTGCCATTGGTGATTGGCGGGTTTCGAACGCGGGACCTTGGGCTACCTAAGTCTAACTTATAGCTAGTGACTAGGTTGGTGGTACATTAGACAAAAGCAAAGAGAAGGGAGATAGAAAAGAAAATAGATATTTATAACAGATTTGCAATTTTGGTACTTAATGAATCACAGTCTGTACACTACTTTAATCCATCGACATGATTTAGTGCATTCCCCAAAGCCCTTGACTTGAATCGAAAAAATAAAATAAAAATAAAAGATTATATTCAAGGCGAGGTTTTTTAAGATTCTTCAAATTTTGAAAAGGACAAAGCAACGGGAGAATACACCATTCCGTGCCGCTGACAGGAAAGAGGGAGTGGGTAACCCAATTGCACACGGGGAGTAGCTATGTAGGCACACCCACCTGAAGGAGGGTAGTGCCTTAGACTCACAATCCCCGAATGTTATTAGGGTGAAGAGTGAAGACACGAAGAATGAACACTTAAACCTAGTATCACCGGCAAGTAATTGTCTGGCAGACGATCGTTTGGTTTGGGTAATCCTGGATTTAAATGGATAGTTGAACATTTTTTAAATTGAGAAACGTGAGCTTTTCTCACAAATTTTCCATCGGAAGGATTTACTAATCTGACCGTGACCGGAGATGGAAAGCTCTCAGTCAAGCAAGGGTTTGATCACATTGAGAGTAATTTCTGGTTCACAACAGGTTCATTTCTGCTAATTTGTAGTCAAATTTTTTGCTGATCGGGTTAATCTGTACATTACCCATTCACCAGTTTGAAATGTCGTGGCCGGTCTGTTTTGGTTGTTACGTTTCTCTTGTCTCGCGAACTTTGCAGAGACCAACAATGGCCTTTGGCCACTCGGATTGCAAGGAAGAGCTAGTCCCTGATTGTTGACAAAGTAGTCAAGATTCCAGTGGAGTCCCAGTGGATGGTACAGAGTCCTGCCCAAGAAAAGGCGTGAAAAGGAATTTTGGGTGCGTTCATGGGTAGTGGAGTTAAAGCCTACTTGGAACCAATGGAGGGGTTGGTCCAAAAACTGTTGGAATAGGTTATGGAAAATTCTGATGAAAATTTTGATTAGTTTGTTGACTCGTTCTGCATGTGAAGGGTTTGTGTAGTAAGGACTTGTGGAAATGTGTTGGATACAGAGATCCATGAATGGGTAATTTCTTATCATTACCTGAATGATATTGGATAAGAAATGGGAGATATTATCAGAAACGAGGTATTTTGGAGGGCCAAAAATTGAGAATACCTGTTTATTGAGAATATTGACAGTTGTTTGTGCCTGGGTATTCCTGATAGGGAGGATAATACAAAACTTGGATGAGTCCACAACCTTTAACAGTTATTTGTGCCCTTTTGTGGATCTTGGGAAGGGACCAATATGGTCGATAAAGATTTTTTTCCAAGTTTTTGTGGTTAAATCTAATGATAAATGTTGGTGTTTGGGACTTTTTTACGCCTGGAATTTCACTCAGGTCCTTACACGTTTGGTGATTTCCTGTTTCAGGTCCTTTGCCCAAAAAAGGAATCAATGCGAGCAAGGGTCTGCAGATGCCAAGGTGAGCTGACGTCGGTGATTCATGATAGTACTCAAACAGAAGATCAAGGAGCTTTTGTAGGATAACAACCCTTAGTTTCGTTTGGATGGGCAATTGATGCATAAGAATGCCATGTTGAATTGAGAGGTTGAGAAACGTGTTTGTGGACCGGATGATATTGGAAATCTGGAGGATCTTCTGATTTTTTATGTCCTTAAATACCTCGGGAATAAGCAAGAGAGTCATGTCCGATGAAAGTGTAGGATTTAGAGCCTCGGTGAGTATCAGTACCTTAAAAAGACGAGAAAGCCTTTCTGCACATACATTGTCCTTGCCTTTGATGTGATGAATTTGAAACTTAAAAGAGTTTATGAAGGAGATCCACGTAGCTACCTTGCCCATTTGTCGTGGGTGGTTTAGTCGCCACGTGAGTGCGTACCAATCAGTGTGGAGATGAAATTTCCTAAGTTCGAAATATTGCTGGTATCTCTGGAGTGCCAAACTGCCTTCAGTCCCTGCAAACTACCCTAAGTCCCTTTTTCAGCGAGGTATTCTAAATTAAGTGTGGAATAGTTGAGTTCATGACCGTTTAATGCTCTAGCTCCGGGAGACTATGAGGCAGGGAATAAGTGTCCTTTATGTTCCTGATAAAGAGAACTGCGCAAATTTTAGTACTGGAGGCATCAGTGTGTACCACAAAGGGTTTTTGGGAGTGAGGCATGCGAAGAATGGGTAAAGATACTAAGGCAGCTTTGAGAGTTTCGAATGCCTTTTGTTGTTCAGGGCCGAAGACAAATTCAGCACCTTTTCTCTTGAGCTGATTGAGGTGTCGAGCTATAGTTGCATAATCCTTGATAAAACGAGCAATATATATTAGTGAATCGGAGGGCGCAAGGCACAGCAGATAACTACTCAATACGACAGGTTCTATATCCGACTTTCTAATTTATCTATCGCCAGCTTAACTTGAAGCAGTTTACTGTTATACAATGGTTTTGGTTAAATTACTTAATAAGTGTCATTACAAAATACCCCCATCGCAGCAGACCTGCATACCCAGCAAATTTTTAATGCTTAAATAAATCATTTACGGAGCCTCAGATCAAGTAAATTCCATTTAAATCCTAAAATGAGCATACAACAATTTTCTCAATACGAATAACATGGGAAATAAATTTGCAGGTTTGCTGCCATGAAAATTTTAGATTGAGAGATTTTTACAATAATCCAGTGGATATCAACTAGATGAAGGTATATATCAAGTTTTATTCAGATATATTGAGAAATAAACTAGATAAAGAATTTAATTTATTTCCCACGAGGTTAACATTGGGACAACGTACTGTATTTACCACTAGCGATATATGGTAACCAATGGACATCGAGCAATAATTCAAAATCTGAATTCTATGGTCTAATCCATGATTTTTCTATGTAAAAAATCCCAAAAACCATTTTCCTATCCCTTAACCCCTCTTCCGGTGGTCCGTTTGGGCTGGTTTTCGAACTCTTCTGAAGAGTTGATACTTTATATGTATGTTGTTTTAGGGGATAAGTGCCGATGTAACTGTTAATTTTTAAGAAGTAATATGCAGGAATTTGTGAGAGTCCATAAGCTATGGAATTTTCTCTTTAATTCACTCAGATTCCTCTTAAATCACAAATTTGAGGAGTGCTAAACTGCGCACTCCTATCCGACATCTGGCCGGATTGATTATGTTGTATCAGTTATATACAAAATAATTTAGGATCTATACGTGCGCTTGTGAACTAATAACTAACAACAATACAATTTATTTAGGACACTTTCTTTTCCCCTAGAGATTACATTTAAGTTTTTGGTTTAAGTTCCTTCAATCTAACGATAAAGAAGTGTTCTAATCAATACTTCAACTTTTCAATCGCTCAGCTCCACGCAACTTTTATTTAGAAGTTCACGTTGTTTCCTCAGTAATTTAATTCAGAATTCGTTTCGTCATTAATATGTCATTATTACCGATTAACGTCGAATGTATTACCTTTTTAACTAGTTAAGTAAATGTTACTTTAAACAAAACTCAGATGCAAAAGTGAATTTGAAGTCGAAATTCCACTCAGAACGATGTCATTTTATGACAAGCAAGACCTATAGAGTTAACTGTTACAATCTCGCATGTGCGACATGTGTTACTGTGGTTAGAAATTAATTATTCTGACACACGCTGTGAGTTAATTATGTTTGTTATCACCCTCTCCTAACTCACATCAAACAAAATCAAATATAGCATATTCTGACAGCAAACTGTTCATAGTTTAAAAAGGGGTTCAAACATAGACTCATAGAACGTAAATGTAAACAATAAATAAATTTGTTGTTATTTAATACAATGAAGGTATAATAACTTTAGATGATAACACTTTAACTAACTCATAATTTGGCACATATTTTTAAAGATTATAATGTAAAATAGTGGAAAATATGTCTGACTACATATTGATTATTATTAGTTACAAAATAATCATATATGTAGAGTAAACACAATACAGTTAAGTTTGGAAAATTTGAACAACAAGAGGTATGTCTTATTTGTATACAGGCCTGCATTTTGTGACCAAAATACCTTTTTGCTAATATGCCGTTGAAACTTGTGTAACGAAATAAATATATTTTCGTCATACTGCTTAAAAAAGCTGCTTTTAACACATGCGTTGGGATTCAAAAGTTGTTCGTTATAGTCCTTGGTTAATAACATATGATTTGATGATTATTATTTTCCTAGGACGAAAAAGATCATTGTTGATGATACTTTTGATTCGAGGTGAATAATCGAACAATCTTCATCCGATTACAAATAATCGAAAAATTCATCCTTATTGTAAGTCAGCGTCGATGGTGAGCTATCGACTGCATCGGGAATGGTTATCGGTTATTATATTCAATTGCTTATTAGATTCATTGTTGCATTGTTGTCGGTTTAATCAATTTGTGAAACTCGATTATTTCACCAATCGATTATTGCATGCGTTCGATAAGTCGATAGTTAATTATTGTTGTCAGTCTAACCTAACACAGATGAAACGGACAATCAGCTGATTGCTTCAAGTAGCAAGAACAAGATGGAAGCATCTTTGGGAGGTACCTTTAAAGGCAAACAAGCTGTAATATTTTGATTTTCTTAAGTAGTTTGCGTGTTGTATTGAGCGATATAACGAAAAATATAGTTCATCACACGAACCCGAAGCTACTTTTCGTTACTCGGTCATTTTTCAACCTCGGCTTACAGCCTCGGTCGTAAAACTTGACCTCGTACGAAAAGCGTCACTTCAGGTCCTAGCAATGAAATATACTATTTATTGAACGGAGAGAACCCGAGTGTAAACTACTTATACCCAACAGTTCTCCGAAATAACGCTGGAGTGGAAGTGTCATCAACAACCGGGGAATGTTGCCAACAGTCAGACCAACTTCCAAGGCAGACTGTTATGAACTGGAAAGTTCCATTTCTTGTGAGTATCTTGTTTA
Organism: Flexamia atlantica; assembly: GCA_035578135.1. NCBI lineage: Eukaryota > Metazoa > Arthropoda > Insecta > Hemiptera > Cicadellidae > Flexamia > Flexamia atlantica. The sequence goes on along the minus strand of JAQJVK010000007.1, from coordinate 50,328,233 downwards.
GAGTTTAAATGTTTGTTTTATATAAATCGCCGCAAATATTGTTTTTATATTCCTAATCCGTTTGGATCTTCAATCTGGCCGATTTTCACGATTTGAAGTTCACAATGCAAAACCCAGGCAAGTTCAATTTTGAACGTTTACAGGAGATAAAAAGAAATAATTGAGATATATTTTTTCCTTTAAATGAGAAAGAATGGAGATGCCTTCTATTCGTTTTGCCCCAAATATGAGTTTAAATAGACATGGTGACAAAATGTTGACTGATGTCGTACTCACAGTTTGCACACATGGTAGCAAACTCTACACTCCTTTGTTTGAAATTCATTGTTGGTGATGGTGATTTTATATTTTGATTAGGATTTTTGCGGACATCGTGAAACTTGTTTTTTACTAATCAGTGATGGCAAATGTCCGCAAAAATCCTAATCAAAATATAAACTCTACACGTCTATACATAACCTGAAACCTCAATGCAAAACACCATTCACTTCTGTTGCCATAACGAAAACTGAATTCGAAGCAACAAGACAGCTCCTGGAGCTGACTGAGTTTTTCTAAAAATCCATCAGCTCCTTTTTCCGAATATCTCTGCTTGTGGTGCGTGGAGTTATACCCTTTTTGCACCAATCGATAGAGAATTTGTTTCGCAATAGGTTTACACTTAATTTATAACGATGCTAGGGAGCGGCCTGGCATAGTGGTTAGAGCGCGAGCTTTCGATGTTTGAGGCCCGGGTTCAAATCCCGCCAATCACCAAAGGCATTTTCGCTATGTGATAATACCGTGACCCAACAGGCCTAGCCTGAAGTAATGTGTAAAACGGTTCCGGGTAGGTCTAGCGTCCTGGGATGTGAAGGGAGGACAAAAAAATTATAAGGATGCTACAATTAGATTTACTATCAAGTACCAGCATGCATTTACTCGACTTATACTTAGCGAAAATTCCTCCCCCTTTCAAAGCGTCAACACGGTCTTACATTGTTTTTCATATGCCGCAGGGTTGAATCAAGGTACATACAGTAATTAGGTTTGGCCTTGAATCATCATTTAATTCACACAAAAAAGATGACATACAAAAAAGATACAAAATAGATAAGATAGAGATAAACCAAACCGGTCGAGTTCAACAGGAGTTATGAAACTCTAAAATATAAATTTTAGTTTATTTTAAATTGTTCTTAAGTTAAAGATTTATATCTCCAGTTTTAAATATCTTACACGAAATCTGTTGGTCTAAGAACCTTTACTGCGTGGAGTACTTGAGTAATTAGAGCCAGTTATAGTCATCGGACGAGTTCATATGGTTCCAACGAATCTGTACACCTACAAACAAAAAAATTGTACTCTTTATGTTTGACAATTATCGATCCATAGTTCCAGTTTTATTTTAGCTTTTTATGTTTTACTCTTAAAACACCCCTTGAATTACAGCTGTCATTTAGCTGCTATTGATTTATTCGTCATTTAAATCTACCTCCTTTTAAGCGAGCTATAAACATCAAACTAACATAAATTTTCATTTTTACAGAATTTGCATTCAACCAAACGAACTTTGGACAACCAACATAAAGTTTAGATTTAAACTTTAAATAAAGATCTTCTTTATTTAAAGTGTTTTCTTTAAATAAAGATCGACAACTCCCAACATTATTCATGCAATTTATATGTTTGGGTATGAAACACTCGATAATTTTACAGGCTTTCATTTGAGCTATAGTTTATTGAGCTCCGACGAAATTGTGTGAATGGCAGACTTCCAAACATCAAAGACTTTATTTTTCCAAATTTTGCCTTCAAATTAAAGATCTATTTATATTTCCAGTTTGAGATGTCATCATATGACCTGGTCTAAGAAACTCGAAGAACTTCCTGCTGTTTTGAGCTAATGGTTGAATTCTGGTAAGTGAAGGATGAGATATAATTTAAACCAACAAAAATTCTTTTTTTCGGAATTTCCCTTAAAAAAAATAGTATCTCCAGTTCTAATCACTTTTATTTAGTCAAATTAGTATATGTTTTTTCTAAGAATTTTAAATGAATTACTTGGCTTTCAATCAAGCTTAAGATTGAAGACCAGTGTTAGGCGAACAGGATGTTTTATTTTTCCAACAGCAACATAAAATCTACTTCAGTATCTATTATCCTTAAGCAAATATTTGATGATATTTTTGATTTTGTTATGTTTACTTAATTCGTTGTGCCCTTTTTTTACAACAATAATTCATCCCTTTATCAATTAGTTGATCTGTGTGTTGAGTAGGCTAATATCCGCCTTTTTCAAGTTAAACATCCAAGTTGTCTATAATCACCAAAATTTAATTTTAAGGAGCTATCCCCAAAATAACCACATCTGAGAGTGTGGGAAGAGTAGTGCTGCTTATGAAAGTGCATTTTTTATGTTGTCAAGTTGTAACGATTTTTATTTTCTTGCTGTCACGCGTTAAAAAGTTGAATGCGGAATCCACACTTTTTTTTTGGCTAACCACGTATTTTTAACCTATTTTAAATTTTATTATTAAACCCTAAGTTCTTCAAATAAAATTAGTTCCTGACCGCCATGACCATTTGTACCTTATTTGTTTCTTGGCTTCAGCAACACCTCGCTCACTTAGCCTCATCTTGTGCGTCCTCTTCTCCAATCCCCATAATAAAATACCGCTGCACATTAACTTTAACTTACACAGAGCAAACAATAAATTAATATGTAAAAAACAAAATATGCAAAAAAGTTATAATGGTTACACGAATTTTGACATAAATACTCTAATTTAAGTATTACACTTTTTCAGAAAAAAAAATAGAAAAAAAACGTTGCTTGACTCCAGTCCTTTTTAGCGTGAAACATATAAGAGATAAGGTATTTGTATTTTCATTTACAAACGAAAGTTTATAAAAAAATAATAACAGTTACAAGCATTTTTAAACAAGAAACTCCTAATTTAGCGAATTTACTAAACAAAAAATGTCGCTGGACTTTGGTCCCTTTTAGTATGAAACGGAAGTGGATGAGACTAGCAGGTTGACGTGGCTAAAATAACCTCAGTGATGGACTAAAGCCTTTTTAGCATGAATTTATACTTGGTTATACAAACGGTTTATACTACGTTTTGATGGTATTTTTCTATGCTAATGGAGTATCTGACAGAGGTCCTTATAGCACAAATTTATATATCCATGTCTCGAGGTGTAAAAACCAGACTTAACTCAATTTTCCATTTTTGAGACGAGGACCCTTTTAGCATGAAGCGATTCAATATAAATAGACAAATAATTTGAAAATAACAAGTAAATAAGACTAAACAACAAATTAGATTAACCAAATTAAACAACAAAAACAATTAGAATTACGAACAAATGAGAATAGCAATAATCAGTAAGATGAGTAAAAGTTTTTCTAAACAAGGGAACCGCATCACAAAGGAGATTAATTTACAGTCTCTGGTTGTATTACATACTCAATATTCAAAAGTATTAATTAAATTTCTGGATTAAGAAATTTAATGAAGTTATTATAAATACATATTTTGTACGGTGTGTTTATACATGGAGGGAGGCCACGAGCTCGGGAATGCTCCGCGCTTTGAGCTCTTTGACTAAGCTTGGATCGATTCTTTAGAATTGTTTGGAATTTAATACCTTTCCACAACGTTAAAGTCTGAAATTCCCACCTTTTGTAATCAACCTTTCAAGTTGGGTGTAATTAATTTTTCACTTTTCATCGACTAAATGGTTTTAGTATTGTATGTCTACGAAATATGAACTCTCAGTTTTATGTGGGAATTGAACAAGTGTCGTATGCTAACAATTAATACGTGTATAAATTAGGAAAATTAATTATTAATTGGTGTTTAGTAAGACTTTCAATAAATGTTGAAAGTATGTGGGATACAAAAACAGGTTATAAAATGATGACTGATCTATAGTTTGGACTTTTTTAAACGAACAGGTTCCCTCTCAAAAAATTAAATTTCCGATGGCTTTCGAAATGTCCCAGTTAAGAACGGAGTTTATAACACAATCGATTACATCTTTTTCAGTCAGTATACAGTGTGTAAATCAAGTATGGAAACAAATCTGTATTTTTTGAACCGAAATAGATAGAAATATTTTGTTTATGGCGTTCATAGTTGACTAAGGTTCCGGAACTTTTGACATCAAACCATTTGTTTTATTCCCCTAACTGGGTGGGGGGTAGGGGGTGACTAAATTTTTTCAAATAGCAACCCACATTGAGTGACCCCTCATTTTGAAGAGTTTGTCAAAAGAAATACGATGGCGCAAACCCGAGGTCGATATCTTACCCCAAACAAGAATGGCAATCATTTTAAATTTTGAATTGGTCCCAAGAAATTAAGTATGGATACCCCAACTTATTTTTAATCGGGTTTCATTGGGTAAGCTAAACTCTGTATATCATTAGATGGGAAAGTGGGCATTTTTTTCATATTCCCTATTTGGCCCCGGCCCTAAAAATAGGTGTTTTGAGGGCGGCCCCAAAATTTCAAATGCAAAGACCTATTAGGTGACTCCTCATATTGAAGGGTTTGTCCTCTAGCCAAAATGGCAGGTATTCAAAATTTGACTGAGTAATAACGCACCCATTTTAACTATTCAAAATTTGTAATGCCCTTATAGAATCGACGGATTTAAATTTGATTCGTTGTTTTTAGTGTTACAAGGGGGCATAAAATGAGGGATCACCTATACGAGTTGCTATGATAGGCATTCAAAGTTTTGAATTGGTGAAATTGCCTATCAAATTTTCATTGGTGAATTGGGGGCTTTTTGACTCAAATTTTTGAATTCCTGCCATTTTGGCTTGAGGTGGCATATCGATTTCAGGTTTGCACCATTGCGTTTGTTTTGGCAAACCCTTCAATATGAAGGGTCACTCAATAGGAGTTTGCATTTGAAATTTTGGGGCTGCCCCCTAAACTCCTATTTTGGGGGCCAGGGCTAAATTGGGAATATGAAAAAGATCCACTTTTCCACCTAATGACGGTATACAGAATTTACCTTACCCAATGAAACCAGTTTACAAGGTAAGTGTGGGTATCCATACTTTATCTCGTGGGACCATATCAAAATTCAAAATGGCTCCCATTCTTGTTTGGGGTGAGATATCGACCTCGGGTTTGCGCCATTGTATTTATTTTCACAAACCCTTCAAAATGAGGGGTCACTCAATAAGGGTTGCTATTTGAAAAAATAAATTTACCCCTTACCCCCCACCCTTTTAGAGGGGTGAAACAAAATTTTTAATGTCAAAAGTTCCGGATCCTTTGTCAACAATCAACGCCACAAACAAAATATTTCTCTCCATTTCGGTTTGAAAAATACAGATTTATTTCCATACTTAATTTACACACTGTATATTTGGCAATAATGGAGGTATGAGTTACTTTAGTGCTGTTTTCATCCAATCGAACTCCTGTCATAAATTTGTAAAATTTTAAATTTATTAGACCCTTTACTTAAGAATCTTTTTTTATGAAAATTTTAAAGTTCTGCACTGGAAATAACTGAGGAAAACCGCATTACAAATTGTTCAGTGCAGTGAGCCTTAGTTAAAACTATTTGCGATCACTCTTCTACACAAAGGAATCATCCAGTTAAATCTCGTAAGTTTATCCGAGAACGAAATAACGCCAAAAAATTAACATTAGGTATAAAATAAATGAAGTAAAATTGTAGGACAATATTAACGTAAACACTCGTTCATCTTAAACATACTCCACCATTTTATTCTGTTTTTGACTTCATGGCAGAGAAAGATATTCTGTTTTAACTGCTTAGTTGTTGTTTTCTGTTTCAGATTTCTATCGATTGTTTGTTGTTTTCTATCGATTTGTTGTTGTTTTCTGTTTCAGATTTTTGTTCGTATTTTTGTTTAGATCTTTAAAATATATTTTCAAGTTATTGAAATTTTATCTAGCCTTCTTTTTTGTTATTGTTACTCTTTTTTGTGTAAGTTTCCCATTTTGAATCTCATTCAAATTTTAGAAGCTTGGGTTAAGAAAGTTTGTAAGCCTATATTAAGATTTAGAAAGGAAAAAACATATAACCTCAATATTTATTGTATTTGCTAGGCTTATAATTACCAGTGTTTCACTTTGCTAATCACAGTCAAGCATATTGTATTTTCCAACCTATATATATGTGTGTTAGTTTTTTTTACTGACCGTAGCCAAGTAGGCTAGGTAATACTAGGACTTTGCTAATACATGAATATGTTAAAGGCAAATAAACGATTCTTCATTCTTGATTCTTAATTCATTAATTACACATTTCTTATAGTTGCAATCGATGTCAAATTACTGTCATCAATTGCGAATATGATAACCAATTAAAACTAACTTTTGTCTTTTGTAGTAAAAAGGATTTCCATTCAAGAGACTCTCGCTAGTCACCAGCCGTCGAAGAGCGGGTGGGTGGGAAGAGGCGGGGGGGGGGGGGTCTGTGATGGAATGGGGAAGTACTTACTTCTCCGGAATTAAAAACACAAAGACGCGTTTGTAGAAGGAAGGTTATGATTAAAAAGCAAAGCTTGAATGAAGTCAGGGAAGCGTGACGAACTATTCGCTCGGTGTCGAACCGCGCTCGGGTATTGCAGACGGCGCCGCGGCGCACAGTGGGTCAAAACTTTAATCTGGCGGGACAAAAATCAAGGAGTGACAAAATCCAACAAATTATCTTGAAACCAGTCTTACTTACCTAAATACATAAAACTTTCACTTTTTTAGTGAATTTCCCCTATAGGGAAGAAGCTATTACCGTAGGTCTCATGGTAAGACCTAAGCCCGAGACCATGATAACTTTTCGTTTTGGGTTCCCCAGAAGCAAAAAACACCATTCGTTTGATTTTTTTAGATTTATATATATCTATATATCTATGTGTCTGTTAGCACGATAGTGGCCGCAAAAATGGTCCAATCTTTATGAAATTTGGTACAGACATGAAAAATGGTAATCAATTGGACGAGTTCGTAAATCAGCCCGATTGGACCACCGGAAGGGGGGTAAAGGGGGATAAACCCCCCAAAAATGGTTTTTTTGGGGTTTTTACATAAAAAAATAAAAATAATCCAATTTTGGTTAGCGGTTAGCACCATTTAATTCAGCTCAAAAAAAAAACAAACAATTTAGTACTTTGAATTACTGCTCTATGTCCATTGGTTACCGAGATATTGAAACTGGTAAACACAGTACGTTGTCCCAATGTTAACCTTATGGGAAATAAGTAAAATTCTATATCTCGCTTATTTCCCAACATATCTTGATAAAACTTGGTAAATGGCCTCTTCTAGTTCATTTCTACTAAATATTGAAGTAAAATCACCCAATTTTACTGTACCTGTTGCAACAAACCTACATACTCATTCCCCATGTTATAATTATGGAGTTAAAAAAAGTCAAATCTCGCTATGTTGGCTTGAACTATGTTCTTTTGCACTTGGAATTCGCTGAGTTTGCAGGTCTGCTGCAACGGGGGTATATACAGATTCAGCTCACTATGTAACAAATCTACATTGACGTTTCTCTCATGGCCATTAATGCCTCTGAGTCATTGGCTTCGTCTCTCACACAAAAAACAGATTCGCTATTTTCTTCACCACTGATCGGGCTGTGGGAAGAATTAGTAAGTCTTTTAGTGGCCCGGAATACTTAGATTTCTTTTCAGGTATTGGTCTGAGGCTGGCTATAGCAGGATCGGATGATACATGTAGTGTATCAAAAATACACCGATTCGTAGCCTTACGGGACATTTTTCTTGAATGTTTTTCCCAGAAATGTTTTTTAATTTTAAGTTTTTGTTTTATTTTTTGTATTAATTTTATCGAAAAGAGGGGCGGTGGTATTTATTTCGCAGTGAAAAATTTAATTTTCAATCACTTAACCATCCACCTACGGTACTTTTGTAATAGCTTGTTAAATATTAATTTTAATCTATATAATTAATAGCGTGATTTTGTGGTCCCTTTTTCTCAGCCTGTGTGCTACGTAGCAAAAATCACAGCACACCGTTAGAAAAGTACTTTCCTGTAGAAGTGCACGATTCTATTATAATTTACTATAGTATTTGAGAATCGTAGAAAATAAAATTTGAAATTATAAATGCAAATATCATGGGCCATATCAGTTGCCATGTTTATTTACGGAATAATAAAAAATGTAAACAAACGCAGTCGCATGTTCGATTGGAACAATGAGTAAAAACTAAACCCAAATATTTTCTGGTCGAATTTCAACCAGTGGGTGAACTATGGTTTAATTTTAATCTTCAGTGTCTTAAAGCTTATAAAGGGGTTTGCAAAAAGTTATTAACAAGTTTTTATTTGAAAATCCTACGTTGTTAACTGTAAAAATTAATAGCATACATATAAAAATGAGTGTAATACTGTACTTGAATTGCAATAAAGGAGCAATCTGACAAGCCTTATTCTAAAAAAAATGTATGTAGGCAATCATAAATTGACTTAAAAACCTAAATTAACTAAAAACTTTAAAATAAAAAATAAGGTTCTTTTGATATAGTCTTCAAATTAAATGTAAAATGCAGAAGAGTGTGAAAAATTTACCGTGTAAAGTCGTGTAATAGTTTGCTATTGAAATCACATTGAAGTTAATGTTTAAGAGTTAATAATTACATTGAAAATTTAATAAACTTACTGTTTGCTCTTACAACAATTATTATCCATTCAAAAAATCAAGTTTGTTAAGCAAAATTATAGAGCGAAACAATTTAAGATTCAGCTACCCAAAAGTATTGTATTTACAGGAGCGAAATCTGAAGCATTTCGGTTTAAAAACGCAGAGGTACAAAAATTTTCAACTAAAACATGAATTTCTGGATTGTATTTACCTCCTCAATACTGTCCTACTGTCCTTGACTTAAACATATAATATTACAAGCTGTAGCGGGTCCCATGAAAATTATTTCTCAATGCTCTTTAAAACACGTTTACTTTATAAGTGTAATTTTAAATATTTCGTATAAAAAACGCAGAGTTGCAAAAAGTTGCAGCTAAAACATGAAATGTCGGAATGTATATGAACTGCCCTTCATGTAAATATGCAACATTACAGATTCCAGTAGGTTCCACAAAAGATATACCTTAACAAATTTTGAAAACAGTATTTTTATACAATGCTTTTAAAAAGAATTATTTACATTCCAAAAAATAATCAAAACAGGAACACTCACCCACCTATGGGTTGTCCATCCATTGTTTTAATAATACAATAATCACTTATCACTATAACATAACTGAGGTTTGCAGAGCAACTAACTGATGGCAATAACTTGCAGCTCCTGAGCAGCTCCCGCCTTATCTAAGTATCTTATCTGCATCCCTTTCAATGCCAATGCAATGATAATAATCCAAGTAATGTTTACTATTCAATTTTCTGGTTATTAAGCTTTAGTTATTAAGTATGAAGAACACACAGACACGTGGCTCATGACACTATCTGCATCTAGTGATACCAAAGGAATCGCTTTGGGTGAAGGAAGGATCACTTTCTGCAATTTAGAAAAACCAAATTTCCCAACTCCTAAGGTCTTTAAGAGCGTGTGATCAATAATATTTTTTATCGATGATATTAAAAAATAAATAATATTTATTTAACAATAACAATAGCTATTATCAAAATAATCTATATAAATAAAAATCAATTCTATGAGTGGTAAACACAGTACGTTGTTCCAATGTTAACCTTATCTATACAAATAAAAACAATCAAGTTGGAAGTCATAGCTAACGGAAACTAATAACCTGGAAAAAATAAATCTTGGCCAATCAGAGGGAAAGTATTAATCGATTCAGGTTATATTTTTACCGAATAGACTAACTAATAGAGCTTGCTTGAAACCTGAAATGGATCTTGAATATAGCATTGACGTCACAGGTTTTTACTCCACAATCCTTATGGGAGTTATGTAGCCTGAGTATATTAATATTATTATTTTCTTCTTATTTATATGTACTGTCATATTTCTATACATGTCGTATTATACATATTTATAACATTACTATTCGTATTGCCAAAAAGATCTAATTACTCTTGGAAATTCAATTAACAACTATCTTTTACTGCTTGGGAAATGGTGTTGAGTTAATAAAATGTTAACAAAACTAATTTTCGTTATACTGCTTCAAAAACAGATGTTTTTAATGCATGTTTTCCGGACCTAAATACACTCTTTTTATTCCTAGGAATTAAAAGCTGATGTACTCGATACCAGCTGACTCTTTATAGTCCTAGGACTATAAAAGTCAAAAAGTGCCGAGTACGTCGTATTAATCGAACAATATTCATTCGATTACAAATAATCGAAACATTCATCGTTATTATCGAAACATTCACTGTTGTCAGTTTAATCAATTTGTGAAACTCGCTCATTTCACCAATTGATTATTACATGCGTTCGATACGTCGATAGTTGTTCATTGTTGTCAGTCTACCCTAACACAAATGAAACAGACAATCAGCTGATTGCTTCAAATAGCAAGAACAAGACGGTGGCATCTTTTGAAGGCATCATTAGAGGTAAACAAGCTGTAACATTTTGGTTTTCTCAAGTAGTTTACGTATTTTATTGAGCAATATAACGAAAAATATAGTTCATCACACGGACCTAAAGCTGCTTTTCGTTACTCGGTCATTTTTCAACCTCGGCTTACAGCCTCGGTTGCAAAACTTGACCTTGTACGAAAAGCGTCACTTTAGGTCCTTGTAATGAAATATACTATTATTGATTTTAACTCTTTGGCTTTGACTTTGCATCCCCTTTGCACTTCCATTCACCAACCTACAAAATCCAGGTTAATCTTAATGCATTTTGTTAAAGAACAATTACATGGCTATTTTCTTAACAGGATGTAAGATATCCAAATGGCTTTTTGGTATAGGAATATTTTTATCTAATTTTAAATTCAACCGTTCTATAGACTATAAATACTTTTCCTTTAGTTAAAAACAATTATGTTTTCCTTTTTGTTTCATTGCAAAAAAACCTGAACCCACAGATGTTACAGCGGGCAGATTAAATGTTACTATAATAGTGCTAGACTCTATCGTTTTTTTAGTATGTAGGTAATTCTGTTTATAACTCGTCACACAACTTGTTAACGTTGCCTGTTTAATTTCTCAAATAATACAATGATTGAATTTATATGTTATTTTACTGTGGGAAATAAATTCATTTATTCATTATTCGTTTATTCATTTATTCATTTACATAACCGAGAAATTATATATGGTAATTCCAAGTCAATACTTCCAAAAAACAAAAACCGCAGTCGAGTAGTTTTTTTATTGCCAGTGTAGGGGAAAGCTGCCATTATAAAACATGTTTTTTGGTAATTTCCCATACGATTTTATCCGATTTTGGATTTGTTAAAATGCACATTTTTTAGCATCAGATATCCTTAAAAACCGCTCTCATTGCAATTCGTTCTAGGTTGAACAGTATTTTTACTGGACTAAGAATCGAATTTACTACAGGAAATAAACGAAATTGCAAGTGTGGCTCAGGATGATTATGTTACCCTTGATGCATTTATTATTAACTTATCATAAGAACAAATCTAATAGGTTAAAAGTATAGTAAGTAAAAAAATTACTTTCTTTCATTCACTAACAGACTATTTCGATTAATGTGGCCATGTATTATCATTGAAAATCAGAGGAAACTATAACATCTATACATTTAAACACTAGTGGGCCTATCCAAGTGTCAGAGACTTGAAATATTATTTTTTATCAAATTAAATGGAATTGAGGATCATTTTACATGATTGTAAACTCATCAAAGTGAGGTTTTTTTATCAGAAATACTACTGATTATTATTAATGAAAAGGGCTATGGAAAACTTCGCTGCAGTTGTAATTAATCAAACAAGTAAAAAGGTTACAATATGACAAAACAACTTTTACGAAGCTGTTTATTATTTAGCTAGATAATACTTTTTCTTCAGAATTTCTGAGTTCAAACCTAGTTTTAATAGTTGCAATTTACCTCATTAATTCTCAAAGTAATTCGCAATTGTCGGCTAAAAACGATTTGGGCATTTCTTCATTGACAGGGATCCAACAACAGAGGACTGAACAAAGAAAGAATAATGACTGGAATACGACATAACATCTATACTCTTTTCGTTAAACTTCGTGAATTTGATATATGTTTGATCTATCATCTGAAATATATTTCTGCAGTTAGGCCAGAAAGTATAAATAACGTCAGGCACATCAACTTACAGCGGTCAACATAGGCTAAATTTCAATAGTTTTGCTTTAATATATTGTACGATTTAGTAGATTATAAAACATTCAAATTAATAATATAAGGTATCACCTTAACAATCCTAATATTGCGAATCCAAAATCGATTTCAGACCCGTAGGTCCATCATCAGTTGGGATCTAGGTTGACCAAACTTCAAATCATATATCCACCCGTAGGGTTTCGTTGAATATAAAACGACTGTGACATTAAACACTTAACAAAAACACTGTACGTACATCTGACACATAAATTAGCATTCAAATGAACCATGGTTTCAAATTTCAAAAACTGGGTTAACCTCACTCCCAATTGAAAGTGAGGTTAACCCAGTTTTTGAAATTTGAAACCATGGTTCTTTGAATGCTAATTTATGTGTCAGATGTACGTACAGTGTTTTTGTAAAGTGATTAATGTCACAGCTGTTTTATAATCAACGAAACCCTACGGGTGGATATATGTTTTGAAGTTTGATCAACCTAGATCCCAACTGATGATGGACCTACGGGTCTGAAATCGATTTTGGATTCGCAATATTAGGATTGTTAAGGTGATACCTTATATTATTTTGTATACAAAAAATCCAGAGGCTAAGATGATTGATAAAACATTCCCTGAAGAAAACTATTCCAGCTTCCTACAATAGATGCTATCCCCGTTAGTGGAAAGCCGGAAGGTATTTATTTATCTGACAGCTACGTATGACAACAGAGGCACAAGGGACCGGGCGAGTCGATATCAGTGAGTGAGCGACTGTTTACGTTGCTCCATAACATAGAGATATCGTCATGCAGTGCCCGTTTCACGAGCTACATAAAAATGTGACATTACAGCCCGGGGTTGAGGGACCGTGGGGTCGGGGGGGGGGGGGGGGGGGGGTAGAGGGAGGTGACACCTGAGACATGCGCACATAAACTACCTATCACAGACGACCGCGCAGCGGCGCAGCCCGCGCTAATCGAATATACAGTTTGGTGAAACTGCTATGTAAAAAAGGGTTTCTGTAATTACAAAATACACCGCGCGATCTCTTATCCCGCTTTTCCGCTCGGTTGGTAATTTTATAATTTGAGTGTTGAAGTATTTATATTATCTCTTCGAAGTAATCGCTGTTTACCATAGGTCGATTTAGATTCAACGTCAACGCACGTGTATTTGAATACGGACGTTTCATTTATTATGAAACACAAGGCTTTCGCGTAGCAATTGTCATTCTACATCGTTTTCCCGCTGAAACAGGTAGTATTGTTGTATGTCGGAAACGAACGAACGCTTTCAAACAGAAAATAAGCGATGGATATGGCCAGAGGCAAAGGAAGTATATTGGAACGGTCTAAAAGGCCAGGTTTTAGATTAAACCATATGTCAGCCTTCAAACCACAGTGAATTTCAGACTTTACTTTGCTATTATCTTGCATAGTCATGAATGCAAAGGGATAATAGCTAGGAAAATGTATTGCATTTAGACAATACTTTTTGGTAAACATTACTTATGCATCGTTCACAGAGAGTAAATTTATTACTTTTGTGGCATTTACCACATTTTAATTTCTTTAGTGATCGAGGAGAATATTTAAAATTAATTATCGATGTAAAAACTCATAAGAAAATTATTAAAATTACATATTAAATATTACAAAACCATTAAAATGACATTAAGGACGTTTCCAAAAAATATCCTTAAAATGTTCTTTTCCAAAAAATTTCGCGATAAAAACACGACGAAGTTTAGGCTGTCTTACATCTGTTGTAAAACAATTTCAATAAGGTTAGAATAACGAAGTTAGGGAAACTTTCCTAATATAAAAGTATTTACTGTTAAACTGAAGACTTAAGTTGGTAATCTGTCTTATCTCTCCCCCTATCGGAGGAGTCGATATTTTGAAATCTCTTCAGTTTTTCAACACCTCCCCTTTTACCCATCAAGTTTTTGCCGTCAAAAGAAAGGAATATTCAATACTAATGGAACGGCTCTTTATCAGCCGTCATTTCTCAGACACAAATGAAACGGTTTATCTTGTCACGTCATCCTCGTACAGTATTTTTACGGTTTACTGGATGCTTTTGAGTATTAGAAATACATCACTTTACAGTCATGAGAGGTATGTTATGAGAGGTATAAGAGTTCATTGATGAGAGGTGTGGTATGAGAGGTATGAGAGTTCATTGATGAGAGGTGTGGTATGAGAGGTATGAGAGTTCATTGATGAGAGTTATGAGAGTGTATTGGTGAGAGGTGTGGTGTGAGAGGTATGAGAATTCATTAATGAGAGGTGCGGTATGCGAGGTATGAGAGTTCATTGATGAGAGGTGTGGTGTGAGAGCTATGAGAGTTCATTGATGAGAGGTATGAGTTTCAAGGTCAACAGGAAGTGTTTTTGGAGGCCAAATTTTATATTTTTGGATAACTTTAGTAAATGTACTAGTCCTCATGTGGGACCTTTACAAATCTCAAGTCCTAATGTGGGACACATTTACAAATCTCAAGTCCTATTGTGGGACACATTTACAAATCTACTAGTCCTAATACGGGACTAGTAGTGGAAGCGGAGCGGAAACCAAAATAGGGCAATTCCGGGGTTATCATAATAAACTATGATATAATTATTGACGGAACGAACGAAACATATACGGGCACCCCGGGATTAAGGAGTCTTTTAACACAGTCGGGTTATGGACAGTACTCGACAAATAATAGGGGTGCATGCTCATAAAAAGATTTTAACAGACTTTTTGCTATATATCAAAATAACGATCCAGCGTCCGGTTTGTCATCAATTTGAAACATTTTAAATTGATTATAAAATAGTAGGAAAATATAAATTAATAGACGGCAAATTATTTAAAATAGTTTTATCTCTTTCCAACCAGTCCCGGACTGGTTTAATGACTTTTAAACTTTATAACAAAGATAGAAAATATTTTCACATGAGTTCCAACCAAAAAACGCTAATTTTCGCTGTGCAGACCATATATTTCGTGGTCCCAAAAATGCGGTTTTGGGGGAGGAAGGTTGTCTTGAATTTTTAAACAAATACAAACTCCATCAGTATCTTGCCGCTAGCCAAAGTTGTAGCTGTTTGAAAATTCCAAATTGATGGTTTGTATTAAAAAGTGCTCATATGACAGGTCTGTTTCCATGCAAGTGACATAAACTTGGAGAAAATTGAAAAAAAAACAGTTCTTAACCCATCATGGCACGAAATAGTCTGCTTGGTAAAATCTTAGTATCACCCACATGTGGTCCCATATTAATAACTTATCTCCTATCAACACAAACCTTCTGGCATGTTTTAAATAAAAAATAACCGGGCCCGGGACCCATATGTATAGTTACGCGGATGTAACTTTGGTTGTCATCATATTGACTTCCAAGTCGCGGAATTTTATTATTTCACTAAACCGGTTAAAATTAGAGGTCGCTTGATTAGGGTTTTTATCAAGAAACTTGGGCAACCTCATCCTACTCCCCCCCCCCCCAATTGGATTTTGGGGGAACGGGTAAATACTGAAGTGAGTAACAAAAATAGTGTTTTTTTGTTGGGACTTCTGTGTAAAATTTATTTAACCTTAATTTTTTTAATCAAATCGGTTAAGTTTTTGAATTTAATCTTTGATCCGGGACTTTAGGGACACAGGGTCCCCTATTATAAATATTACACCAACTTATTGTTTTAATTAATAGTTATAGTTGATCGAACCAAGAATTATCATTACGAATTTAATCTAGGTTTTCTCTACCAAAACAAAATAAAGTGGAACATTTTATTAGGAATTTTAGGACTAATCTTATTTAATCTGAACATATGAAGCACGAGAATCTAATGTTCAGTTTATGAACTTAAACCCACAATTCTTACTGAAATACGACGAGACTTTACACCTGTTTCGCAAGTTATAGCTTTGTATTTGTAGTTCATTCAAGCGTATGTTTAGGCTGATAGGTATTTACAAGGATACCGTACTATACACATTATATCGGGGAGTACAACTGATAAAAATTATGTCTAAAAGAAAAAACATTCACAATAAGTAATGGGGGCCACTTTTCAATAATTTTAAAAATATAAATGATAAGTTTTTTTCTAAAATTGACATTCTGTATAACGGAATTGGACGACATAGTTGACAAATGTACGTTGCCCGAGAAGAAAAGTAAATATTATGATGTCGTGAGATATTGGACTTCTAACA